>JAOVVG010000023.1:6799698-6809892 GCA_028566375.1 Leptodoras nelsoni
GGGCCACTTTAGAGACACCAATCAACCTAACGTGCATGTCTTTGGACTGTGGGAGGAAACCGGAGTAAACCCACGCGAACACGGGGAGGACATACAGACTCCACACAGAAAGGACCCAGACCGCCCCACCCGAGGATCGAACACGGGGCCTTCTTGCTGTGAGGCGACGGTGCTACCCACCGAGCCACCGTGTCGCCCTTCAGACAGTATAGTCTATACTCAATCTGCTCTTTCAGACAGTATAGTCTATACTCAATCTGCTCTTTCAGACAGTATAGTCTATACTCAATCTTACTTAAACTTACACAGGCACATGCCATGTGTATGGATTTAAAAGAAAATCCCTGTGCCTTTAGATATAAAATAGAGTGCTTTGTAATGATCAGAGGTAAAGCTTTACGTTTTCAGACATGGTAAAGACTTCAGCACAGTCTTCAGGACATTTTATTTTATGTGTTTTCTTTTTGTCTTACTGGCATCGATGGAGATAATAAGAGAGGTACGTGCTGCTATACTGTAAGCAGTAACAAGAACCAACTTCTACAACATTAAATGCAACTATAAAAATAAGACGTCCCACTCTTTAATAAATAAACTTTTTTTTATTGTTTTTTTCGCAATAATGACTGGCTTGCTGCACATTATCTCGCTTATTCTACAGCTGCTTACTAAAATAAAATCAATAATTTGAGACAAAAAGAAAATAAAAGTTGTATTCAATTCTACTGCAGGAAATTAAGACTGATGGGACTGCTTAAGATTAGCCTGCTTACTGTTATAATTCAGGTTAAACTCTACGACTATCTTAAAATAAATACTAGAAAAATCTTTCGTAGTGTTTTCTGATGTAATAACCTTTCTTTTGCCACAGAGTGTCGCTAATCTATGCAAGTCTATGATATGAAGACGATGGTCTTTTATACAGAAATACCAGACTGTAGAATGCCCCAACTGACCAATCAGAATCGAGTATTCAACAAAGCCGTGTAATAAGAAGTAATATAACAGCATGCCCCGGCGTGTTCTATTCCTCACCGGGATAACCCTGGACCATTTATGTATTTACATTTTGGATTTATATTCCAGTACATTAATTACTGTTCCTGCTTTAACTTAGAAGTTTAAGATGTAAGCAACTGATCATGCAATTGATCATGTATAATGACCGTCAGAAGGACCACCTGTGTGTGTGGGGTGGAATCTGGAATCTGTGAACTGTACATGTGTGTAATGTAAGTCCAGTGCTGGCCGGAGTCTCATGTTCCGTAGCACTGACCTGATTTAAGGAGGATGATTTGGTCGTTCTGGCAGAGGTCCATGAAGCCGCTGATCCGCTTGGCGAACTCGACCACGTACTGGATGGCGTTGGTGATGTGCACGGCACACTGCTGCCACATCCACTCAGCAGACTGCACACAACATGATCAGCGTGTCAATCAGACAATCAATACCTCGACGGATCGCGAACGTGCGCTCCAAAGATCAAACGTGAATATGTCAGGCAATGAAATCCTTTTGTCAATGCTGACCCAGTGACGCATGGAATGCATGCCTGGTGATCAGCATCAAAGAAACGGTCAATCAAAGCCTAATTAATAGGTATGGCGCTTTAAAGTACAGACTTATCTCTATCCAGCCTGCACAGACATATATTTATCTATTCAAACATGCATCCAAACATCCATGCGAGCACTCGTCTATTCATCCAGTTCTGACAAATCTTTGAGGTGAAAATAGATAATAGAATAGACTGAAGTCATCTTTGGGTTTATTTGGTCATATTTTAGACATATTATTTAGCACCAAAAAAGTAAGCATATGTGTATGAATATGAATTATACTGCATATGATATAAATCAACATATATGAATGTGTATGCACAGTATACAGTACAGGCCAAAAGTTTGGACACACCTTCTCATTCAATGCGTTTTCTTTATTTTCTGCAAGGCAGGAACAACCATAGACAGGGCGCCAATCCATCGTAGGACACACACACACACAAACACACACACACACACACACTCACAACTAGGGCCACTTTAGAGACACCAATCAACCTAATGTGCATGTCTTTGGACTGTGGGAGGAAATCAGAGTACCCGGAGTAAACCCACGCAGACATGGGGAGGACATGCAGACTCCACACAGAAACGACCCAGACCGCCCCACCCGGGTATCGAACCCGGGACCTTCTTGCTGTGTGGCGACGGTGCTACCCACCCAGCCACCGTGTCGCCTTGTTAAAATTCATATTATGATTATTTTATAATGTGAATTTTATTATGAATGAACTAGTTTTGATTCACCTTCAGTGAGAATCTACAATGTAAATAGTCATGAAAATAAAGAAAACGCATTGAAGGAGAAGGTGTGTCCAAACCTTTGTCCTGTACTGTATGTACATATATAAATAAAACATGCACATTTTGAGGAAAATGATCTTAACTGCAGACACAAATACCCAGATGTACTGCATAACGGTGCATACTATGACCAGCATATAAAAATTAAATGCAATTGTCAGGTGCAGCGCCCCCAGAGGCGAAATATTATGAGATTTGGTGTGCGTCTGAAGAATGTGGTAGTGATACAGGGTGTGAAATTTCATGTTTGAGTCTTTACATCACGAGATATTAGCTAGGGAATTGTTAGATTTCTGTTTGAACGATAATCACGAGGTGGCGCTACTCCACAAATGATTCGTAAAGAAAAAAAAGTTATAATAATTTTGCAGATTTATAATTTAACATAATTTTTGGCAAAACATTTTTAAAGCCATTGCCCAAAAAGTGTTTTGAGCCTATTTGATTTAGGGATTGCTAGCACGAAAGTCAACACCTAGAGACACAAACCTTATATTCCATATCAGACATACAGGGGGCTATGACACCTATAACAATGTCATGTGGATTGGTGAAGTCTAACTATATGATATCATCAATCAAAGCAAGCATCAAGCAGCTAGGTGTGTGCAAATGGAAAACCAATGGTGATCACTGATTGTTTGTTGGGAACAGAGGCGTAAGAGCAACACATTCTGGGTTTTGCACAATAGTGGTGAGTCAACCAAACCTACTCTCAGGCAGCTGTGCTTATTTTAAATAAAGACACTGTCAAAAAGTTATCACATTTACTGACAATCTCACTAAGTCAGCAAGCATTGATACCACCCATCCATCCATCCATCTATCCATTTGTGCTAAGTGCTATGGTCTGATTCTGATAATTGAAAATACGACTAATAATATAAAATATAAAAATAGATTTTCCCATTGGTGCATGAAAACAAAAGACAGGAACAAAAAGAAAGAAACCAAATGTCAAGGTTTTACTTGTGTAGGCTTACAGGTATGTATACAACACCCCACCCATAGTTAAGACCTCGCTAATACACCTATTATAACCTCCTTCTATAGTATTCACATCTGGGTCAAAGGTCAATAAAAACAGCGTTTAGCTAGGCTCACAATTTTATGATTCCTCAACGGTCTCATTCATCCACTTGCTTTTCTATTCATTTGCCTAACTATTCATCAAAAATGAGTCATCGACGTTATCACTGCAAGGAACAAGCTGAACAGCAGCTGATTTTTCTGTGTACCTTGAGCTGGAAGCAGCGGGTCTCCTCGGGCGTATAGAGGTTCCAAGTGAGTCGTTTCAGCTCCTCTGTGCTGTACTGACACGTCTCTAGATGCGACTTCACCACGTTCTGAGTGACCCGCTCTGGACACAGAGATCGACACATTAGCGTTACATCGTATATGAATACGGTAAATTGTAACTATTCCAAAAAAAGATATATCTATCCGTCTGTCTGTCTGTCTGTCTATCTATTAGAATAGGGGTAAACTGATTGACAATAATTGGATCTTTAAAAAAAAACGGAATAAATAGAACAATAATTGCCATGTAAACTTTCTGCCAGATTACCTTTAGAATCAGAATATGTTTACATTCAGATGAGCTTAAGTGGACCACTAAGGAAGCATGATTCATGTTCCAGAATCTATTTAACATAATTGTGAGCTTGATATGCAAATGTGAAACAAGGAGCAACTTTCCCATTATAACACCTCCTTCTCTCTCTTCATTTGATCACCATTTGTTGAATTTCTGCTCAGAAAAAAATGTGAATGCACTAACTGGACTTGCACTCCATCCATCATTGGCACTAAACTTCACTGCCCACACACACACGCATTACTACGGACTGGATTACATTTAAACTGGATTGCATATAAAAGAAATTCTAGGCGAAGTGTCAGCTACTGTATTTATCGACACCTGCATGCGTAAACCCACCCGGTGTGGGGGCGGGGCTGTGGGGTGACGTTACTTTCTGAGTTGTTGTGCGAGTATCTCAATGACATCAGCAGGGCAGAACGGCAGGCTGCAGCGCACGGAAAACAAACTCTCCTGGCGTTTAACTGCAAACCAAATGTATTAACTTATTAATCTAAGGTGCCGGAACGTTGCCAGATCATTCTGACCCCCTGAGTTTAACCACGTATACTTTTATGCCAATAGCAAGTTTTGTATTGGACCAGTATTCCTCTTTTAACTCATTTTTCTTGATTGTTTCGGGATATTGGGAAACCTTGGGAACTTAAAGGTTTAAAAAGGCTATATGGGCCACCCCAAGGACAGCTATTTCATATAAATGATTAATCTGTTTGGCCTTATTGCAACCTTAAAAAACGTAACTCGAAAGCCATGTGCAAGTTGATTACAGTGGCTCATATTCGGAGACGTAAGTGACGTAAGTACAAAAGTTACATCAGTTCTGGAGAAATTTGCACATATTTAAACTTGGCTAGGCACTGGCTGAACTCTGAACTTCTGAGTGCGGTAGTCAGATTATGCAAATCTCTCCTCCAAGGTTGCCAGATATTTCAAAAACAGCCTAAATTGGGGCTTTATTATCATAAGTGTTAACTCAAAGTCGAGCTACTAAATCGATGCCATGAAATCATAATGTGTGTGCTGGATAGAATCTATTTAGTCACTCTTTTTAATTTTAATAATAAATTTTTATTAATTGGTTGCACTGTTCGGTAAAGAAAACCTGACTATGATTTCAGAAGAGTTGCTCAAAAAATTTCCAGACACGTGAGAAAAAAAAAATTAAATGGACTTTAAAGAGCTAACGGGATGAATTCATAAAGAGTGTCATATTTATGCATTTAATATCAGTCTCAATAATTCCTCAGGATCGAAACTTTCTATATGGACTCACCTATATCAAGCCGAGAGCAGTCATCGGATAGCACTCCCAGCAGGCTGTGCGTAAGCAGGCTGGGCTCAGGCAGCAGTTGGTACTCGTGCTTCACCCGGCCTGCTTCCACTATGTCCAGCATGCTGGGCTCTGGAGAGCTCTGATTGGAGGAGCTGCTGCTCACTGCACTCCCTGTTCCACTACTGGCCCCGCCCTCAAGCAGCTCAAGAGCACAGTATTCAGCTGCCTCCCCTGGTGTGAGCGGCAGGTCAAAGAGCAGGCCTTCGGGCAGCGTGGTGATGTCGTCTAGATCGCTGAGGGTGGTGCTGGAGCCTGCGCTGCTGTACGAGCGGCTGTGTCCGTTGTCCTCGCCCGTCTCCTCGGGTTCCCGCGCCAGCTGCTGGTGCCGCTGCACCTCGGCGTACAGGCTGTCACGCTGCTTTTTAGACATGCGGCCAAACTTCACGGCTGTGGGAGCATGAACCAGAATTTAGCACATTCAATTTTTTGGATAAGACTTTAATCGTGATGTGTAATCCAGGAAGTGAAAATATTTAGTGAGAAGTTATTCTGCTAGAAATTTGGGGAATAATAATGAGTGAGGAAAAGATGCAGTGAGAGTGAAATCAGTCACATTATGTACTTTTGGATTACTAATCAGTCAGACACAACAAAGTAGAGTCACTCCTGTGCTGATTTATTTTATCACATGGACAGGTGTTAGACCATTAAAATAAAAAAATAAAAAAAACTTTCAACTTTAATTAAGTTTGAAATGCAAATCAGAGGACTGAACTTCCTGATGATTTCCATCTGCCAGTTGGTGGCCAGCATTCAATTATGTATATTCAATGTAATTTTATGTGTATAGCAGAAAGATAAGGTTGATCTCTCACCATCTCGGCTCATGCCTAGTGCCAAGCACTTCTGGAGACGGCAGTGCTGGCAGCGGTTGCGGTTGGTGCGGTCGATCAGGCAGTTCCTCTGCCGAGAGCAGGAGTACATAGCGTTGTTCTGCTGGCTGCGGCGAAAAAACCCCTGTACAATGACAGAAAAGAGATCCTTAATGACCACGAACGATGTCGTTTTAACTTTAGGTCAATACGTTATACGGACATCTTTCAAGCTCTTTCGTTAATAAAACATGGCCTAGCAACAGTGCTGTTAAATATTTCTCATATTCTTATACAAGATTCTGTTCTGTGTTGCTGTGAATCAAAATTCATGAAAATGACAAGTCTCAAAGAAAGCTCAAAATAAGACGGAAACAATTTCTACCTTGCAGCCTTCACAGGTGATGACACCATAATGAATCCCGGAGGACTTGTCACCGCAGATCTTGCACGGAATCACCTCTATTTGCGCTGCGGAGACATAATGAAGAGACGCAGAACAAGATGAGAGCCTGACAGGAAGCCACACACGTAAATAATACGGGCTATAGAAAAGCGGCTCTGCTGTTGCTGCTTCTGAATGGTACGGCATAATGGCTTCTCTCTAATGATCTCGAAACCCACACTGACCGTGCATTCAGCTACAGAATGAAAGCATTGTGAAAAAAAAAAGAAACATGAACTGGTGATGAACAATTTTATAAGATACTGCAATGCGGGGTTGCATGATCTCTACCGATTTGGCATGTATTCAGGAAAACATTCGCAGTTTGGTGTTTGGGGGTTGGGGAGGGGAGTTGGTTGTATTATAATTAATTACAATAACTGCATAAATCCTTTTGCATTTTTTGTGCAGTTAAATTCTGACTGTTTGAATGGCTTCTTGGTCTCTAATGAATATACAATGGAAAGTTTTGCGTATAAAGTGTGTGCTTGTTCTCTTTTTGTCATCAGGAGTATAACAGCCAGGATGAGACAATGAATCAACAAGATTTTCCACTAGCCATTACAATACTAAAAATGTATATTTTTTCTAAACATAAAATATTCTCAGTTAAATGTCCAGGCTGTACCCATCGCCGAGAATCGAGAGTCGAGAGAGCAAAACTGGCCGTGCTCTCAGGGTGGGAGGGGCAATCAGAGACACTGGCCAATCATCGGCACTCCCAGGCGTTCCATGAGAAACAGCTCGAAAATAGGCTGTGGCTGAGCGTCACACTTCTAGGAAGAAACAGATAGCCTAATAGCCTCGCTCTATCTGATTGGCAGCTGGGGTGTGACATGGGAGAAATCCCGATGAGTGGGAATTGGACGTGACTAAATCAAATCTTTATAGGAATTCGTTTCAGACAGCTGTAGCAGAGAATCACAGAGTTTGCTCTGTAGGTTAGTTTGAATCCTCAGTTTTGCAAAACAAATAAAGACCAGGTAGATTTAAAAATAATTCATCCTGTTGACCGTCCGTCATTCAACCTTCCTACGACGACGACAGAAGGCCTTTTAGACAAGTGCTACAGTGCATGATATCATCGTTGGTCACACTTTTCTGACCGCAATCTAATGATGAGTAGTACTTGAGAGTAAAATACACAATACGCAGAATGAAGCAGCAAAGGTTAGATGTTTAACAGCAGCTCATTAACACGGCTGCTTTTGTGACAGAGCACTTATAACCCCATTTAGATGCCGCTATGAAAGACGGGCTGTGCGGCGCATTCACACAAGCGTCTTTGATAAAAACAATTACACGTAAGTGCAGAAAAGAGCGTAAAAACACATACAGACACATAAAAGACATGAATGTAAAAAACCTGCCTTTTTGCTCTTACTACCATTCTCACACCACAACCTAGGGGTTTGCCCATATCATGCAGCCCCTCGTGTTAAAACGGCTGTTATATCAACGGTACAGGATCTTTCTCCAACCATACATGTCATATCTTTTAAAAAAAACAAACAATGGCATATCTCTAAAAACCCTTACAGGCACCCAGGAGAGGGGGTGAAATATATGTTTGGCTAATCAGAGCGTAGGAACTGCTGGCTACAAATGAGGAACCGAACACGCTGTTTTCATCCACATTTTCTTCATTTTTAACAGTCTTTATTTTCTGATTAAGCCGGCTTGTTAGACAGAAAACTGAAACCTCAGGTCAACTCACACTTCTGCAGAAATGTGGAGATTGTATTATTTCTGTAATATATTGTTCTATGTAGATAATCACAGGATAAACACAAAATGCTACTTCTCGCCATTACGAACATTACATAAATAATAAAGAAATAATTGCAATAAATTATTTTAAAAATCTTTTTAAAAAATGTTATAATTTAAAATAAGTTTTTTATGTATATTTTTATATTTTATATATTTGTTATATATATAATATTTGTTATATATATATTTGTTATATATTAGATATGAATCTATTCTTTAAATATAACTAGGAAATATGTTTTTTTAATAAAATCTACATTTTATCACATCACAACTAGCTCTGTGAGTAGAAAGTGGTAAACATAATGTAATTAAAAATGTGAAACACTATCCTAATCACTTCCTCACTAGACATTTAATCTTCTTAACCTCAATAATGTAATGTGCTTCACTTCAAAGCCTTTGGATGCTTATTGAAACCACTAACTATTACTGGTTTAGAATAATAACATGCTACTTCTGGGAATTTGGTGGAAAACATTGTAAATACAAGCTGAGTGGACACACTTGGCTTTTATTGTGATTGCATAAAATTTTTTAAATATACCAGAAAAAACCCAATTTCACCACATGCCCTTGCCGAACGCTTTATAGAGCATATTGGAAAGAACGAGCAGGGTGTTTGCATTATACAATATGAAAATGACATAATATGTTGACACAGGCATTATAGCGTTCTCTGGCTATAGGCCTGATTTTAGAGAGTGCGAAAAGGAACATCAGAACCCTTAATAATCTTTTGTACAATCCAGAAAACTGTTTGTCCTCCATTTTCTATTCTTGTCTCTGACACATCAGACAGCTGAAGGCAAATGACCACGACATTGTATTCCAGGGCACGAAGTGGAAAAATCAGTAAAGCCCTGAGCGCCTCGGCCCCTCCCGCTCTGATGTTTTCGGTTATATAACCGCCATCTGTGGACAGATTGCCTTGATTGTTTTTCATCTCAATCATGGCTTTAAACCCATCCACATCACTAACACAAACCTTTCCTGGCTCTAACTATATATCTACAAACACAGGGTAATTTTCTCCAGCCCGGCGTAATTACCCGAAGTCTACAGATCCTCTCCATGCTGCTGGGCCCAGACACACACCAGTTCAGCCTACTCGACGCTTTCTCATACTTATTGGTATAGCCGTATGCAGGCTTGTTTGCGATTGGCTGGGGGAAATGTTACTCAGCAGCACTTGGCTGTCAGCCCATGTGCGCTTGATGTCCTACTGACACACTTTCTCACTGGAAAAGCAGGAGACAGCCTAGTGGACT
Organism: Leptodoras nelsoni; assembly: GCA_028566375.1. NCBI lineage: Eukaryota > Metazoa > Chordata > Actinopteri > Siluriformes > Doradidae > Leptodoras > Leptodoras nelsoni. The sequence continues at coordinate 6,809,299 of JAOVVG010000023.1, forward strand.
TCATCTGAATAGGCTTTTCCTATTTTGTCTGTTAAGGTGGAACCTATCCGACACCTTAGACCTACTCTAAACGCTAAAACATTAGAAACATATTCGTGATGACGCAGTAACCAAAAAAAAAACAAAAACAGAACCATGATATTTAATTTCTACATATCAGAAGCATAATGGATCTCTATAGACATTTTGTCCTTTCTGTTAAACAATGTCTCCTAAATCTGTTTTTCCTCTTCACGATACCTTTTCTACATACAACATATATCACGTGGATTACACATGCATTAAAAAAACACTCAATAAAAGATAAGAAGATTAAGATTAGGGGTCAAAGATTATTCTAGAGTTTTAAAGTAAGCAATTTTTCTGCTTTATCTCTGCATTTTCAGTATCAACCTTTTCTGCTCTATGCGTAGAACAAGCATACAGCATCTATAACAAGCAATCACATGTTGCCTTTTAACTATAAAAGTTAACTATTAACTATATAAGGTTGCAGGAATATGGAATATGATATGATGAAACTGACATTTTTATTCTTTTTTATTATATGCTTCTCTCTCTCTCTCTCTGGCTTGTTCTCATGAAATGCTATAT
>JAOVVG010000023.1:7121583-7132121 GCA_028566375.1 Leptodoras nelsoni
CTGGTCCAATTTAGCCATGAAACCTCCCACACTAAAATGACAGGTGTTTCAGTTTCATTGTCCAACCCCTGTACATGTAATATGTAATTCTAGTTACACATGCACAAACAGATGCATTTTTACTGCATTCCATCCATTTCTCTGGATGGCTATGATGGTGTGTTCTATATATAATGTAATATACAGTATAGCAAAATTAACAGTATAATAGACTTGATTTATGTCTTGTTTTTCAAATTAAAGTGCAAGGGACATAATTTCCCACTGAATAGTGGTTCTTACTAGGAGTGAGTGATGTGGATGGGAGTTTAGGGGTATATGTTAGTCTGCATTAAAGTGCATGAGGTTTTCTGTTTGTAGGGGTTTAAGGAGGGGCTGTATGATGATATCTGGCCCATACAGTAATTTCGATGAGAGAATTTGGTCTCATGCCAAATCTAATTGATAACGTTTGAAATACGTCTTTAGGGCAGACCAAAAAAAAAAGAGATGCTACTCGCTGACTGTGCAAAATCAACGCTGTTTATGATGCCCAGTATTTTACCATAGTGAACATACTTTCCACTTGCTTGCATTAAACCTGCACTCATAAGAGGTTCTGCTTCCTTGCAAACATGTCATAATTTAAGGGTGTGAGGTCCACTGTGCTACATCTGGGGTCCATCTGGGGTTGGTTTAGCAAGTCTGGTCTCGTAGGTAGTGAATATGGAGGCCAGAGTTAACCAGTTTGATCTGCCAATGTATCACGTATTGTACTACCATGTACTAGTACTAGTAGTAAGGTCATGATTTGGCTCAAACATAGTAAACACATTCACTCTTCCCCTTCTTGGAGGCTGAACAGTTGGGCCTTCTGCCCTGTATTTTTTTTCCTGCTGCAACAATGCAGCAAAGGAGCTTACCATTTCTTCCTAGAGGGATCAGCAGCTGTGTCTGCTGTTTGCCTCACAAACAAGTAAAAGACGTTAATAAATACTCAGTAGAATAAATACTCAAAATGTCCTGGTTTGAAATAATTCCGGCATTGATCATTGTCCATCATGCAAATCTACTGGGGTCTAGCAGAACAAGCAGCTCATTACCCTGTGCTGGAATGCAAGACGGCGCAAAAGTTTAACCACTAATTAATGGCAAATTATAAGTATCTCTATGTGTACTGTGGCCATCTTGCTGCACGTTAACACAACAACCTACCTTTTAGTTCTAACTACACAAAGCAAAATACTAAAACTGCCATCAGTTATGATGGTTCAGAGTTAATAATGATAAAAATAGCAACAACAAAATGTTCCCTGCTTCAATTTCTTGTTTATGAGGAGTTTTCTCTTTAAAAGTTGCTCTTCAAAAGGACTGTGCTATATCATCATTTGTTCAGTTTCACATTGCCGTCTTTCCATGGAATAATTGAATTAAAAGTGGCTAGGATACAGGGCTGTAATTCTTTTTTTTAAATAATTCATTCATATTCAGTAACCACTTTATTCTGATCAGTCATGGTGTATCCTGTGTAGCCTGTCACAGGAACAGTATGTACAGGCCACATCCCAAAACAAAAATACTACTTGGTGGATTGCCTAATCTAACTTTCCCCTAGGTGTGAAAGAGTGTGTGAATTAGTGGGGGCATAGTGCCCTGCAGTGGTTTCTCTTTAACATGACACACTGTTTTTGGTTTAATTAACTTAAAGAGAAAGAAAAAAAAGAGGCTGGGGGAAAAACTGTTTATAGCTGCTGTATAGGATAGTGGTTTATCAGATAAAGCTCTGCCACTGATGCGCCTTTGAGCAAGGCTGGTTCTTAACCCTTTCTCCTCCAGGCCTGCCATATCATGGCTGACACTGTGTTCTGTCCCAAACTTCCTAACAAGCTGGTACATGTGAAGAAATGTGGTATATGCGAAGAACAGCATTTCACTCTGCTGTAATGTATATGTGGCAAATAAAGGCATCTTCTATATTTGTCCTGCAGAAGTTTGACATTAATTGCACAGACTAAACGTAACATAAACAGTTAAAGTACTGTACGCTCCAGTACTGATTATTTTCCTACAACAGCACACCCAGTTGTCTTTTATTTCTTACATAAGGGTAAGCTTAGAGGTAAGTTAGGAAACTGTTCAGCTCATTGTCATTGTACTGGTATATGGGTAGTGTGAGTAGTTATATGTGATAATAATGCAATATTATATAAGATACTCACTGAAGTACCAGAAAAACTGGTACAGGAGCCTATGCAAAACACATAGCAATGCCACCTATGCACGTCATTGGTTGCATCCACCATCGCGTATATAAAGTGATACACATCTATGGCAGCTTCTAGAGCTTTTTCCATGATGAGAATAGCAAGTTATCGCGATTTATCAACACGGTTAAATAGTTGGAGCTCGTGAGATGGGTCATAGCATTAGAAACAAAGCTGGGATTTTCACATATGAGCAATTCAAGTGTGTACCCTGACCACAAGAATTCCAGCAAATCCTCAAACTGCAGCGTGGCCATAAAAAGACTCTGGGTGAACGTGACCAGCGTTGGCTGGCAAGAATCGTTTCATGTATTAGACGTATAACACAGCCTCAAGTAACATAAGAATTCAGTGCTTCAACAAACATCAGATTGAAGACTGTGCAACGTTCCCTCCAAGATCCTGTGGGGGACCTACCAAGGATTAACTGGTATACCGGTTTTTCTGGTACTTTATTGTATATCATATATGTTAGTATTGATTTCTGTTGTTTTTTTTTTGCTTTATTATCCCTTATTCTGCATCATCTCTAACTGGTTTTGGTTCATACATACCATTCATCTATCTTAGCATCATATCTATCTCTTCTGTCCACTCACCATTTTTATTCTTCTTCATCCTTTCAGTATTTTTCCTTCTGTAAATGTTCCATCTTGAAGGACGTAGTATTAAGTTCAGTGTAAGGCAAGGTATGACAGAAAGCAATTATGCTGTAACAGAATATGTGCTGAATACCTTTTAGGATATAGATATATGAATGCAATATCAGTGCTATGTGGCTTTTTCCATAACAGCCAGATGAACACATTTTTTCAGCTGCATAGATAGATGACCTTTTTTGTTACTGCGTGTGCAAGATGGGTAAACTGTATGGCTCCAGGATGCTATACTTTCATGGATACAGCAGTAATATAGTAATACTGCAGCAGACCACTAGAGGACGGTGTTCTCAGTCTTAGTCACCGCTTGCCTGTTTTACCTAGTAACAGATACAGGTCATAGGGCTCTGCAGGTCCACTCATCAGCAGAGTATCTCTCAACTTAAAGGAACAAGATCTCATGTATTGTCACAAGATCTTGGTGAAATGTACAGAAAGATGGCACTATGTAGAAGGAAGGATGTATGGCGTGCTAAATGGTGAAGACAAATGAAGCCGAATAATGGTCTGTGAGCTCAGGAAAAAAAGCTTGTCTTTTGCAAGCCTTGTTATTCTCTGTATTTAGAAAGAGTGATCATTTCAAGTGCACTCAGTGGACACAAATACTGTACTGACACACACATCCATGCACCACTGAACAGATTAGTATTTCTGAATTATGTTTTTTTTAGGTAACATGGATTTCAGTGTTAAAGAAGAGCTCTTATTATTATTATTTGCCTCTCTCTCTCTCTCTCTCTTTCTCTGGTGTATCTCTAAAGAATGCCACAGCAGATCAGCCTCGTGCAATTGTGATCCAACTGGGAGTACCATGAATTCTGGGTCACTATGGTGAGGTGTGTGTTTGTGTGCACATGTTTTGCATGTACCCTTTATATGTGTCTGTGTATGGGACATTTATTTTTGATGTTGCAAAAACTGTGCTTTTGACTAATGAGACTTGGGTGAATGTGCAATTGCATGCATGTTTCCGGAGAACTAATCAATCATCAAATAAGGCTTGCACACATGAAACACTAAATCGAGGGGCCGATCAAATAAACCTTGCCCCTCCAAATCTGACCTCAGATCACTAAGTGGTTTATGACATAATCATCTATTGCTCACTTCATTGTAAATCATTATCCCATTGGTTAATAGGAGCTATATTCTGTAGGCAATACATTAATGTCACATGGGCTTTCCTTTCCCATCAAGGAACAGATATTGTACAGATGCAGCTTCGTCCTATGTAGAATGAAGTAGCTGTTGCTGTGTAAAGTTCCTGATTGTGGAATCAATCTTATACTTGTATGGCTGGAAAGATAATCCCAGCACTGTAATACAGGCTAGATAGGAATTGGTATTATTTTCTGTACATGCAGCATTGTTTATTCTAATCAAAAACACTCTATACAGTCCACTAATATAAACCTATATTCTACAGATATTGCCCTTTAAATGATATGTAAAAATGCATGTAGATTGAGATGTATCAGTGTGCAGTGATTTAGCTGCGGAGGCAACACCTATATACTATAAATTATGTAACATAGTGCTCTGACTTTCCTCACTGTTTTTTTCAGTTACACCCTAGCAGGAATCATTAGCAGAGAATCACCCACAGTAGATTCAGTGGTGTCAGCGATTCTGATTAGCCCAGTCCCATGCTAGCCATGCTTAGTTCAGCTGCGCTAATTATCAGTAAAGGACAAACTTTTGACTTGGCGTAACGTGCACGAGCGGAATGTGTGAGTCTGACTGATAGCCTATGCCAAAGTGAGTATATCAACTTTTTTTTTCATGCACTTCGGAAGAAACCATTTTGTAATTTCCTCGTTTCTCTCTCTTTCTCTCGCTGTGTGTGTGTGTGTGTGTGTTCTACTGTGAGGAGCGCAGTAAGGAGAGCCCCGCTCGTCGGGCGCGCCGCTCCCCGGCCGGTTTGTAAGAAATGCGGACTCAGATCCGCCTCGGAAGATGGGCGACAACCGGGAACAGCCGCACCAGGTAGGCGTTTTCAAAATGACTAAATAAAAAAAGAAACGATAAGATAACGCTGCCAGGCCGCTGTTGCAGAAAGCTCAAACGAACTACACAGATTCCGCACCCGGCCTGCTGCTGCGCGTGCCTCTTCTTTTTTTTGCCTAGGGAGCGGTAGTGCATTTTCAGCTCTTTTCGATAAACACGCACACACACGCACACGCACGCACGCCGCGCTCACGTACCTCCGGCAGCAGCGAGAGGCGCATCTGCAAAAAAAAATGTCAGAACGGCGCCTTTAACTCGCGGTCACCGGTGAGGAGGAGAGGGAGGAAAGACTGGGTTCGGTGCCGTGCATGTGCCGAGTGCGTTCGAGACGCGCGCTTAGGCCGAGCGCGTGTTTCTGTTCGCCTGGAAGAGGGGCAGTATGCGCGAATACAGCGGGAAAACGGGACTGGCCGGCGGAGAGATCGAGCGACCGTTTGCCGGATTTTGCGCGAGCATGCGGATTTGCTTGCACCTGCAGCGTGGCGTATAGCGCTATTTGGTACGTGCGACTTTTCCCCCCCTCTACAGCTCGTCAGGAGCGGCCTATTTTATGTACACCACAGCATACTGCGGTACGGCTGGCAGCTCAGCGCGCGCCTTCGTGCTACTGTAGGTCACATGCGCACCTTTGCAGCGCGCTATTGCCGGAAAAAGGCGCCGCGTGTTTTCGTGGCGCTGCGGATCAGCTTTTGGGCAAGGAAGAAGCGGGAGGTGTGATTTTGCGGATTTTAAGGCGATACCCGGTGGGAGGCAATAACAGCAAAGCATGTGCTTCATGCTCTTTAATAACAGAGCTTCACACTCCGTAGGGGGAGCGGCGAATCCGTTTTGGGTGTTTCTCGCGCCGCAAAGTTGCTCGCCGATGCTGCCATGGCGACACGCGGCAGCCCATTTTTTTGCGCGCGGCTGTCCATGGGTCCGAAGTGACGCTGTTTTCTCACCTCGAGTTTTTCAAGATACCTGTCCAGGGCTGCTGATAGGAGGTTGTGTATTCGGCCGGCGTACGTCTGTGTGTGTGTGTGTGTGTGTGTGTGTATGTGCGTGTGTGTGCGCGCGTGCATGTCTGCGTGTTTCAAAATGACTGCCTGGGCAGCTGTTGCCATGTTGCCAAGTGGGCATAGGCTATGCAATTTTTGCATGTTAAACCTGTCTAGTCTGTAGAACTGCCAGAGGTGATTACTGTAGTGTGGTTTTGCATGTGGTTAAAGTTTTACATAATCATATGGCACATTATGTTCCACAGCCACACCTTTAAAGTTGTGTTAATGATGTGTGTTTAATCTGGTATTGCATAGCCCAGATTAAAAGTTTTTACAGGAGGGAAAAAAACAAGTATTCAGATAGTACTGAATGTTCCATTTAAGGACAGATGACGGGCTGGTTATATAATAATATGATAATATGCATTTGACAGCCCATGCAACCAAGTCATTCAGAGAAGTAGTTGTTTCTTCAGTAGCCCCCAGGGCCACATTCACTCAGGAGAAATGGCAACATTTTTATTTCAGTGGCGATGCTGGTGCACTCTCATACTCCATCAAAATGAGGCAGCAGCACCCCTTTTTTCTACCTAGCAACACCAATGTGATATCATTGACAGCAGCTGTCATGGTCATATCACACTTGGACTATGGCTGTCTCTCCCCTCTGACTGTTAGCACTGAAAAGGTAACGGCACAGAGAGGTTGGGGTCCAGCCGCGTGCTGTAGTGCCTCATCTAGTGCTCAGTGAAAATGTTCAGGCATCGCTGTACAGGGTGTCAGCGTTTGTATTTGGGCAGTGTCATGGCAGTTATTGTTTTTTATTAATGAAATGTGTAATGTGTAGACCATACTTTTCACACACACCCTCATGATAATTTACTGTGCTTCTGCTAAAAACCACAGTGCATGTTTTTGTTTTTTTTGTTTTTTTTTATTTTGCTTACATTGTTTGGCCTAGGTGTTGATAAGATAGTTGCAAGATGAACTGCAAGAAAAAAACAATTACACTGACCACTTTTTGCTATGGTGATGTAGCATTTCTGACAGAAAACTAATTTGGAGCGTTTTGATTAAAGCTGATTCGGCATGCTTGTGCAACTTTCTTAGACAGTGTTTGTTCTTGTACTTTTACATGGGTCTAGCTGGGCTTTTAGCACTAGTCTGGTTGCTGTTAGTTGTGTTTTTCATAGCAACTTACAATAAGATTTTTATAACAATCCTTTCCAAACATTTGGATTACGCATTATAAACTGCACATTTTTCTCTGATGAGCACACACAGCATAAGAATGTGCAAAGGTCATACAGAGGTCATATGTGTAGGCTTTGGTGTGTTTGCTTAAAGACTGCATTGTGCAGACATTATGCTGGATTCTGCTCAGTTGATGCAAGTCCTAGCTGAAGCTTCAAGCATAGCTTCCAGTATTTCACTCTACACTGCAATTTCAGCCTCGCTGCACACCAGTCATCAAATCATCTAGGAAAATAGCTCAGGGGAAAAAAAAGGAAATATGTAGTTCAAAATGGACACTTACATTTGTAAACATCCGTATAGAGAATATCTGTAGAGTGTGAAGCAAGGTCATTGTAATTAACACTGTCTTCAAGGTCATGCTAAGGTCATTGTTGGGGTCAAAGGTTAAGACCAGGGCAGACACAAGATTGTAGTGGGGTTTTGCTGTTGATAGAAACTGTGGAACCAGATAGAAGGAACTGTCCTGTTTTGCTTGTATTTAATCCCTTCCTGCTGACTACTTCATTTTGTTAGCTGCATGGGCACTATTTCCAATACATCGATCTTTTTCAGCTTGATTATTTTTGTACTGGGCATACAGAAACAGAGCATAAATTTGTTCAAGTTCAATACTAATCACTCCTACGATCAGCTTGGGCAAAAGTACCCTTCACTTCAAAATGCAACAGTTTTAAGCATAGGCATCATTAAAAAAGAGAACCGAGACTTGTTGAGATTTGTTGCTTTTGGTGTAGGTTATTAATCAGCTGCAAACTGTAGAAGACCTTGATTGTCTCTCTGATATTGCCGCTAATTACATGAAATGTGTAATCCAAATATACAGGTATGACAAGTTTGATGCAAGAGTTAAAAGATTGTTGACATTTCAGAAATAGCACAAGGAAAAGGGTGAACTGTGGTATAGTGCCAGAAGCTACAAGATTACACTGGCAAAGCAAGAATTTAACATTCAATAGATATATTAATAGATACAGGTTAATTGAGGTAAGCAGATTTTAATACCATGGGGTGGAATAAGATACTCTTATGTGTCATAAGATGGTCTACACTGAAGTACCAGAAAAACTTGTACTGTAGCCTATGCAAAATACATAGCACCACCATCTATGCACCTCATTGGTTGCATCCGCCAGTGCGTATTTAAACAATAGACATCTATGAAAGATTCTAGAGCTGTTTCTGTTATCACGAGTTATCACGACTTTGCAATTTTTTACTTACTGCCTCAAGATTGGAATGCAATGCTGGAGCCTCAACAAACATCAGCATGAGGACTGTGCAATGTTCCCTCCAGGATCCTGTGGGGGACCTACCAAGTATTAACTGGTATTTAAGTGTGTATCACAAACTGACCAAACTATTAGCCGCAGTTCTTAAATCTACTACTCTTTACCATGGCTAATAATAAGCATAAGCATAACCATAATAACTTACAACAAGGCAGTAGGTAAATATAATAAAAAACTGGTCATAAATTCTGGACAGTGATATGTGCTGCTCAGCACTCAGTTGACATCATTTGTGCATGCTGTGTGAAATGCCAGGGATGGTTGAGTGATTTTGGCTAAGAGTCAGAGGACTTTAAATCACTTTAAATTCCAGTTGACAAACAGACATTCTGTGTACGCACCTTATTCAAAGCTTCACCAGGAACAATACATTGAAGTACCAGAAAAACTGTTTAAACTAGTTAAACCTTGGTAGGTCCCCCACAGGATCTTGTCCTCACGCTGATGTTTGTTGAGGCCCCAGCATTGAATTCCGATGTTACTTGAGGCAGTGCTGCATGTCTATTACATGAAATAATTCTTGCCAGCCGACGCTGGTCAGTCTTTTTATGGCCACACTGCTCTCGTAAGTTGGAGGTTTTGCCCCAAATCTTGTAGTCATTGTACATACTTGAAATGCTCATATGTGAAAACCCAAACATTACATGCAAAAATGCTACGACCCGTGTCACGAGCTCCAACTATTAAACCTCAGTGAAATCCCAAAATCATGATAACTTGCCAGTCTCACATCAGAAACAACTCTAGAAGCTTCCATAGATGTCTATAGCTTTATATATGCACTGACAAAAGCAACCAATGACGTGCGTAGATGGTGTTGCTATGCATTTTGCATAGGCTCCAGTACCAGTTTTTCTGGTACTTCAGTGTATGCACCTTATTCTAAGATTCACCAGGAAAATAAGTTCAGAAGCATCTTTACACTTCAGAAAATCATAATATAAAATAAATAGCTTTTTTTATTTGTATGGGAAAATTATGGAAATATGGGGAAATTTTCAATTATGTTATCTATTCTCGAACAATAATGAAGGCAGTAACTGTATGGAACATGTGGAATTATTTAGCTTTTCATATTTTAAATTGGGGTAGCGGGAAGTGTTGGTGCCTCAAAGCTCGAGGGTCCGTGTGGAGATTCTGTGCATGTTCTCATTCTGCCTGCACAGGTTTCCTCCACGTTCTCTGTTTTTTTTCCCACCTTACAAACACATGATGGTTGGTGGATTGACAAAACTAAATAGCCTCTAGGTGTGTGAATGAATGCATGCATGGTGTCCTGTGATGGATTGGCATCCCATCCAGAGTGTGCTCCATCCCACCATCACCACAACTCTGACCAGACAAAGAGTTTACTGAATGCATGAATGAATGCTTAAAATGTTTATTTCCTGATGAAGCTTTGTACACTCATGACATCTTCTCTACTCGCTCTCTGAGCTCTCAGTGAAAACTTGAAGAAGCAGTTTAATTTTAAATAAAATGAAATAATTTATGTAAATCCTATTTTTTATGACTGCCGATACGGAATAAAAGGTTTGTGTAGCTAGGTGTGCATCTCAAAGCACCTTTGGACAATAGCTTGAAAACTGTTTTTGCAAAAATTATGAACCTTTTATGCCAGGTTGGCATGTTACCCTAGCTCATTATGATTAATACGGAGTAGCGCCACCTAGTGAATAATAACCAGCCCATATCTTCTAATCTAAACGGTCAAACTGCACCAAATTTCCCACCCTGCATCACTACCACATTCTTTAGGTATAGGTCAAATTTCATGAAATCTAATTCCTAGGGGGTGCTGCTACTGACATTTCATTTCACTTCATTCTTGCTCTTTCTCTCACTTTAAACAGTGGTCATGTTATGCGGTACAGTACAGTAGCATAATTTCATCTCTGCATTACTGTATCTGTTCTCAGATTGCTGTACTGTGTTCCACTACCTCTGCCAAAATGATCAAAGATCACTCTGATGTTAAATACACTGCACCTGAAACTGTGGCTTTTAAAGTCTTTTCTATAATCTGTGATATACAGTACAGGCCAAAAGTTTGGACACACCTTCTCATTCAATGCGTTTTCTTTATTTTCATGACTATTTACA
>JAOVVG010000023.1:7133806-7151294 GCA_028566375.1 Leptodoras nelsoni
AGGCCCTACACCATACTAATAAATTATTGTGGTCTAAAATGACAGGTGTTTCAGTTTCATTGTCTAACCCCTGTATGCAGATTACCAATTATATTTGACCTTAAACAGATTTCACTGGCCACTTTAATAAGAAGTCCTGTACACTTGCATATTAGTTCAATTATCCAATCAGCCATTTTTGCAGCAGCAGCACCATGCATAAAATAATGCAGGTCAAAAATCAGACTGGGGAAAAATGTGATCAGAATGACTTGAATGACTTGTTGGTGGTAGACAGGTTGGTTTGAGTATTTCAGATACTGCTGATCTGGAATTTTCTCACACAATGGTGTATCTGATGTGGTCTTCTGCCATTGTAGCCTATAAGCCCAAAAGGCATTTCTGATCAAAGACCTGCTTCTAACTGGATGTTTTTAGTTTTTCCACACCATTCTGTGTAAATGTTAGAGACAACTGTGTGTGAAAATCTCTGGAGATCAGCATTTGAACTATTCGTACCAGCTTGTCTGGCCCCAGTAACCATGCCACCGTCACTGTCTGTTTTTCCCCATGCATGATTTTGTACTTCAAGACACATACACCTTTAAACCTTTCCTTTTTATTTCATGGTTAGCTTTTTAATAAACATTGTCATGTATGTTGGACACATTATATTTTATATACTTTGACCACCAGAGCATGAATATTAAGGTTTTAATTTGTTTCTCTGTCTCTCTCTCTTTTTCCACCCCCCTTTTAGTGATGGCCTCTGCTGAGCAGCTGTGTTCCTGCTTTCACCAGTACTGCTCCTAGGCCACACACACATACACACACGAACACACAAACACTCACACTTGCATACACTCTTAAACATACAGACACACACCTGTATCAGGTCCACCTCCATACACATAGACACAAGCAGGCACCATGTACAGTGTGGAAGACTTGCTAATCTCTCATGGATACAAACTGCCCAGGAGTGGCCCCGCCTCATCTTCTGCACCTTACGACAATCGGAACACTGACTGTCGGCGTGACAATGTGGAGAACCGTCCCTCTGGTGCTGGTGGGGCCTTGAACGGGTTTGGGACAGCAGAAGGTGGAGGAGACACCCGGGCAGAAACAGGGACTGCGGCCTACAGACCAACTCAGTCTGTAAAAGCGTATCCCGAAAACAACAACAATATCAACGAGGGACCTGAAAGAATCCAGAGGAGGCTGGAAGTTCCTGTTGGTTTTCTTGGTGATCTGCAGCCTCTAGGAGACTCACTTGCTACTGACAGTGGGTGAGTGGGTTGATATAGTTGAGGTTATTCACTGCCAGACACATAGGACAAATTCATGGATCCATGCTTCGGAAACAATTTCAGAATAAAGATTTTAAATGAGTATTTAAAAAAAATTCTTTAGATTTTGAATTTTGTGGGTCAGACTTACTTACTGACTCATTGGTATAATTACTGCATTTACTTTTATGATTTTTAGCTCTCATACATTCTAACCTGCAGAATAGTTGTCTGTTCGTAAATTGTGTCGTAATTTGCATTATTTTTGTTTTCAGGTTTTATGATGCCCCCAGCTTGACGTTCTCTGAACACACAGATGAGCGAGATATTGCCTTCTGGAGAAGGAGAGGGCAAGACTTCAGTGCCCTGTTGGACTTTGCTGACCCTAGGGAGTTGCGTGTGTCAGGAGGGCCTTGGAGAGGCCCATTGCTGGCTCCTGAGGAGCTAAGGACAGAAAGGCCACTGGCGAGATGGGAAGAAGTGCAGTGGATGCGAGAGCCCATAGATTCAGGCCCAGAGACACTGCGAGTGACTGGAGAAAGGAAGTGCCAAAGCCTGGGCACGGAGGAGTGGCGTCCTGCAGTAGGTCTGGGCCGGCAGTTATCTGATGGAGAAGCTGAACGCTGGTCTCAGGAACAGCAGCACCGTTTGCGGCCCCCAGAAGGTAGTGTGCCTGCCTCAGTCAGGATGAAGTCTCAGTCACTGCCCCGAGTTCTCTCTCCTGAAGATCCACAGTATGGAGAACATCCGCAAACGGGTGCCTCAAGCAAGGCACCTACACAAAGAAACAACTCTGTCCCATATAGTCGTTATCATAATGAATGGCCATTGGGGGAACGGTGGAGTGGTCAGAGTCAAGGTCCAACTGCACTTGTGCCAAAGCCACGTTTCAGTCGTCCCATAAAGCCCCCATCTTATGAGACTCACCAGCAGAATAGGGGGAGTTGGGAAACTCTTTCCTCTGAACCAGTTTCTAAACCCAGAGACCGGACGGTTTGCTATTCTCAAAGTTTTGAACCATTAAGAGACAGGTCTGGATGCTATTCTCAGAGTGCAGAGCCATTGCGGGATCGGTCCATGTGCTTTTCACAAAGTGCTGAGCCACTGAGAGATCGAATGGTGAGCCATTCCCAAAGTGCTGAACCGCTACGATTTGTAAGTCATTCACAAAGTGCAGACCTGTTAAGAGATCGCTTTTTAAGCCACTCTCACAGTGCTGACCTTTTAAGGGACAGATCACTTTGTTATAGCTCAGAACTACTTCGAGACAGGTCTATGTGTTACTCACAGAGTGCGGAATTGCTGAGACCAGAGGCATATAGGGCAGATCTTTTTTATCAGGAATTGACTGGTATGGAGCCCCCTGGTTACATCCCACCCCCCTCTTACAGGAGATTTCTGCCTCCCAGGAGTGGACAGATTTACCGTGCTGACTCTGCCCTTGTCCGATGGAAACGAGAACCAGTAAGTGCTGAGATGGGTGAATGGTTTTCAAGAACAGCAGGAATGTCTTGGTCAGAACGTCAGGAAGACAGGAGTATGGCAGTTGTTCCCAGACGGCCAGTGCATCCAGGGCCAGTCATACCAAATCGACCTGTTCAATTTGTCCCGTTTGAAGATCCACGTGTTAGGCATATCTCAGGGGGGCCCAGTGGAAACTCACTTACAGACGCAGACAAGATCCGACATGTCAACAAAGAGCTTCCCTGCACTGCAGCTTTAGGACAATCCACACATGATAGTGCCTTCCTCTCCCCACAGGGGCCGAGCACGGACACTCACAAACCAGCTCTCAGTGAACAGGAGAATGCTAGCCGATGGAATAGAGGGTTGAACAAAGGCAGTGAAACTGTAGCCCCAGACCAGAGCTTTTCCAAGTATTCCACAACATTTCAGACAAGACCCTCACAACCAGTTGTAAAAGTTGAGCGGAGTGCAGATCAGCAGGTTAAGGTAGACAGAATTACAGACCAACGTCAAGTTAAGGTAGAGAGAACAGAACAGGTTAAAGTGGACAGACCTGCAGAGCAGGCCAAAGTAGAAAAAATTACAGACCAAGTCAAGCCAGAGAGAGTTGTAGATCAAGTCAAAGTTACAGAAGTTAAGCCAGAACGATTTATAGACAAACAGATTAAAACAGATAGAATGCCAGACCAAACAAAAGTAGATTGTCCAGACCAGGGTAAAACAGATAGATACTGTGAAAAACAAACGAAACTTGATAAACTGGCAGAAAGGATTCCAGACAAATCAATAAAAGTGGAGAGAATTCTAGATAAGCCCAGTAAATCAGAGAGAGTTCCCGATAAGCAAGTCAAAGTAGACAAAATTCCAGAAAAGCTTAAGGGTGACAAAATGTCAGAAAAACTAAGTAAATCAGATAAATTAACAGACAAGCTCATCAAATCAGAGAAACAGACAAAAACTGATATAAGTGTAGAACAGTTAAAAGCTGAGAAAGTCACAGACAAACAGACAAAGGTGGATAAATCCGTTGAAAAGGGTTCCTCAGAAAGTGTCTCTACAGCAAAGACAGAAGTAGCACATGAGCCTGAGAAAAAGAGTGTGAAAAAGAAATTAAGTGAGACTATTTTCTGCCTGGTGTCTGTCCCTCTTTCACAATCTAGTGGAAAGTCAAGAGATCAGAACAACAATGAAGAAAAAGAACCTGAATCACCTCGCATTCCTCCCCCTCCACCACCAAGCTCCTCAAGTGAAAACAGCAACACCCTTGGCTCTCTGCCAAACCAAAGCCTCAAAAGCACATCCACCACCTCCACTGATTTGGAACTACAGGCACTTACACTTGGCAGTGCTTCCAGTAGCATAATCACCAGGAGAGCTCATCGTAGGAGAAACTCTCGCACTAAAATAATTAAGCCAAACCCCCATGATGAGCTGAGACGATATTCTGGTGCTTGGCCAGGGGACCAGTATCGTGACCAGGAAACCCAGACTAGTCCTGAACTTGCAAAGAGTGCTCAACATCCAGGTCCTGATAAAATGGAAGCACAAACACTGCCTGCTGTCCCAGAAGCAGAAGCCCCTGCGGAAAGTGGGTCAGGAGTTCCAGGTACTTCTGAGCCTACAGGAGGCACAGGGGCTACAGGAAATCCAGGGCCTTCAGGAACTACAGGGGCTACAGGAAATCCAGGGCCTACAGGAACTACAGGGGCTACAGCAACCCCTGGGGCTTCAGACCCCAGTACTCCCTTTGGGTATCCTATGAAAGGTCAGAAAAGTCTGAAACCATCCAGTAACAGTGCCTTTTCAAGAACTGGCACCTTCAAGAGCACAGGTTCACACAGACCTCCATTACATCCTCCTCCACATCCACCACCACCACCTCCAACCCAACCACCATCCCAACCACCACCCCCACCCCCAACACAGCCTCCAACAAAATCACCCCCCTTGGATCAAGCTGAAGATACAAAATCAATTACTGGCCCTAAATTAGATGCTTTCGGTCAATTCCTGTTGAAACCAGTGAGCCGAAGGTCTTGGGATGCCATTGAGGAGCTAGAGTCCATTAATAAGGAATTGCAAGAGCAAGCAGGTAAGCGTCCTAGTGTGGACCAGTGCATTGAAGATCTTAATGAGGCCTACAAAGATATCCTGGAGCTTACCACTGCCAGCAATAACCTTCCCAACCGTTCCTCCATGCAAATTCCTGACCGTATAAAAGCAAGACTGTCTGCTGATCCATTGGGAATGCCTGCAACTACGCTTAGGTCCAGCCTAGTGCCAGGAAGTGACCCAGAATACAGGGAGGTTAAGAGTGCCTTTTCCCGGCCATCAACAGGGAAGAGTGTTAGCTTCAGCAAACAGCTAAGGGAAGAGATTTGTCTGGCAGCCCCACCACCAGAAACAGGTTTCAGAGATTACAAAACAGTAATGGCCCAGATAACCCAGCGCAAAGCTTGCAGATCAGTGAAGCTGGATGTCTCAACTCCTAAGGAAACCCTCTTCAAAGATGAGAGTTTGACTGCACAAACCTCCTCCACTTCATCCATGTCAGCTGAAGTCCCATGGGGAGACAGGCAGCCCATGCAGGATGCCTCAACCCTAACTAGCCCTCCAGACTATGAGCACATCTGTCAAACACTCCAAATGGCCCGTGATTCTGGGGCGATCAGCCGAGGGGCTTCTGTAAAATCCACACCAGGCAGTGCCATGAGCATTGATAATCAGCAGCATGTGGCCATGCCTAGTGGATCTGCAGTAGATTCAGAGCAGCCATGCTGCTCGTTATCATTAGATAATGAAAATAATTTGAGACAGGAGCCAATCTCTTTATTAAGTGAAGAGAGGACCCCCGGCTTTAGAATGGTAGCAAATCAGAGTAACAAATTCCTTGGTAACAGGAGTGCGCTATGTGGCATTACAGGTGGCAAGCCAATTGGAGACAAAGCAAGTTTAGAGGTGAACCCAGAAGTACCAGCTGACTGGCAGATGCAGCTGTCACTAGCTGAGAAGCATATTGCCACACTTATCACTGGGGAAGGGTCCAAGCCTGGGCCAGTTGAGGCTCTAGATGAAGTGAGTGACATTAAGACGAATGAAGGCATCACTGCCAGCAAGTTAGAAGAACAAACAGATAAGGCACTGGAAGAAGACAACCTTAAAACCTGTGAACAAATTGATATCCAAGTAGAGGAACAAGAGACTGAACTAGCACAAGTGGCTGAAAGTCAGTTGACTCTAGAAATAAGAGCTGATGGTGATAACGGAAGGAAAGAAGAAGAGGAGACAAAGTTAGAGTCAGAAAATCTCCAACAGGAAGACTCAGAATTACAAGCCCAAGAGGATGAGCAAATGCATGAGCCCAACAACGAACCAAGTGTAATTTTAAGGCCAAACAAGGCTACAATGTGGACTCACTCAGGCCTAGACCCAGGGCTCCTGCCAGAGTTTCCCCCAGATCACCTTCCCCTGTCTGTTGTATCTTATCCAAATCGTAGATTATCTTTAGAGTTAGATTGGGAGAGAAGTGGGTGGGAAGGAGCTAGGTGGATCCTTGGAGGTGGTTGGGCAAGAGAAAGGCGATCCCTTGATGCTGAGAGGCAGGACTTGGGTGAAGATAGGTGGGGTTTAGAAAGTGATAGACAGCAATCTAGTGGTGAAAAGCGTGGTCTAGGTGGTTGGCGTGGGTGTGGGATTGATAGGCAGGGTTCAGATGATTCAGACTGGGATTTAGACACTGATACCCACAATGTAAGAGACAAAGGAAGGGTTGCAGATGTAAACAAATGGAACCCTAAGCAAGGGCAGGATCAGGGTGAAGACCAAAGCTGTAACATGTCTAATAAAGACTTAGTGGTGGACAAACATAACTTGATAGATGAACAGATTAAAGATGCTGAAGGGAGTCCAATGATCAAGGAGTTGCAAGGCTCAGGAAAACGGGGCAGAGTGCGTTGTCAGCGAATTGAGGCCCTGCATGATCGTTTTATAGCCCCACCTGGACATGGTTCTGAAGAAAGACTTGCCCGTATGAGGGAAGTGGACACTGTCTCTCGCATGAGACGCCTTAGCCTTCGTAGCACAGACTCATGGGATGGACTGTATGGGGTGGCATTTGTTTCCAGTGCTGAAGAGCTGGGGAGGGATGATAAACAGTCCCCACCTTCATCCCAGGAACTTCCAAACACAGTAGAGAAGGAGGACAGAGAAATCAGAGAGCCCTGCTCAGACAACAATGAGCCTTGTGAGACACAAGATGACCATCCAATTTCGGCAGGTACTTTGCCATTCTTTTATTACTTAGAATTTTTTGTCAGTCTTTACTGTTTTAAATTTATATTTTGAACTGGTGCTTTAGTTAAATTTGTAAAATGGACATGTTAATTTATGGACATAAATTAACTAGGTCATAACAAGATTTTTATAACCTGTCATAGGTAAAATATGGAGATACTCTAAGCTTTCCAAAATCAGATATACTGTAGCCAATAACAACATATTTAAAATACAGGGACTAAAGACCAGATATGTGTGATTTTAATATATGAGTAAACAAATAAAAATAGAACCCTATAGTTAATTTCTCTTTTTCACATATATTATATTGCCAAACGCATTCACTCACCCATCCAAATAATTGAATTCAGGTGTTCCAGCCACTTTCAAACATGTATAAAATCAAGTAATTAGGCATGCAGACTGCTCCTACAAACATTTACAAAAGAATGGGTCGCTCTCAGGAGCTCAGTAAATTCCAGTGTGGTACCATGATAGGATGCCACCTGTCCAACAAGTCCAATCATCAAATTTCCTCACTACTACATATTCCACAGTCAGCTGTCAGTGATATAACAAAGTGGAAGCAATTGGGAATGACAGAAACTCAGCCATGAAGTGGTAGGCCACGTAAAATGATAGAGTGGGGTCAGTGGATGCTGAGACGCATAGTGTGCAGAGCTCACCAACTTTCTGAAGAGTTAATCACTACAGACCTCCAAACTTCATGTGGCCTTCAGATTAGCTCAAGAACAATGCATAAGGAGCTTCAGGGAATGGGGTTCCATGGTCGAGAAGCTGCATCCAAGGCTTACATTACCAAGGGCAATGCAAAGTGTTGGATGCAGTGGTGTAAAGCACGCCACTACTGGACTCTAGAGCAGTGGAGATGTGTTCTCTGGAGTGACGAATCATGCTTCTTCATCTGGCAATTTGATGGACTTGTCTGACTGCATTGTGCCAAGTGTAAAGTTTGGTGGAGGGGGGATTGTGGTGTGGGGTTGTTTTCAGGAGTGAGCAGTTAGTTCTAGTGAAAGTAACTCTTAATGCTTTAGCATACCAAGAGATTTTGGACAGTTTCATGCTCCCAAATTTGTGAGAAAAGTTTGGGGATGGCCCCTTCCTGTTCCAACATGGCTGCACACCAGTGCACAAGGCAAGGTCCACAAAGACATGGATGAGCGAGTTTGGTGTGGAAGAACTTGACTGGCCTTAACCCCTGACCTCAACCCCGTAGAACACCTTTGGGATGAATTAGAGTGGAGACTGTGAGCCAGGCCTTCTCGTCCAACACACTCTTAAACCTTGTGGAAAGCCTTCCAAGAAGAGTTGAAGATATTAAACCCTATGGATTAAGAATGAGATCTCAAGTTCATATGTGTGTGAAGGCAGATGAGCAAATACTTTTGGCTAGTACTAGTGTACTTTGTTATAAGCTCTTTTTCAAGACAGTGCATTAGTCTTGTGTCACGAGCTTTAAAACATTTTACTACCAGGACAAAGAATTTATAAACAAAAAGGCCACTGATTGCAGAGTGCATTTAAAATAATTAATTCCAGTGAAGTTCAAACCCAGAGAATGAGGAACAATTAAGAAAAGTTTGTAAGTATTCATTTGACTAGCAATTCCGAACCTATGTATATCATCTGTTGAACTAGTATTAAATACCTCATCTTTTGGGATTTTGGGGCACAGTTCATGGCATACCATCATTTGTTGATTTGTTGATAGTGATCAGAGAATGATCATTATATCCAAATCATTTTTGGATGGGTTTAACACCATTGAGCATTGCATGCATACACTGATCAGCCATAACATTAGAACCACTGACATGTGAAGTGAATACCATTGGTTATCTTGTTACAGTGTCACCTGTCAAAGGGTGCGATATAGTAGGTAGCAGGTGAGTTTTCAAGATCGATATGTTGAAAGCAGGAAAAATGGGTAAGCGTAAGGATCTGAGCGACTTAGACAAGGGCCAAACTGGGATGGCTACACGATTGGGTCAGAGCATCTACAAATCAGCAGTGGTTTTCCCCATCTTGTGGGGTGTTCCTAGTGTACAGTGGTTAGTATCTTGTACCAAAGTGGTCCAAGGTAGGACAACAATTGACAACAGGCTCATGGGTGCCCAAAGGTCACAGGTGCATGGGGAGCGAAGTCTAGCCCATCTCGTCCAATCTTAAAAAAGAGCTGCTGTTGCCCAAATTGCTGAAAATGTTAGAATGCTAGAAAGGTGTCAGAACACAGTGCATTGCAGCTTATATGCATGCATATAGGGCTGCATAGCCACAGACTGGTCAGAGTGACCATGCTGACCCCTGTCCACTGCTGAAAGTGCCTAAAGTGGGCATGTGTGCATCGGACATGGACCATGATGCAAGTGGAGGAATGTGGCCTGATCTGATGAATCACATTTTCTTTCACATAAAGGTGATGGATGGGCATATGTGGACTGCTTACCTGGGGAAGATATGGCCCCAGAACTATGCACTATGCACTATGGGTAGAAGGCAAGCCAGCAGAGACAGTGTGATGCTCTGGGCAGTGTTTAGCTGGGAAACCTTGGGTCCTGGCATTCACGTGGAGGTTACTTTGACATGTAACACATACCTAAACATTGTTGCAGACCGAATACACCCCTTTATGGCAACAGTATTCCCTAATGTCAGTGCCCTCTTTTAGCAGTGTAATGCACACTGTCACACTACAAAATTACTCAGGAATGGTTTGAACATTGTGGGGTTCATAATATTGATTTGGTGTCTTTGATGCATGAGACTTAGCTGAGAGACCTGATGAGATTTGGCCACTGACTACAGTGGGGAGAGCATGCTTTACAGAGGAGGAATTCATCTAAAGTTATTGGTCACAGTTCTAAAAAATAAAGGCATTGGGCTTCTACTAATAATGATATATAAATAAAACTTTCCCGCTGCTGAATTTGTAAATTGGGTCTATTTGGTACAAGCTATGTTATCCTTTTTTTCTTTAGTTGACTGCCTTGTGAAAGGGTTTTTTGTAAAGGTAAAAAAGAATATTCTTTCATTTGGAAGAAATGCTGTGCCAGCCTGTAACTTGGCAGTTCACAGTACTGGTCAGCTAATGGGCTGACTAATGATTAATTGAGAATCATCCAATCACATGATGAAAAAAAATAAAAACTGTAATGCATACACTTCAAACAAAAGCAGGCATGTCCGAGGTGCTAAGTGGTGCGTCCCATGCCAAAATCTGAAGGAGAACAGACTCGAGTCACCAGCTTGCCAAAAATTTAAGGCTAATCATGCACACTTATTTGACCAGCACCCTGCACACAGGAAGTATATGTATTCACACAAAAATGAACCAAATACAAGTACAATTTTCTGATAAAAAAAAAAAAAGCTAATATGACTAGTGCAACTAAATCATGTATGTTTAACATGTTTTAGTAACCTTTCTTCTCTGCGTAACTTGAAGGGGGGTGCCCCCCATTGACCAGCCACCACTAGAATCTTACCATTCCTATTCTTCCTTTTATTGGCCTGTCTCAGATATGGCCTTTTCTTTGTGACTCTGCCTAGAAGGCCAGCATCCTAGAGTCGCCTCTTCACTGTTGTTCTGGAGACTGGTGTTTTGCAGGTGCCATGCATTGAAGCTGCCAAATGAGAACCTGTTAAATATCTGGTTCTCAATCTAGAGGCTGATGTACTTGTCCTCTTGTTCAGTCATGCACTGTGGCTTCCCACGCCTTTTTATCCTGGTTAGAGCCAGTTTGTGCTCTTTGAAGAGATTAATTGTTTAGATTAGATTAATAGTTAGATTAACAGTTATATTAACGGTTGTATGAAATCTTTAGTTTCTGAGCAATTTGTCATATTGAATAGCCTTACTTCCTTAGAACAAGAATATGGCAGTGGGGAAAATGTTAGTGGTGGCTCAGTTGTTACGGCTCTGGGTTACTGATCAGAAGGTTGGGTGTTCAAGCCCCTGTATAGTCAGGCTACCACTGTTGAGCCCTTGAGCCATGCCCTTAACCCTCCCTGCTCCAGGGGTGCCATGTCATGCTGGGATATGCAAAGAATAGAATTTCCCTGTGCAATGATGTATATGTGACAAATAAATGCTTTTTCTTTTAACAGACTGATGACTTTCAAAAGGAAGTTTTTTCTAGCGATTTTGAGTTTGTTATCAAGCCCACAAATGGCTGATTCATTTGTGGGCTTTATTCAGCACATTTTTAACTGTGCTAAAATAATTGTGAAAGGGTTTTCTAATGATTAATTAGCCTTTTGATATGCTAAACATGTCTTAGCTATCATTAATGTAGTATCGGAACAAAGGAGTGATGGTTGCTGAAAATAACTCTATGCCCGTGTAGATATTCCATTCAAAATAACCAGTTTCCAGTTATAAAAATCATTTACAACAATGTCTAGAAGGGAATTTCTAAGTGACCCTAAACTTTTGGCATGGTTGTTGGTGCCAGATGGACTGGTTTGAGTATTTAAACATATTGCTGATCTCCTGGGATTTTCACATGCAATAGTCTATAGAGTTTACACAGAATGATGCAAAAAAACAAACAGCAACATAAAATGAGAGTCAGGTCAGTGGGTGGAAATGTCTTGTTGATGCAAGAATAGAACACAGTGGCCAGACTGGCCTGAGCTGACTGGAAAGCTATCGTAACTAAAAAAAAAACATTGTTTACAACCAAGGTAAGTAGAAAAGCATGACAAAGTGAACAACACTTCAAACATTGAGTGCCCACTGTATCTTTAGATTTCTGTATTTTGGTCATGTGAATGAGAGGGAATAGTGAACGGATGCATAATCTTGTAATTGCAAGATAAAATATAACAGATGCTTCATATTAACTTAAAATTGTATGAAAAAATCTCCATAATATTTTCTCATATGTGGCAGAAACAAACTTGACCTCTGATTATGAAGGCCAAAGCATAGGATTTACATTATGCATATACTCATCAAAACATTCATGCCTTGTGGAAGGGGTGGGGTTATCCTGGAACAGACCACTCCCGTCAGAATAATTGTATTATTGTATAATTGTATTGATTTGGAGCAGTGGAACCAACCATGACAGTAACACGCACCACAATATAACAGTGGCACTATTTTTTTTCATCTTCATCGCCTATTTGTACATTCCAGCAAAATCACTGACTACACCTGTAAGAGTATTTTAAAAGGACTGGTTGGGGACCAATATGTTAATTACAGCTTGATCATGATCCTATACCTGCCACTCTGTGGATTTTAGAAAAATGTGCATAGAAAAAGTGATTTTAAAAAGAATTCCAAGCCAAGTATAAAGAGTACAATGTGCTTGTATTTTTGCAGACCTAGTATACAGATCAATGAAGTTGCACCTTTAGACAGCTAAACACTTGTGAAAAATACATAAATGCTCCCTGTGAGATAATGCAGGCTACCCACTAGAGGGAGCAGGACTCTATCAATAGTGATTCTCTAAAACAGGATTTAAGGAACCTACATGTGCTTTCAGGTTGCTTTCCAGTTAGATCCTCTTGGCTCTGTTCTCGGTTTTGTTCTCAGGTTTAACGTGATATCGTGTATTCATAGATAGTAATGTAGCATGACAGTATCACTGCATTATCATTATCTTATCTTAATGTGCTTGTGTATTTTCTAATGTGAAGATGTTCACTGTTGATTTTGACAAAAAGCCAGGACACTTTGACTTTACGATGTCAACGACTTTTCCTTAAAATAGTACTAACAGCCACCCTCTTGCGTTTCAGATTCGGAGGAGCCCAAGCAGGTGGAGAAGTCATAGTTGAACCCTGAAAGTCATAAATCAGGGGGTGAAGGGACATCCATTGCCACTAAGAGCCAGCTTCCAACACTGTGACCTGGCTGTCTGCTAAATGCCTTCATTTTCATATGGCACTCGCACAAGAACACTCAGACACATATACACACACACACACATATACACACACACATACACACACACACATACACACAAAACACATTGACATGCATTTATGCACTACGTAATTACATAATTCATATGCAGACATAAACATGTAAACAATATCACATGCACCTCAGTTCATCATCATGAATTCTGACATGCATTACAATATAAATGCACACACACATACACCGATAAAAAAATGGCCTTCTCCGACAAGAGCATTGTGTATCAACTCCACCCTACCTGCTGGGTTTCTTAATGTTGCTGCTCCACTGCCAGAAGGAGGCAAGACCCAACCACTCCTGTTCCCTCTCCTACCTTACTCAGTTTACTCAGTTATGGCCCAAATCTTCCAAATTTTACCAATAGAAAATGTCATGTATTGGAAGTATATTACGATACCAAGGGGTTTTTGCAATATCTACCAACAACCAACAGCTGTATAGTCCCATTTTATATATGGGCCAAACATTCAAATGGACAGCCAACCAAAAACGGTTGCAGAATTAGCTTTCATTCATTATTAGCGGCGTTCACGTTATTCGGTTGAAGTATCCCATTAAGCAACAGTCTATACCTTTACCTAACCAGAATCCCATTAAAAAAATTCCTGTGTTGAAAGTCATGATTACTATTATATCTGCCCTGCAACGCCTTCCTTGCCCAACACTGAACCCTGTTTAAAATCACGATGGGGTTAAGTCGTAGCAGCATCCCTTCCTTCTCCTCATCTCCACCCGATGCTTCTCTTCTGATGACCTTGTGGAAATTGTGTCAGTTGTCAGAACCTGTGGTCTACTTGTAGTCCAGTGTAATTCATTTGTCCAGACATGATGGCTGTCTGTATTTCTACATTTTACGTTCGTCTTCATTTTTAACCGAGTATTGTGGAGGACACATTTGTTTTGCATTTGTTGTTAAAGTGTCACCTGAGCTATTCAAAAACTAAGTGCTCCATCTGAGATGGGCAGTTGTAGCAAGTTGACGATTAGTGGCTCAAGAACTGTTTAACAGTCAAGCGATCAAAGACCTCTGAAGCATTCACTTTTGATCCATAATCTCCATTCGAAACATTTTCTCATCACTCTGTAACATAATGTCCCTAAACATAGAGCGCTACAGTACGCGTTGTATTGACTGAAACCATAGATGTATATTAGATGAAGTAGAAGTGTGGATAGAACGGACATTTTAGTATTTGATGAACCAACATTGCACCTTGTGAATGGAAGGTTTGAACATTTTTATTTATTTATTTATTTATTTATTTATTTTTAATTTTGCTTAAATGAAAGAGAATAAAAGCTATTGAGTAGCCTTTTTTGAAACACATCATTAATGATATACGCCTACACAAGAGACACAAACATGTTCCATATGTTCGATATTAGAATCACTATAAATATTTGTAATATGATATGATAAATGCCATTGATTAACCCAGGTTTGGGATATCTTTTTTCAGGCAATGTAAATTTATAAAAAAAAAAACAGGGTCCAGATATGAACACAATTAATTCTCTAATTTTTCATGGTGTCTCTTTGTCACCAGGTACAGCAGGAAGCAATAAATGCTAACAATTTATTTGTGATTAAGCATATAAATGTGTACAGATTTTAGGAATTTAAGTAGGGAACAAGTTGTTAGGCCATGATTTGAGAGGATACATTGAAAACCATATTATACCATGATGGCATTTACCATTTTGATAACAGCGTTTAAAAAAAAAAACACGCTTGGAAGGATAGTGTATGGTATGGCAGGATATATTTGTTTGATAAGCTAGAGCAATATCGTCCAACGTAAAGCTCAGTGGCTGTAGAATATGTGCTAGCCAGGATGTATAAAGAATGTCATTTGTCTAAATGTTGCTCAACCAGAAACCTTTCAGATTGCGTGTGTGCATGTGTGCGTGCATGAATATTCGCTTGCTCCCCCTATCATTGCTTTCCATGTGCCATCCATGTATTTGAAAAAAAAGAAGAACTGCATTTCACTGAATATTTATTTTTGTTATCATTGCAATTGTTAACCAGGCCGGATGATGTAAAAAAAAAAATTTTAAAAGTATATTTTAAATATTTTCTGAAATATTTTGTATTTACCATGATATTTTTTTTTTCTTTGCTCTTGGATCCACTTGGCAGTATCGCATTGCTGTATAGTGCAGGAAGAAGATATATAATTTTCTAGTGCTTTAAAAAAAATTACAAGGTAAATTTAGCTGAGCTAAGAATATCTCTGTTGAAACACCTACAGAATGCCTTGTTCTTGCTCAGAAATTTGTGAATGATAAGCATTGTCATTGTGTACTTTGATAACGATGTGGATTTCAGCTTGTGCTTGGAATATGTATCACACTGTTGTAGTTAAACGTGTAAGAACTTCGGTCCATACCTGGAACTCTGTCAGTATTATGTTAACGTTTATTCGATCGGTTGTTTATTTAGCGAAATCCAATTTAGATACCTACAGAGGACCAGCTTTCCAGGTACATACTGAATCTCGTTACGAATCCCAATACCTACTAAACATTCTTTTTGTCCAAAGCTAGTTTTAACTTGAACACTTGGCCCAAAGTTCATACAGTAGCCTACAGTATAAATAAAAATATGTTACCCGTTTCTTAAAAGCTAAATGTGGCCTTATTTTATTTGAGCAGTTGTATGTCTTTTATTCAGTGTCCCGTCATGTCATGTCTACTTCTTTTTTTTCTAGAACTAAAGGAACCTTTCAGTCATACAGCCAAATATTTTTTATTTCTTTGCAAGTATTATAAGCTAAAGTCAAGCTGAAAGGAATATGTGTAGCACATGGACTGGAACTGTTCTCCTCCTCTCCCCCCTCCTCATTCCACAGGCCCATAACTGTTATTATTTCATGGCATTTTCATGAACGATGTAGCATTATTGCCATTGTAGCACTTGGAGAATGCTCATTGTGGGAAAAGTAGATGAAATTCATCATTCTTTTTTTTTAATTTTTTTTTATTTTTTATTTTTGGAAGTTGTGACTTGATGAAACTCAACAGTAATGCAGTGTATACCTTTAAAGCATAAACTGCTATTTACATTTTGCTACATGTTATGGGGTGCAAAGAGTGACATGATTCAACATTTTGATGCAAACTTTTTCCATAATCTTTGAGGGTCATTCTTCATGTCACAGAAACAACAGACTATTGGTTCCATGTTTGTAAATGGTTAGGCATTGAAATGTAAATATGTTAAATAAGCTAAAAAAAAAAGTGAAATTTAATAAACATTTTCTACAATTTATCTCTGTTGATAAATGTTTGAATTACAAATGCTGGAACTGTCCTATACTGATATTTGCCATAAGTCTGATGAGTCATTTTAAGGGGAATTTATTACATCAATGAAATAATTTTGCATCTCTATAAACATATGTAACTTATAATACCATTTTAATTCAGTCTTCAAGTTTATTAGCTCTAATTTCTTGAAATTTTATTATTTTTGTTTTAGAATTGATTTTTTTTAGTAACACGCTGTATATCCTATATCTTGTTTATATTTAGACCCTAATAAACTATATTAAACTATATTTTCCCCCAAGATAAACAAATCACTAATCCATTTTATGAATGCACATGTTTACTTATACAAAATCTAATCACGAATATCTATAAGGTCAATAAAGGTGCTGCAATTTATAGCAGACACTGCTATCATATATGTTTCTTCATACAGTATGTGTAGCCGTTTTAGGCACAGACATGGTATATCTTTGCTTCATTCCATTCATCATTTCCTGTTAGTGCTAAAACCTAGCATTATTTTGAAATAGCCTGGATTGGAACTGGTCTCTGTGTGTATTTTTGCATGAGTGGGAGAATTGGCATAGGGTGTTTTTAGCAGGTTGGATGGGTGGATGCACTCCAAATAACATAGAGCATGCTGAGATGATGTTAGCCCCCATTCATAAAGTGCATCACCGTTCTGATTAATTCATAAAATCCTGTGCCAAAGCTACAAGCCATTAGAAAAGAGTTTTGCCAACATTTGGGTCCAGCTGGCTGAACTTAGTATGGCAGTCTGGCAAGGGAAAAGTGTCAAAATCAGCAGCAGATCTGTATTTCTGTTTCGTACACAGGCTCACGCAGATATGTGCAAGACCCAAAACCTCCTCCTCCTGCAAATGAGATAGGGTTCTGCAAGCTGAGACCGAGGTGCTGCTATGAGTGAAGATCTGTCATTATATTTACTCAAACTTACACTGACATCACTCTCCATTAATGATAGAGCGTACAGAACTATTTGAGAAGTCAGGTTAAGGCTACACTAGACTACAAAACAAGAATATAGATCTATGGTATCTTACAGAAAAGATTCGATCCCTGGGTCGGGCGGTCTGGGTCCTTTCTGTGTGGAGTCTGCATGTCCTCCCCATGTCCGCGTGGGTTTTCCCCGGGTACTCTGGTTACCTCCCACAGTCCAAAGACATGCATGTTAGGTTGATTGGCGTCTCTAAAGTGGCCCTAGTGTGTGAGTGTGTGCGCG
>JAOVVG010000023.1:7162935-7177619 GCA_028566375.1 Leptodoras nelsoni
GGCGGGACAAAGCCCAGCATTTATCCAATGACTCGTCTCGTTTCGCTGCACTCTTTGCTTCGCTATTGAACTCTGTGTTGCTCAGCGTCCCGCTGTTTAAAGCGCTGTGGAGCTGCGGGAATGAGTGAGAGGAAAGCCGCGTCGTTACCAGTGATAAGAAGTGGATTCTGAACAAACGTTGAACGCGTTGTAGCGCATATTTAGTCAATGACACAATGTACACACACCAGGATATATTTGATCACTTATTTTTGGACATTTTAGGGGAAGATGAGCTTCCTTTGCAGTCTTAGAGCAATCCTGATGTAGTGAAGGCATGGACCAGGGTTTCAGCATCATTGAGAGAAAGCGTGGGGCGAAGTGAGAGAGTCTCTCCTCCCCGCTCTGTGTCTTTGTGCCTTGTTTCATCAATCATATTTTTTTTAAATAGTAGGAAACTGGTTTTTACATGTTTGGGCTGAATAATGAAAAGTAAACAGCTTCTTCTGAAGTCGATTCCCAGACCCAGAAGGTTTCCTTCCTCTTCTGCAGAGGAAGTCGTCCTCCGACAGGACTTTCCTCCAGAGCAGCGGCATCCGGGCCAGCCTGCTGCGTTAGATCTCTCTCACACACACACACACACACACACACACACACACACACACACACAGTGAAGAGGATTTAGGATATGTGTGTGTGTTTGCGTCTGCATTTCAGATCCAGATGAAGTTATTTATGACGACGTTCCGAGAGAGAACTCGGGATCCACGACAGGTCAGTGTGTCGGCGTTCCTCTCCCTCTGTCCGTCTGTCCCTCTCTCACTTCTGCTTTTCTCACTCCGCTCGCGCTTTTCTGCCACCGCCGCGTCTTTGAGCTAACGTGAGCGTCTGAATCAGTTTATTCCGTTATTTGATCAAATTCGTCTTAAAGCAGAGCAGGGGTTCTCAGTTAGCGTGATGGATTAGGACACAACAGCACAGCAGAACGGGCGGAACCTAAACTTAACTGATTAATCACTTTAACTGATTTAAGATACTAAACTGAAGTGTCTCACTTCAAAGTACGTAACTTAGACTACTGACCTTCTACACTCAGTGCAAAACAGCTGCAGACAAACAGATGATACACAAACCTAAATCAAACTCCTGAATTCAAACTACTAAAGTGTTCAGGTCATAAACTACTATACTCAGACAACTGAGCTGAAAATACTAAACTGTTAAACTCACTGCTTTGTTCAACTGAACTACGGCTCAAACTACTGAACTGCTAAACTCAAACTACTGAACTGCAAAACTCAAAACTCCTGAACTGCAAAACTCAAACTACTGAACTGCTAAACTCAAACTACTGAACTACAGCTCAAACTACTGAACTGCTCAGCTCAAACTACTGAACTGCGCGGCTCAAACTACTGAACTGCCAAGTCAAACCACTGAACTGCTTAACTCAAACCACTGAACTGCTTAACTCAAACCACTGAACTGCAGTTCAAACCACTGAACTGCAGCTCAAACCACTGAACTGCTAAACTCAAACTACTGAACTGCAAAACGCAAAACTCAAACTACTGAACTGCAAAACGCAAACTACTGAACTGCAAAACTCAAACTACTGAACTGCAAAACTCAAACTACTGAACTGCAAAACTCAAACTACTGAACTGCTCAATTTAAGCTGATCATTTTAGACTAATAAACTCAAACTGCTGAAATGATAAAATCAAACTGCTAAGTGGATAAACTACAAAACTCATGCTGTTAAACTGAACTTTGTAATAATAAGCAGCTAACCTTAAACTGCTCAAGCCAGTCATGTGCTCAATGCCACCAACTAAACTGTGTAACTCTGACTACTGAACTCAACTGGACTTAGCTAGACAACTTAACTAGAATTGCTAAACCCGAAATACCAAACTCTCTGCTAGACTCAAACTCCTGAACTCAAACCGACGATCTCAAAATACCAGATGAAACTACTGAACTCAGAACTACTGAACCGATAATGAAATTGTTAATCTGATAACATCAGGCTGCTAAACTGAATCTCAGACTCTAACCTCTGATCACTCAGACTGATCGCTGTCAAACCGCTAAACAGCTAAACTAATTGAAATTCTTAACTACTGAACTACTGAAACTGCTCATGACAAAATACTGAACTGCTGCATTCTCACCAAGAACGCTTATAATGTTGCGTAAAGGTTGTGGTGAAATGTGTGTATGTATGTGCGTGTGTGCATGTGTGTGTGTGTGCGCGCATGTGTGTGTGTGTGTGTGTATGTGTGTGTATCAGGAATCTTTCAACAGAACCACAACTATCCTTTTACTAAAATGCATTTAAATAAATTAAGTTCTTTAAAAGTTTTCCTATTTGACTCTTCAGCTTGTCCTTTTGGGCGTTATCACTGTTTGTAATTGTTCTTTAAGAAAATCCTGGATTAAAGGCAAAGTATTGCCTGATTATTACAATATATGTTTGAGTAGCAGCTTCCGAGTGTCTGTGGTTTGTGTGATTTATGGGCGAACAGTTAGGTTCATCTTAAAAATAGCGTGCATGTGAGCAGAGCGGGTGTCAGGATTACGCAAAAGTTTGTTTATTTGTGTCTGAGGACGTGTGAACTAGGAGTGCGTAGCTGATTGTGCA
Source organism: Leptodoras nelsoni (assembly GCA_028566375.1). Classification (NCBI taxonomy): domain Eukaryota; kingdom Metazoa; phylum Chordata; class Actinopteri; order Siluriformes; family Doradidae; genus Leptodoras; species Leptodoras nelsoni. Next base: position 7,165,562 of record JAOVVG010000023.1, read on the forward strand.
AGAATTAGGAGTAATGGTAGTAAAGTAGTCAAGAGACAGAAGCAAACAATGGAAAGTAGCAAGAAAGTGGCAATGAAGTAAAAAAAAAAAAGGATTTTTTAAAAAGAATAAAAACCACAAAAGGTTGCTAAAAGAGGTAAAGGTAAGAATCTGGAAAGGGTGATAAAGACTTATGATCATGAAGAGCAACAGACTCAATGCACAGGAGAGCACATGGACAGAGCAGCAGGATAAACAAGGTTGCCCCACCCACTTTTTGGCCTCCTGACCAATCCCAGCACACATGACCTTATTAAGGGGATCTGCAGGGCAGCGAAAGGCCAGGGACGAGTCCGACAGCACCACAGAGCATGTCCAAACGGCTGTGTTTTATTTTATGTAAACGAGTCTTTAATCATGCTGCATGAATAAGAAATGAGAAATGTTCTCTCTGTCTGAAAATATCTGTAATTTATTCACAACAAAGCTGGACTATTTACAGAATGGGGGATTTAAATGGGGTTGTGTCCCAAACAACAATTGGTTGTTTTTTCAGTAAGAAATACACATGGCTGCTTCTTTGCTTATGCTGTTTTTTTTCTCTCTTTGTCTCTCTTTTTTGTTTGTAGTTATAATGCGTGTTTTTGTGAGGAATCAAGTTAAAGAGTACATCCTGTGTGTTAGCCATTTGATTATTATTCAGATGTTTTTGTCATATTTAAAAAAAAAAGAAAAAAAAAAGAAGAAAGGACATGCTCTTCTGCCCTCTAGTGAACTCTCAGAAATATTTCTGGTATAAACAAAACCCGATGAACACCACTGTGTGTGTGCGTGCGTATGACAGACACAGACAGACAGAAAGAGAGAGACACAGACAAACAGACAGACAGACAGAGAGAGACACAGACAGAGAGAGAGAGAGAGAGAGACACAGACAGAGAGAGAGAGAGAGACACAGACAGACAGAGAGAGAGAGACACGGAGAGAGAGACACAGACAGACAGAGAGAGAGAGACACAGACAGACAGAGAGAGACACAGACAGACAGACGGAGAGAGAGAGAGACAGACAGACAGACGGAGAGAGAGAGAGAGAGACAGACAGACGGAGAGAGAGAGAGACAGACAGACAGAGAAAGAGAGACACAGACAGACAGAGAGAGAAAGAGAGACAAAGACAGACAGAGAGACGGAGAGAGAGAGGGAGACAGAGAGACGGAGAGAGAGAGGGAGAGAGACGGAGAGAGAGCGGGAGAGAGACCGAGAGAGAGAGACAGAGTTGTGACAAGTGTGTACATTGGTGCAAATATATACTAGTGAACACACCTGTCTTTCTGTGTTTCTGACTAAGTGGAAATCCTTGTCTGTATCCTGGACTACACATTTTACTCTCTCTCTCTCTCTCTCTCTCTCTCTCTCTCTCTCTCTCTCTCTCTCTCTCTCTCTCTCTCTCTCTCATACACGCTAATAGACATGCATGAACATCTGCACTAATTTCTGCCATCATAAATAATTGCATATCAACCAGTGTGTTGGCAGATGTGGCAGAAGTCTGGGAATCCAGCATGCGCCTACAGTCCACTTATATCATCCAGGCTAATTTCTGCCTGCAGTCAGATTACAGCCTGTGATCTAACACCCATCTCTCTCTCTCTCTCTCTCTCTCGCTCTCTCTCGCTCTCTCTTTCTCTCTCTCTCTCTCGCTCTCTCTCGCTCTCTCTTTCTCTCGCTCTCGGGTATGTGATTTGTCCCCCCTCTCCTACACTGTGCACAGGTCTACATTTCCATCACACTGAGGTCTTGCCCTGTCTGTCTTTCTGTCACTCTCTCTCCCTCTCTCTGTCTGGTCTGTGTTTTTTTAATTTTATTTTTTTATTTTTTTTACCTTCTTGTACTTTTTACATAGCAACATGTTTCGGAACCCGTGGATTACTAACTGTCTTGTCACACAATACAGCCAAGGTAAGATCCTGGTTAGTTTTGCCTGGATACTCTTACCTGGCAGCAGGATTGGATGAAGCGTGGGATTGTAGTGGTGCTATATGTATGTCTATGTGAGGGAAGGCGTGACAGTTGTGTGGCATTGAGTTTGTCCATGATACTGCTTAGTCTTAATCATTAATGAAGTGAAATAGTGAATTGCAAGCAGAAAAGTTGGATTTTGTTCAAATCATCAAAGTTGAAAGGTGATCAATCAATCATTGCTGATGTACGAATGGCAGGTAGGGGGCAGGAAGCAATAGTGTTTTGCATGTGCAAAATGGCTAAGTTTTGTGCATTTTTGGAGCTCATGCCTCTTATTTAATATCTTTTTTTTGACGCCATGTCAACATGAAAAATGGAAGACTTTAACAACTATTATTTCCCCAAGAAAAACCTTCCTTATGTCTTGTTCCAGTACATGACCATTCCTTTCACAGTGTTTCCTGTGAGAGCTGTATAGACTTATGAAGGAGGGGGTGGCATTTATAGAGAGAGGTCTATTTTTCACTTTGTCCACCCCTTTCTGTATTTTTAGAAAATCCCCCATTCCTTCCCTCTCTAGGTTGCTGGTTTGTGCCAGTCAGCATCCTTAAGCTTCACTTTGGCACCTGTACAGGAGCACAGACATATAGGCTTTGATCTTAGCGCTTACTCTGTTCACATTTCCATTATTTCCAGATATTCATACTGACGTGATGTCTGAGTATTTTACAGATATGGTAAAATCATGAAATAGATGCTTTTAAAGGTGAAGTTGATATTGTTTTAAGGTATTGCTTCACCTATTATAATAAAACAATTTCAAGAAATACCTAAAAATTCTGTGATTGCTGTGATTCATGATGTTTTTGGCCAGTTTCATCTTTTTTTTTTCCAAGGGACTTTTGACATTTTTTTCTGGCCTGGATAGTAACATTTTTGCAAAATTTACAGCTACTTAGCTCTCCACTTTTTGTTAAAAAAAAAAAAAAAAAAGGCACCTACATATGCAACGCCCAAGACTCCACAAGATACTCCTGCTGATGATGGCCCCACGTGGACAGCCTAAAGGTCATCATGATGGACACTTCAAAGATACTCTTAGAACCCGTGAATTTTGCTTTGCAAAAATATAAACAGCCTTCATATGATGCCTAGCCAACCAATTGCCATGAACAATTTTTACAACTGCATTAATTTTACTGCATAGGACTCAGTTATAGTAAGGATTATTTATTATTGCACTATCTGGTGTCACTCAAATGAGGATGGGTTCCCTTTGGAGTCTGGTTCCTCTCAAGGTTTCTTCCTCTTCATCTCAGAGTTTTTCCTTGATACCATCGCCCCTGGCTTCCTCATTAGGGGTAACATTTAGGGATCAAATTTTATGTTATGTCTGGATTTTATTTCTTTGTAAAGCTGCTTTGTGTCAATGTCCATTATAGAATATAAAATAGAATTTAACTGAATAATTTTGCTAGAGGCAGTGAAGTTGGTTGGGAACAAACAAACAAACAAACATTTTTATTTTACTTCTTTTTATTTGTTATAGCAGTTTGCAGACAGAAGAGGACACTAAAAATGACAAACAATTAAAAAAAATTAAATGTGGGGTGAAAAGGCTTATAGAGGATGTTTGCTTAATGACGAGGTTTGTAAGGACGTGCCTGTCTAATGAAACTTCTAAACGACAGTAACGTAACCACTGCACTTGTCTATGGTATACAGAAATAGCTTTATGGCTTTGTTTAAGATGGTGATTTTTAGTTGCTGCCATTTTAGTCGGACGTATGCGCCTAGACCTTGCAGACATCCTAATAAAGAAGGATACTGTTTGCAATCCAAGTAACATCATTTTTGTCTCTTTTTACAGGGACCTGTGGTGAGTCAGCAGTTAAAATCTGCAACGGTACACTGCTACAGAAAGAAGCACCAAGGTGCGCATTTCTTTTATTCCGCTAAAAGGTTTTGCTGTTTATTTTTAAACACACACACACACACTTTTGTCTTGCTATACTTGTGAGGACCTTCCACTGACTTATTACTGCAGTTAATTGATGGTATGCTTAACCTTACCTGTACACCTAATCTTAACCTCAGTAATAAAAAGCCAGCTTTTTGGCTTATTTATTTTTGTTTTTGGGTAAAAAATATCAGATATTCCTATCCATGAGGGCCTATTTGATCCCCACAAAGATATAAAAAATGATCCACATACACACAGCCTACACTTCAATATGGCCCATATAAAATATCTCGAACGAGTGCTTAAATATAGGTATATACTGTATTTAGGATATATGTAGGATTTCATTGTAAGCGGCAGATAAATTGATTAGGTTCTGGAGTTGTTATAAACTTCCAAACTTCTTGTTTTGTTCTAAGATGGAGACATCTCTATCAAAGGTGTTGCTGTGGAGTTCTACTTAAAAATCTATTTTATCTTGCTTAAATACTTTTCATATTAATTCCCCTTTGAAAATATTGCAAAGGCTTTTGTTTTTGCTTTATACTGAAGACATTGTGAGAGTAGATCAAACATTCAACTTTCTTTTCCTGATATTTATACCTACTAAATTTCATGCAGGTGGAAGGTAGCATCATGGCATGGGTTGCATGGTGGTTTCTGGAACGGGCTCACTAATCTTTATTGATTGTATAACTCATGTTTGTGGCAGCAGAATGACCTCTGAAGTCAGTCATGTGGACCAGTATTTATTTTTTTTTGATCACTTGGAAGCATTGGGTGGGTTCAACCAAAAGGTGCCACAAAGGTGTTTAAACCATCTAGTTGTCAATATCAGTTAATGAACACTGAAACTCGGAACTGTCGTGTCGTTCATCTTTGCATCTCAAACCAATTATCTTATATAAAAATTGTTGTAAGATTTGGGCTTGGTTAAGCGGGTCAGACTCATTCTGATCATAACCTGTATGGGAATATCAGTGTCAAATATCTGCCTTTTAACAAGTTTTTCTTTATTGAGCCCATTTAAGGATTCATTAATGTGGAAATCCAGGTACATAAACCTCTAGGTAGTGGGATAAAGATGAATTGCTATTTGAATTGTCTACTCAATAGGGTGATCAAAGTGATGGAGCCTTTGAATAAGCTCCTTTTGTAGTGCTATCTGGTTATACCTTGTGCTGCGAATGTGTGTGTGTTTGTTTCATTCTCAAACATTTGCCTCTGGGTTTGTAGAGATTTCAGGACAAAGCTGTTCATCTGCCAAACTCTCTGGCTTTTTTTATGGCATCTAGACTTTTGATTAAGCTTCTTTAAAAGCAAATACAGTCAGCTCTTGGATTTTTAACCCTTCATTTTTAACAAAATATTCTTTAAAAGGCAATATTGAGTTGATCAGCATTCATCTGTGTCTCTTGTGCTGCATCTCTTTGTTTGTTCCCCCCATGATGATAAGGAGGGCACCTTTATATTGTGTTAAGGCATTAATATGGTTTCTGGTGACTGAGCTTTACATGCCTGCTTTTATTTCAGTATTCCTTAGGATTGTCAATGTAGCATATAATATCGATCCATCCATCCATCCTCTTAACCACTTATCAGTGTCACGGGAGACCCGGTGTCTAGCTGGAAGCTTAGGGCGCAAGGCTGGAACAACCCTAGCCTGGGTGCCAGTCCATTGTAGGGCACACACACTCGTGCACTCATACACACACTCAAACACTAGGGGCACTTTAGAGAGACTAGTTAACCTAATGTGCATGTCTTTGGACTGTGGGAGGAAACCGGTGTACCCGGAGTAAACCCACACTGACACGGGGAGGACATGCAGACTCCACAGAGAAAGGACCCAGACCGCCCCACCTGGGGATCGAACGCAGGACCTTCTTGCTGTGAGGCGACGGTGCTACCCACCGAGACATCACACTGCCCCAGCATATAATATAGTTATAATATAAAGTTGAGTGTGTGGATATAATTTTGCAGACACTCATCACCGAGCACTAGTGTGATGTGCAAGTATAATCAAAGTGCATTATGAATTGATAGACTCAATTCAACCCAGAGATTAAATGTACATGTTCCGTCTTCACAACTTGCATATTACAACCCCAATTCCAACGAAGTTGGGACGTTGTGTAAAACATAAATAAAAACAGAATACAATGATTTGCAAATCCTTTTCAACCCATATTCAATTGAATACACTACAAAGACAAGATATTTAATGTAATGATATTTAATGTTGCCTGCAACACGTTCCAAAACATTTGGGACAGGGGCGTGTTTACCATTGTTACATCACCTTTCCTTTTAACAACACTCAATAAGTGTTTGGGAACTGAGGACACTAATTGTCCCATTCTTGCTTTATGTACAACAGTTGCTCAACAGTCCGGGGTCTCAGTCCTATTTTGCGCTTCACAACGTGCCACACATTTTCAATGGGTGACAGGTCTGGACTGCAGGTAGGCCAGTCTAGTACCTGCACTCTTTTACTACAAAGCCACGCTGTTGTTACATGTGCAGAATGTGGCTTGGCATTGTCTTACTGAAATAAGCAGGGACATCCCTGAAAAAAAAATGTTGCTTGGATGGCAGCATATGTTGCTCCAAAACCTGTATGTACCTTTCATCATTAATGGTCCCTTCCTAACACACCCCTATACCATCAGAGATGCTGGCTTTTGAACTTTGATCTGATAACAAATCCAGACAGTCCTTTTCCTCTTTGGCCCAGAGGACACAATTTGAAATGTGGATTCGTCAGACCACAGGACACTTTTCCACTTTGCGTCGGTCCATCTCGGATGAGCTTGGGCCTAGTGAAGCCGGCGGTGTTTCTAGCTGTTGTGGATATATGGCTTTCGCTTTTGCATGGTAGAGTTTTAACTTGCATTTGTAGATGGAGCGACAAACTGTGTTCACTGACAATGGTTTTCTGAAGTGTTCCTGAGCCCATGTGGTAATATCTGTTACAGAATGATGTCGGTTTTTAATGCAGTGACACCTGAGGGATCGAAAGTCACGGGCATTCAACGTTGGTTTTCGGCCTTGCCGCTTACTTGCAGAGATTTCTCCAGATTCTCTGAATCTTTTGATGATATTATGGACTGTAGATGACATAATCCCTACATTCCATGCAATTGCATTTTGGGAAATGTTGTTCTTAAACTGTTGGACTATTTGCTCACGCAGTTGTTCACTACAAATTCAAAATGAGTGAATATTTGCAAAAAAACAAAGTTTATTCGTTTGAACATGAAATATCTTGTCTTGTTAGTGTATTCAATTGAATATGGGTTGAAAAGGATTTGCAAATCATATTCTGTTTTTGTTTTACACAACTTCCCAACTTCATTGGTATTGGGGTTGTACATGTTTAAACTGTAATTATAATAAAGCTGCCTGATTTGTTATTAGCCATAAAAAAAGGTGGGGTGAGGGGTGTTTGGTAACGGTATGTGTTCACTGCAGACATTGGTAATTGGAGTACCCTGTTTATACTGGGCAGGCATGATGGCATGGGAAAGTAGAACTCAAGGCATGTATAAAAGCTTAGTTACTAATCTATTTCTGTAGGCAGACCACGAGGACAATCAGAGTCTGTGACACAATTTATTAATTCATCTTAAAATGTCATATAGGGGCATTAGACTGACAGTGAAAGTGTCTCAATCTGTTAGCATTTTACTTTTGGGTTGTTTGAAATGCAGTCTGTTCTGTTTATGAAGTTTCTGACTGCATTTTGCTGAACCCACAATTTTCAGACATTTAAGACAGGCTAATATTTGTTTCCTGAAATATGAATCTTTAAATATTAATTTTTCTATGCTTTATAGCTTTGCAAGAGACGTTTCCAGTGAACATAAAAACCCACACACTGTCCCAGACAACAAAATCCTTGCTGTGCTGCCCAAAGGTAAGTGGTCCTAAGCTAGCAAGCTTCAAGAAGTTTCCAGAGATTTTTGAGAACCTCACAGACTCTCTTTACAGTTTCAGAGTTACGAAAGCATTTTGAAACGGATATCTCAAGTAATAATAAAATGAAAAGGTGAGTGTCACATTATTACATATATAGAGCAGAGGTTCTTACCCTGGGGGTCGTGGACACCTTGAGGGTCTCAATGTGGTCCCTGGGGTGTCATGAGAATGGTGATGAACAAGATAAGTGCTTTCTCACCTTTACGAGCACAGAGATTCACATTTTTTTTTGAAGAAATGGGACTGAAAAACTTGTGCCGCTTCTCTGTGAATCAGGCTTCTTATGTCTGCGCATCAACTCAGGCCCAGCCATCAAACTCTAATTGGATAAATGGCTCCTTGCATTTAAGGTTAAGTATATTGTTAAGTTGTCATAGTGACACAGGTACAAGTTTACCATTTTCTGGTTCAGTTACAATCATTATAAGCTGCCTGTTTTAAAGGTGTCACACTGGGAAAATGGTTAAGAACCCCTGTTCTAGAGCATACACATGCTGAATTCATAATTTCCCAGCAACTGAAAACTATCAAATAAAGATAGCATTCTGTCATCTAGGAAAGAGAGGATTGCACGAAGGTTGGAGGGTATAGAGACAGATGTGCCATCTGCCTTGGCTACAAGCATGCAATACTCACAAGGCCAGGTGACCAATCGGCTACTGGAGGAGGACACGCCACGGTATACACGTGCTTCAGACTCTAATGAGCCAGGTATTGTGTTTATAAGAATTCACTTTATGTTGAATAGACTATTGTAATATTTGTCCCATGACTACAGTCATTTGTCAAATGGAAAATGCACCAATTAAAGTGAATCCCCTCACTTCCAATAATAATGTTCAATTAAGCTACATACAATTGGTTAGATCTCCTATCCATAGAAGTTATAAAACTCATTACATTTTGTGGAAATAGTGTTATATAATTATATTATGGTGGTTTTCTGCTTTCTTTCATTTTGCCACAGTGAGGCACTACAGTCGTGATGAGCTGGACAACACAGAGAAGCAATCAAGGGCACAAATGCGGCCCAATTCACAATTTCCTGTGCATCCTGATCAGGCCTCCAACCCTGAAAGCCCTGACCTGACCAGCCTCAGTTCCAAAGCTGAACGAATAGCTCGCTACAAAGCTGAGCGCCGACGGCAGTTATCAGAACGTTATGGGATCCTCCTTGACCAGGAGTCGGATGCTGATTACACACCACGGCATACGCGAGCCCACAGAGAATCATTGAACAAGCAAGCTTTGTCTGATGGGGGACATGGACAGGAACAGATTAGAGAGGAGATGGAGAAGGGGCGTGACGGTACTGCTAACCGGTCAAGATACAGCAGCTCAGGCGTTGGCCGAGTTTTCATGCCTGCTGATGAATCTGCCTCTCGCCCGCACCGGGAGAGAAGAAACACTTTCAGTTCTCGAGACAAGAGACTGGATGCAGAGCAAGTGAGTGAAAGGGTCAACCCGGAGAACTACCGGAGCACACCAGACAACAAACCCCGATCACATACACAAGAAGCTTCACCTGCTGTGGAAAAGGTACCAACCCAACAGGCCAGAGGTGTTTCTGCAGTGCCTAGATCCCCCCGGGCAGCACGCCGTGCCTCACTGCCCTCCACACGCCAAGGAATCTCTCCAGGAGACCTGTTCATTGAGCAGCAGGCACAAAATATCCTCAGCCGACAGGGGTGAGTTTATGAGCTTCTGCTTTTAGTACGTCCTTAAATTACTGAAGCTTGTCCTTGAAATTTTTTTTAAGGTTGAACCCTGTGTAAACATCTTTCATCATTCAAACACAAGCTCATACAAAACCCTGGATGTCAGCAAGCCATGAGCTTTTACCTTGCATTTTTAATTTGCATTGATCATTATATTGAAAGAATGTTGATCTGTTCATCTGGATCTGGATAATTGGAGAGGCTTGGAGCTGAGTGTTGTTTGAGTTTTCTGAGTTTTTGTCATGCCTTTATGTCCTTTATGTCTCTGTTGTGTAAATGAACTGTAGCACTGATCAAGGGACTAGATAACTCCATTAATCTATGCAGTTTATTTGCCCAGTCACTTACTATAGTTGTTATTACACACCCTTTTAGCATTCATATAATAACGCCAGTGATCATTCATTTAACTCCATGCTTACATTTATATCAAACAGTGTTAGCTGTGGTTTTAATCTCTATCATTCAGTTGGTATGGAATTGGGTGCCATCCAATGCCCATGATTTCACTTCTCTCCAATTTTCATTAATACATTTATCATTTATACATTGTTGATGACCCCTGAACGATCAACAGTCACAGGTTCTTTACATTCTTTACAATTAACCAATCAGAAGCTTTGCATTTATTCATTTGGTAGACACTTTTATCTAAAGTGAGTTAAAGGTCCTTTTTCCAAGGACCCAACAATGACAGCATTCAAACCTACATTGGAGCTTTTGGCTTCACAAAGGAGATGACATAATTCGCCATAACCAAATCCAAATGCACATGTAGCATCGGTTTTACATGTGGCAGCTTAATAAATCTACCACCTGCCAATAAATAGTAACTATATATCATAATGCATATTGTATATACTATAAGTTAATTATATTAAATGATTTGTATTAAGTGCTAATGCATTATAGACGTCAAAATGGATGATTTCAAGGAACCTGACTAATTCTTTGTTTATGGTCAAAATTATAGGCAAACATTACTAAAACTCTTAACACGCTTTCAAAAAAGTAATTTTTATAGTTCTGTTGGTCTGATCTGTCAAATCCTAAAACAATATCAAGGCCCAACTTCAAACTCTAATGAGATAAACTACCTTTGGAATATGTTCTGAGCTTGTGGTGATGACCAAAATCATCATCCTTGGTTCTGAATCTTGCAATTAAGGTGCAATTAAGTACATTATGTTATCATAATCATATATAATCATTATAAGCTGCCCTGTTTTGGCCAGTGTTCTTTAGCATGGTGTCTTTATCGTAGTGAGTGGTCTCTCCAGAAAGACTCGGATGGTGAAACAAACTCGCATATCAGCTGGCCCTCCAGGTACCCGAGTGCTTGTGCCCTTTTAAACTGTTTCCTCTGGGCATGCTAAATTCATTTGTCTGCTTTCCCATCCTCAGTGTCAAAAGTCAGACATACCCCCTAAGTTGTTAACTCCTAACTTGTTTTTTCCTTTTTTCCATCTGTTTGAGTCTCACTTACTGACTTCCCAAAACAGGCAACCCGTTGTTTACTTTGATCATTAATATGAAATGTTTGGTTCACCTTTTAGTATCACCAAGTCTGGATAATTACTTGTTTGAGATTTTCAAAATGTAAAAATTTTTTTTGGAGGAATTGGTGTTGCGTTTCCTTTCTGTTGGAGACTGGATTAATGTTTATTAGCCCTTATTTATCAAAGTTGCATATGATCAAAATATGCAAGTATTACTGACAGCTTCAATATTCAGCATATACTGCACGTCCGAGTACCTTTATAACATTAATTTGACATAATACTCATCTTCATAGTGACAAAATGACTAGGCTTGTTATTCAAACTTCTTTGACTATGACAGTTTCTTACAAAATATACAGTATACACAAAGCTGTATCACCATAACATCACCATAATCATTAAAATTGCTTTAGATATAATTGCTTTAGTTGTATCATTTAAAAGCAGTCTTTTCCATTTTATTGCCTCAGTGGCAATATATTGTTAGATATATTAATGCCAGTTTTATTGCAGTGGTATAAAGTCAGGTAAAGAAAGGGTGGGACACTTTTTGGTGCTTTCAAACAACCTAAATCAGTTAGAATGTATTAAACTTATATAGATTTTATTTTGGTTGCTATGAACACATGCATGTTGAAATGAAGCTGCTTTATGTATTCATTAACTGTATAAACTGTATATTTTTAAACACCATCTTGACCCCCTCTTCAGCAGAACGGAAGAGTTCAGCTTGTGTGGGACACTTTATTAGGTAATAATTATATTATAATTAGAATAGTATTATTATAAATAAAATAAACTATTAGGCTCATGAGGAATAATTTTCTGAACTGTAACTGTATAGCACCTTTCATACACAGTGGCAATTCAAAGAAATACAGGGGTTAGACAATGAAACTGAAACACCTGTCATTTTAGTGTGGGAGGTTTCATGGCTAAATTGGACCA
>JAOVVG010000023.1:7177719-7188460 GCA_028566375.1 Leptodoras nelsoni
GCCCTACACCATACTAATAAATTATTGTGGTCTAAAATGACAGGTGTTTCAGTTTCATTGTCTAACCCCTGTAGTTCCAATTAAAAGAAAGCCAAATTAAATATTAACATGAAATTAGAACAAAGGACATAAGAGTTATAAAATTGGCAAAAACATGAGTTATAAAAGGTAAAGTGCAGTAAGATTATGGTAAAAAAAAAAGGATATTAAAATAATGGTAATAAAAAAAACATAAAAGGGCTTATTAAGGGTAAAGTGTGGCGAGAATAAAGTGCAAGTTTTAGAGCTCAATCATAGGTACGTGAAAAGAGAAGTTTTTAATCTGGATTTAAAAATGATACACTTTGGGCACTTCTAAGATCTTCTAGCAGTTTGTTCCAGTTGAGACCTATTCGGTTTATATTCTTAAGCAAATCAGAGATGTATTCTGGGCTGAAACCAATCACTGATGTATAGACTAGTAGCAGTGCTTTAAACTCTATTCTGTAACTAACCAGAAGCCAGTGTAAATATGATAGAACTGTTCTCGTAGTCCTGGTTAAAACTCTAGCAGCCGCAGTCTGAATGAGCTGTAGCTGTTTAATGGTCTTTTTGGGAAGTCCAGTTAAGAGACCATTACAGTAGTCTATCCTACTGGAGATAAAAGCATTGATGAGCTTCACTGGATCTTGTTGGGATAACAAACCCTTAATGTTTTTAAGATGATAGAAGGTTGTTTTAGTGATGGCTTTGATATGGCTAGTGAAGGTGAGATCTGAGTCTATTAGAACGTTAAGATTTCTGACTTGGAGCCTGAGAATTGAGATGTTTACTAACACAAATTCTTTGTTGCCACACACAACAATCTCTGTTTTGTCCTTCTTTAATTGTGGAACATTTTGGTTTATCCAATTGTTTGTGCTCCACATACACAGTATATAGTATAGACTATACATTATAGCACAGTATATCTGTTGTGGTGCAACAACATACACGTCAGTCGAAATTCAAGTTCAAGTTAAAATTATGGAGGAGTACATCAGCTGACTCTGCACTTGGTGTTGGTGACACAGCCATGAGCTCCACAAACTGGGTGCTAGTACTCTCATTTATGTGCCTTTTCTTAACAGAAACTGAGCTTCTTTAAGCATCCAGAGTGATTAGTAATTCAAAGAAGACACAGAAAGGATCAGAAAGGGGCATGTCCTTGACTGTTGAAATGTTTAGACCTTTAGAAATAATGAGCTCCAGAGTGTGGCCTCGAGTATATGTAGACCAAAAGTGTCTAATAGTGCTAAAGGTCCTTTGGGATTGTTGTCCATGTTGTTGCTGTCTATGTGGATGTTAAAATCTCCAGTCAGGATGAAAAAGTTATACTCTGTGGAGATAACCGACAGCAATAAACGACCGACAATAAAAATAAAAAATAATTTAAAAGAAATAAAAACATTAAATACAACCTCTTTGCACTGGAAGGTATCTTTAAATAAGGCAGCTGCTACTCCTCCTTTCTTACCCGTTTGGCACATATTCATTAAACTGAACTTTACTGGTGCTGTTTTGTTGAGAACAGGTGCACTGCTTGCTTCTGCTAGCCATGTCTCACATGTCTGTATGAAAAAGTCTAAATTGTAGGATATTATAATGTCATTAGCCAAAAATTATTTTGTTGGCTAGAGATCTAACATTAAGTAGCTTTGTAGAGATCATAGTAGTCCTTGTGGTAGTCTGAGATTGTGGCATACTGGCATACTGGGTGCTCTCAGAACGGTACCATCTTGGTTATAGCAGGAACCTTGAACATGTCACAAAATGCAATTGCTGCTATCAGTAACACTCACTGAACATTCTGTTCTCTGTACTGCCAGAGGAGATGAAGGACAAGATTGCTGCTGACGGTGTTGAAGTAGCCTCAAAGATCAAGGAAGGAGGTGGGGAAGAGGGGGGTGTCAGGGGAAACTGGTGCCTTTTGCTTTTAGGGTAAAACTTGTGGCCTGACTGAGATGGAGAGAGAGTTTATTCCTTGCACACACCACTTCTTTCATTTTCTCTGTGAAATCCATATGTGAAGAGGATGATGTTGAGAGAGAGGGGGTGGAGGATGAAAAGGATGACTGTAGTGACTCAGATGAAGACGGTCATTAAAACTCTTGTCCAGTGTCAGAAACTCAGCCGTCGTGTGCTGTAGTGATGGGGATTGTAGTTGCTTGGTGCCACCTGTATTCTGTGTCTCCGATTGTGGTGAGGTGTTTGATGGTCCTTCATCATACTCTGGGCAGATGGGGGAGGCTGAGGTTGAGGCTGCACCTGAGGTGTTAAGTCAGTGCAAGAGGCAGATGGGTGGCGAAGAGCAATGAGAAGGTTGTCTTTTAGTGCTTTCACTCCAGTCCTGCTTAAGTGGTGATATCTGGATAAAAAAAATCTCTGCGGGTTCTGCTCAGCCATGTATTAAGGCTGTGCAGTCATAAAAACATAATAGATCCTCAGGCTGGAAGAGGCTCACTGATGAACTTTTGAGCTGTAAGCTTCTCAAATGTATTCCACAGTTCAGTGATCTAGTCACATTTGGAAGACGGCACGTTAGCACTGATCTGTTGCCTGCCTTCCTGATGGTGAAGTCCCCAATGACCAGAGTGTCTTTGCTAGCTTGCTTTCAATCCCTTTTCATAGTCAGCTTTGCTGGTTTTCTTTCCTTGTCATTACCACTGGGAATACCCTCACCCAGATTCATTAGCAGTTCTAAAACGGCTCAACAGTTTCAGCTGCACTGTTGCCCTTTTGTCACAGCAGCGTTAGCTTTAATAGTAGTGTTAGCTATCCGTGGCCATGATGAACAGTCGGGTGTGGAAGACGTTAACACAACAACCTGTTGCTTTCGCGCTTTTGGTTTTGCTCCAAGCTCATGTCACTGGCTTATTGAATTCATTGTCCTCTTCTTTCCCCTCTTTCTTGTGGGAACATTGATAAGGTCTTAGAACCTTACAGTTGAGGCCTACTCAGATATTGCAGTGCTGGGCAAAGAGTTTGGTTCAGTGGAGGCATGGGGGGGCTAGCTCAGTTGCAAGGTATGCACATCAGCATCAGGCTGGCTGGTTACCACCAAAATGTTATTTTTTTATTCATGAAATGGCTGCACTGAGTTTACTAGCATTAGCCCTATAGAATAAAACAATAAAAATATATTTTTTAAATGATTTTATATTGTCAGTGTATTTCACAATAATAATAATAATGAAACTGTCACTGTCAAGCCTTTGTTTCATGTCCAGTAGACGTTCAGCAGCAACGCAATTACAATTTCTGTGATTGGCATACAAAATTAATCCTGTATATTACCCACTCAACCTGCTGTCCCACTCAACATTCAATCTAACTCAATTCAATCACAGTTCATTTCAGTCACATGGCCATTTCACTGCAGTGATCTACATCTTAGTGGGTCAGTAAATGAGAATTATCATTCATTCATTCATTTTCTTGACCACCACTTATTCCTTTTCAGGCTCACGGGACAGCCGTGCACGGCGCAAGGCAGGGCGCAAGGCAGGAACAACCCTAGACAGGGCGCCAATCCATCGTAGGGCACACATGCGCGCCCACTCAAGCGCACACACACTAGGACCACTTTAGAGACACTAATCAACCTAACGTGCATGTCTTTGGACTGTGGGAGGAAACCGTAGTACCCAGAGTAAACCCACCGAGTTGCCAAAGGAGAATTATGACATGGCGAATCTTCTGAATAAAAAAAAAAAAAAAGAACTGTTTCTGATTCATGTATTTTACCCCAGTAGTTATAGTGATTTGAATTTTTTAACCCACCACCATAGTTGTGCAGTCACCACTACAGTAATTTAAATTCGCTGGGCATCAGACAGAGGACACTGTTAATATCTAACACCTCCACATTTGTCTGGTTGGAAACCGAAATAATGCCAAACAGGCATGATGATGCCCTTCTTTTATACAAGCTCATCCATTTTTCACCATTTATCAGGACGAAGGTCACATGTAGTAGAGTTTGTACCCAGCATTCTTTGCCAGACTGAAACTCTACATCCTAGTCTTTTTTAGTTTAAAAACGTATATTTGTAGTGAATTTAGTTGGTGATGTTATGTTTGTATAGTCTGTACTTAAATATCATCTTTTCTGCTATAGAGGTCTATTTCTTATATACCATATATTCTTGTATAAAGTCAATGGTTATATAAAGGCAATCAAAATGCCCATCAAAAAAACAAACAAACATCATATGGCAATTTTATGTGATTAAAAAGAAAGAGAACATAATTTAGTAAATATTGTCACTGGTTTAAATGATCGTGATGTACAATAATATTGTTTAAGGCTGCTATGCATCTTGTGAAAAATCCCAATTTATGTGCATACATGGTAAATTGTCCATGCTGTATGCATGTGATTATGTAAATGAGTAAAGCTGGATGAATTTGTCTGCACAAGATTTAAGGTGATTTCCACAGTCTCCCCTTGAACTTAGTCAGCTCAATGTTGTACAGAAGTTTTATCAATTGACTGCATACAAGTTTGCATGGCATTCTTATAACTTAAATATGTACTAATTTCTATGCAATTTTGATGAATAAGGGCCATTGAGACTTGATTAATGTTATCCACATCACATCAGAATGAGTATGTACTCCTCACTGGGAAAATAGGGACAGAAACTAAAAGCATTCTTATGCACTGTTGGTGCAAACAGTTTTCCCCCTGGTACAGTTTTGCTTTTGTCATTTAATTTAGGTGGATACATTATTTGGTGCACTATATTAAAAAAAAAATAAGCTAGGACCATTTGGTGTCAGTCATATCAAAGCCACTGTGTGTCATAGATTATGTATGCTATGGATTTTGTTCCTTTTTCCTGGTCTTTTTTGTTCTTCATCTTGTGGTATACCTTTTGACCATTTGCTCATGTGTCTTCTTCATATGGCATCTCAATGACTCATTAATGTCTACATCCTACATAGTTTTCTTGATGCTTTCTGCAGTTTTCCTTTATCATAGAAAGTGTTATTTGGTTATCTACTTCTTTGGGGGCCTGCCACTTCTCAATAGTGCATGATTGGTTATAAATGACAAGGTAACAATTTATTATAAAATGTTTTTGTGCTACTTAGTGTTTCTCCATTGTAGCTGCAAATATCCTCTAATTAAAACTTTAAAATCCTAGTCATTGTTTTACTTCAGTGCTTGGAAAAATATCTGTATGCTCTTTTGCTTTGGCTAAAGGGACCCTAAACATGGTTAAAAGTTGCATAAATAGAAAAGTGTCACATGGGTTTGTTAGCAAGTTCAAATGTCACAGTACGTGGCAAAACAAGTAAATTACTGGAGCAATTATTTATTAGTAACATTAGGTTTATTATGAAGGTTTCTCTGAATAGATACTTTTGACTGGGATTAATGCTAATATATATTTTTTATCCCCTTACAAAGAATACGAGGGAGAGAGAGACGGGCAAAGGAAGACAGCTTAGGACGGGCATCTGATTCAGGATCAGATGCATCCATGGTCCGACATCTCCCTGTCAATACTCCTTCACATTTATCCACTCACTCTGAACCTACAGTCCACCTACAAACATGGACTGCCGGCCAGCTGCAGAATTTGAATACAGAACGTGCTCATTACTATCGAGCACACAGTGCCGAAACACCCCGATACCAGCGTGCACAGAGTACAGAATCAACTTCCCTTCAACATTTACTCCCAGGTGAATTTCAGTGTTCACCAAATGTAGAACATCTAAACTATGACCAGAGGCTTCAGGGGCATCTGAACAATATGAGTTGCCCGCCGGACTATACACAACATTCAGTCTGTTACAGGGATGTCCAACAGCCTCAAATATGTAGAATTCCCCCACAGACTCATTCACAAGACAGAGACTTTCATCAGTTTCCTGAGACTAGAAATGCCCCACAACCTGAACAACAATATACACGCACCCATCAACCGATGCTTGTGGGCAATGCTTCTCACCACCAGCCTCTATTATATAAGGTTGGACATGTGTCTCCATCATATGGACCGACTCAACAAATTGTTTCCGGATACAGTCATGGTCAGCCTGTACCCTATGCTCCAATTGAAACTCTGCATCCTGCCTATGGCCATATGCCACACCATGGCCCTTCATACTGGCATAGTCAGCCAGTGACTCCATCAAATGGGAATACTGATTGTTCTTCACCAAGTAATGTTGCATGCTCTTCACCTAGGCCTTCTAAAACACATGGACCCCAAGATCCTCCAGACCATGCAGACATACCTAGGTTGACACCAATTGGTAGGGAAGGTGTGGAAACCAGGCAAAGGGCCAGCGCTGATCATATTGCACATTTTCAAAGGGAGGGTAGATCAGCTTCTAGGACTGATCCACCATCAGAATGCTTGCTGAAGAGCAGAAAAGCTGTGTTGCCTTCTGAAATCCGCCGCCGGGAGAGAAGTGTAGATGACACCATGCACAGACACACTGAGGAAGGTTCAGAGGGTAGGAGAAACAGGAGAATCAGCCAGTCAGAAGAGATTGTGCAAGAAGGTGGGGTGAATGTTAGCCAATTAGATGAGGGAGCAGGTAAAGGCAGAAGCAGGGTTGGCAAGTTTGAGATGAGAGAAGGGCACGATGAAAGGAGAGTCAGCCCATTAGGGGAAGAAGGATGTAAAGGAGAAAACAGGACCAGCATCATGCAGAGCAGAGCTGGCCAAGGAGATGTGAAAATTCGTGAGTCTCAAGAAAGAACAGAACTAGGCAGCAAAATGAGAATGCCCGGAGAACATGTTAGGTGTGAAAAGATGGAAGGGAAAGGTATGTGGCATGATGGTCAAATAAGCAGGTTTCCTGGTGAAAGACAACTTGATGGGATTATAGGAAAGTCATCAGAACGGTTACAGAACTTTGAAGATCCATCAAAGCAGGTTGAAAACTGGGTCAGCAAATCAGATGTACCACAAGGCCTTGACAAAAGGCTTACTCAATTTGAGATAAAAGATGGACAGAATGGAGGGAGAATTGCATTATTTGATAAGGTGGAGCTGAATGAAAACAGGAACTTGAAGGTTGATGATGGGAAAAGTCAAAAGATGGTCCAGAACGAGATGTTAGAATTGCAGTCTAGACAAAGGAGGATTAGCCAGCCAGAGAAAGATGAGGGGCATTTCAGACACAGAAGGCTAAGCCAATCCGAAGATGATTGTAAAGGACGTAGGGTACGTAGGATCAGCCAGTCAGGTAATTGGGATGACCAAGATCAAATTGGAAAAACAGGTGGTCAGATGGAGGGAGACGGACATAAGAAGATAAATCAGGACACACCAGAAGCTATGGACACCATACCAAAACAACAGGAGGGCAATGACCCATCTTTGCACCATAGACTAGATGAAGCAGGCTGTTACTTACAGAGTGGTTCCTCCCTCCCTCAAGCCCGCCACAGAAGAAACAGGGATGAACTCAAGCCAAAAAGCCGGACTCGCTCCATGTCAGATATTGGAGTGGCTCAGCGGTCTGCAGCAATTCGTTCTGTTGAACGTGCTGCAAGTCGAGAATCCATTATGGCAACAGGGGTGGGGCAGAATGCCAGGGACACAGGAACCACTAATGGTGAAGTAGGGGCTTTGGATACAAGAGTTTCTGTGGCAAAGCTCAGGCATTCCTATCTGGAGAATGCTTCAGGACGCAGGCCTGAATTGTACGTGGATAGCACGATAATTGAAATAGATACACATACTAATTCTTTCAACAAGGAGGCAAAGTTTTGTTCTCCTGGCTTTATGATTAACATTGTCTTTAAGCAAGCAATCTGCATGTTAACAGTTTTAACAGGTGTGCATTTTAACATGCTGTTAGACTTTGTGGTTTAACCTCAGTTTTGGTTTGGTTGGAATGGAATCTAATTCGCTGTAAGGCATTGAGTAATAGATGATGCCAAAGTGTTATGGAATCGTGTGTCTGTGAGGAAAAAATCTTACCAACTTACAATAACAATAACTAACCCTTATATAAACTGCTAGAATTAGTAAATGGATATTTTTTGCCAGAATAAGGGGCTGTTTGTTGAAAGGTTTGTCTTGTACTTGGTGTTGCTACTGCTGAGCAGTTGCATGTGTGTAAAGTACAAGAAGGAAAATGGATTGTATGGCTATTGGTTCTTATTGCATGATGAAGTAGCTGTATTTTAAAGAGTGTTTACATGTATACTTTTAATATCTATAATGTAAAGGCAATAGTGCTTTGCATTTTAAGAATCAGTTTTTTTCTAAAATTGTTCTTTTTGTTCCACTGTTATATATCAAACTTACCCTATATGAAGAAGTGAGTCTAGGATAGACACAGCTGCCTTGGAGCCTGACCCAGCAGAGGCTGTTGACCAAGAAAAGGGGCAACGCCGACCTAGACGGTACATCAACCCTGGTGATGATCGAAAGGCTTCTGAAAGGTTCAGAACTCAGCCAGTCACATCAGCTGAAAGGCTGCAGTCTGATAGGTATGGTACGAGTGTGATAACCACTAAAATGATGCTTTCCTATTACCTAAGTTATCTAGGGAAATTTTAAGATAGGACTTAAGACTTGGAAGTCCTTCCAATCAGTGTATAATGGTATTTTTTTAAACTTTATTTATTTTTTTATTTCTTTGCAATCACTGGTACTGTGTTCTTATTCTCTTTTTGCTATTCTTTAGGTCTCTGGAACTACATAAGGCAGAAGGTGAGATGATTTCCATTTATGGATTAATTTTTTCTCCCAATACAACTGACAAAAAAAGATCAGTCAATATACCAGGAAAAACTCACAAACATCCACTTTGTTTAACTAGCGGATGAAGAGAAGTTGGATGAGCGAGCAAAGATGAGTGTAGCAGCCAAGAGGTCCCTCTTCAGGGTATAAGAATTCTATAGTCTATATGTGCATACATCAACTCGGTTGTATAGCCTGGTCCAGACATGACAAACACTGAGATAATGAGTATTTTTTTCTTGCCGTCATGTTTCAGGAACTTGAGAAGACTTCAGAAAGTGGAGCTCCCAAACCTCGGTCTCATAACGCAGCAGTGGAGAGGAGGCTCAGACGTACAAAGGACCGTTCCAGAACCCAGCCTATTAGCACAGAGGAAGTGGTCATCGCTGCAACGTAGGTCACTTCTCCTAACATACTACTATCCAATGAAGTATTGTGAAAACTCATAGTTTACAAATGTATGTACAAGTAAAAATTAAATACCTTCTTAGAGAACATGCCTAAATAAACAGTATCATAAAGACCAAGGAACTATCAAAGCAAGTCAGGGGCAAAGTTAACCATAACTGGAACCATAGAAGTCAGAGTTTTGTTAGGAAAATCATCCCAAACGTTGACCATCCAAAGGAGCAACATTAAATGCATTGATAAAAGTGGAAAGAAAAGAACAACTATGATTCTACCTAGAGGAGACCAGTCACCAATAATTAGTGGTCAGGTAAAGGGAAAAGAAGAAAGAGGTGAAGGTTAACTCGATGTGTCGCTACCACCACCATGCTTCACTGTGAACATGGTGTTCTCATGGTAATGAGAAGTGTTAGGTTTCTGCCAAATGTAGCACTTTGTGGGCAAAAACTTACATTTTGGTCTCAAGATTAAAGAACCTTTCGCTAATTCTTTGGCATGACACTTGGTAGGATCTTTTTGAATGGCTCATTGTGATGTGTAACCAAATTTTTTATGTATTTGCATTTAATTAATATTACTTGATAAAATTCTAGGCTTTTGTAGGATGGAACGGGGAGCACTTTTACATAGTTTCAGCATCTGCTCTAACAAAAATTATATTCTTATGTAACTATTCATGTTCAGGATATCAAGCAAAACAAAAAAAATTTATTCTATTATTCCAGTAACTCTGGTTTATTTGTCCTTAAGTTGTCCTGGTCCCCCCACCCAAATCACCACTGTTCAAGCCACATCCCCCAGGTTTCCCAGTCCCACAGTAGCCAGCACCACAATGACTAACTTCAGGTACCTGTATACAAGTGTAAGAGCTTTTAGGGCTTCCAATAAGCTTGTGCAATTAGTGCTTTTGTGTGTTTCTGTAATACCTATTCATGTGTACGTGTCTGAAGCATGGCTACTGATTTTATGTTTGGACAAATGTCCTGTTGCTATGATTTTATTGTTGTGCCTAAAATGTCTCTGCATCTTCACATGGTGTGTATATAGTATATTATTTCAGTTCCAGTAGTGGTGAAAAGGCTGTGGACAGTACCCTCTACTGGTGAAACACCACACTCAGAGTTGCTATACCATTGTACATCCTTACACTATGAAGGAAAATCATCTTCAGTATTAGTCTGCATATGTCTCAGTAAGAGGCAGCAAATGTGAAAATGTATTTGCAGATGCTTTGGGGCTTTGTCCATCTGGCCATACAGATGAACCAGTTGCTATACAAGGTAGAGAGAAAAGCAGTCGTCTGTTCTAGAGAGGGTTTAAACAGATATTTTGCATTTGAAAGCTGTAAAAAGTCTTGTAAAGCAGAAAATCTAATGTAAAGTGACTATCGGGTGTGGCTTCTGCTTGGTTGGAATGAAACCCTGCTGGCACAATGGCCCTTTCTGGATATAATTGGACACCACTGGTTTATTTTGTCCATGACTAAAAATACAGTTCACATAAATTATCTATCTATCTCTGTCTATCTCCATCTATTTATCTATCTATCTATCTATCTATCTATCTATCTATCTATCTATCTATCTATCTAT
>JAOVVG010000023.1:7196849-7207444 GCA_028566375.1 Leptodoras nelsoni
ATATTTAGACCTTTAGACCTTCTGAAGTGGAGGCACAGACATCTCTGTTTAAGAGCTACAATGTTACAGATAGAAATATTTTGTTTGTGTGCACAAACCTTTCACATCTACTTTTCCACTTTGTGTGTTACACACAGATGCTCCTGGGACTGGTCCCTCAGTGTGTACCGTGAGCACTGCAGTTGTTTCCTCTCAAAGCGCTTCTCACTCTTCCCCTGCTGCCCCTCACTCACTCCCATACCTGCAGCAAAGTTCTCCTTGCACTCCGCCTAAACCCCAGCCGAAGACGACTCAGCTGCACACCCAAAGCCCTTCTCACAGGTCCCCTCAAACCTCCCCTCAGACTCATCCCAAACCCCCACCATACCTCCAGTCTGCTCCATCACCAGAAGCACAAATTTACCCAGAATCCCCTGGGCAGATACAAACCAAAGTATCTCCTCTGACAATCAGCCCCACTCAGTCTTATTCCTACACCCCTCCACAGACCAAGTTCCCACCTCAGACGCAACCTAAGCCCCAGTACATCACACCAAATCGATCCCCATCTTCTCCTGTGGCCCCTGAAGAACCAGAGACAATGATGTCTATTAAGGAGAGGTGAGTGTGTGGTTAGTGGCTGAGTGGTGAGTGTTAGGCTGATTGTAGTAAAATATTATCCTGTATTATGTATGCAGGAGATTTTGCTTTATGTGGTATACAGTTGTCCCAGCCATTATTGTCCCAGATATTTGCTTAGAGTTCTGAATATCTATATCTGTATTTGTTCACTCCTGTAAATACTGGAAAATAATAATAAAACAGAGGTTGTATTGTTAGGTTGTATTGTATTGTTAGTTGTATTGTTCACCACATCACTGTTAATGTTTTCTTTTTTTTTTCTTTTTTTTATAACATTTTATAAAACTGAACAAACAAAAAACTGTTCATTCTGGCAGAGAGCAATTTACAGAATGTCTGGCGAGTGAGAGAGTACACAGGTATCTAAATAAGTAACATAAGCAGATATCTTAGCATGAAATTATAAATATATGGCTGTATATATACTTTCACAGTATATGTACCCATTGGCTCCAGCAATGTAATTTCAATAATGATAATTCCTACTCATTCGGTATGTCCATGAAATGTAGTTGTAAAGGTTTTATATAAGTAACCCATTTCGACCAGGACTTGACAAATTTACTCATTTGTAACCTGAGTGAGAAAGTAATTTTTTCCATAATATATATTTCATTCACTAAATCTATCCAACTATCTATTAAAGGAGGTTCTGAAGTACCCCAGCATCTTGTTATATTTTTTTACAGGCAGATATTAAAATCCCAAACAAGTACTTATCTGGGCCTTCCCATGTCCAATTGCCCAGGTATAAAACTTCAAATTCAAAGGGTATTTCTGTGCAAAGTATTTCCATCAGTGCACTGTTAATGTTTTCTAACAAATTTACTGCACAAAAAACTACTAGCCTAACCTGAACTAAACCACCACAACCCTGTTGACCTCTGTAGGATACTCTGTAGGATACCACAGTGCACACATCTAGTCTCAACAATATGCCATGCAAACATTTCAAGATTAAAAATATGGACAGTATGCAACCTATTTGCATCTACCTTCTTTTCTGGCTCTCATATTCTAAGGATCTCTCATATTCTAATGATCATTTCATGTCTAAACAGCTGTTGCTCATAGATGTTTCCATCTTACCAATGAACAGGGTAGCTACAGAAGTTCAAAAATATACAGTACTGTGCTAAGGTCTTAGACACCCTATTGTTTTTAGGTGCAACTTTTGTTATTGGTGGTTTTTTTTGTGCATTATTGGGTCAGTAAAAAAAGACTTCTAAACATTACTTTTCCAACTACAAAATGAAATGTTAGACAAAAATATTGTTTGTATATCAGTAACAAAAGCAACACATTACATAACAGAGCACTTTTCAGACAAGAAACAGGATGAAGGTGGCTGGGTTTTCATGTAACAAAAAGAAGCAAGTCTGACAATTAAAGTCTCAGGAAAGAGCTGTAGCAGATTCTCCAAGATGCTCAGTAACACTTAGCAGCTAATTACTGTACAGTACGATGCAGATGTCTTAGGCACATGCAAAGATGTTTCTACATAAAAGAAAACGGTGTAAAGTGCAGTAAACAAGAATAAACTAAAGGAAGTCAATATTTGTTGTGCCTTTTTTCTTAAATAGTGTTCCCAGGTACAATGTGTGCAGTTTTATAAGGAAAGTGCCCTTTAAGTTTTACTGAGTGTCTGGGAGAATCTACCACAGCTCTTCGGGAGTCTTTGACTGTCACACTTGTTTCTTTTTGTTGCATGCAAAGCACTCAAAGGTGGCCTCACATGATGGGACCATTACCAAGACCACTAACTGCCTGTCTCTAATATCCCAGGTCTTATAATGCAGTTGTATATATGACATTATAAGACCTGGTAGCAATGAATGTACCTTAAATAGTCAGATCCATTAATTACAGCAGATGTTTGGATATGCAATATTTTCTCTAAACATAACTTGGATTGAATTATATTTGGGAATTCAGACTACAGAAAAAAAGCCTTGAGATACAGTGGTTTATTCTTGTTGTTAAATTGTACAGCACCTGGCAATGGTAATGGTGAAGGCTGCCTCTGTGAAGGGCACCAGCGCTGTTCTCCTTGTGTCTTGTTTGATGAATGAATGTGGGTCAGCGCTCCTCTTCTTTACTGAGCCACATAGAGATTGCTATTTTAGAAAATGCTGTGCAGCTGGCTGCCCTTCTTTATGGTGAGGCTGAAGCTGGAAGGTAGAATCAAAAGAGGTTTAGGGGACAGAATGACAAGGAGAATCTTTGCTACAAAGAACTGGGAATAATTATAAAGCAAAATGCATGTTATAGAATCTTTATTTTGTCTTCAAATTGCATCTGAAAGTGTATGGTACAAGTGCACGATCAGAGTCTTGGCATTTCTTTCCATAGGTTAGCCTTGTTGAAAAAGAGTGGGGAGGAAGATTGGAAGAACAGGATGAACAAGAAACAGGAAGTTGTGCAGGAAGTGGCATCAGTGAGCAACCAAATATGGGAGGAGCAAGGCTTCAAGAAGAAGGTAAATGACTGAGGAAATGTCTGAAAATGTCTAAAATATTAAGACTTTTGGTAATGTGTAGGTTTAGTTTATAGATACTACAATTAATTCAGGAATGACACACAAGCAAAAAGTCTGTTGTACAGAATAGCTTTAAGCATGAGGCAGGTCACATCACAGGCATGCCAATATTCAGTACAGCACAGGACAGCTTTTAAACAATTATTCTACTAATAAGAAATTATTAGGAATTAACTGACATTTCAGACACAATATACAAATATTTGTACCTCCTTACAATATTGTTCAACAACTCATAGGTAACTATGCAGGAACTAAGCAGAAATTGACAGCAGTAACCTACAACTATAAAAGGCTGTAATGAAGGAACAAGTAACAAATATTCTCTAGTAAAGACCTTAAAATTGGTTAATACCTTTCTTTTAAATAGCAAAATGCACTTAGTAATGAATTACCAGACAAACACTGAAGTACCAGTAAAACTGGCATACCAGTTAACACTTGTTAGGTCCCTCATGGGATCTTGCAGGGAACGTTGCACAGTCCTCACGCTGATGTTTGTTGAGGCCCCAGCATTGAATTCCGATGATATGCATTGAGGCAGTGTTGCACGCCTATTGCATGATATGATTCTTGCAAGCCGACATTGGTCAGAGTCTTTTTTTATGGCCACGCTGCTACATGAAAATCCAATTTTTGCTTCTACCTCCGAATTGCTGTGACCCGTCTCACAAACTCTAACACTTGAACCGTGTTGAAAAATCACAAAATTGTGATAACTTGCATCTACAAGCTTCCATAGATTCTATTGCTTTATATATGTACTGGCAGACACAACCAATGATGTGTATTTTGCTTACCAGTTTTTCTGGTACTTCAGTGTACTGTACCACATCCTTAATTACTGAAGAACACTACAGTACCACTTTGGTCATTAGAAATAAGTTTCACTTTATTATTTAAGCTCACTCCAGAGTAGTCAAAATACATAATATCCCAATGTTGTACTAAATATCAACACTCAGTAGACCAGTATTTTAGTACTACTAGTGAGACACAGAATTACAATAAGTTTTATACATTGATAAAAGAGACACTGGACATGGGTTAATACCATACTAAATATGTAGAGGAAAACAAATACAAAGATCTGAAACATCAGGCTGGGTGTTTTACCATGTTAGTTTTAAACATAGCCTTGTGCCATGTGTGCTTAATTTAGGATAAGACCATTACTTCAGTAGTGGCCAAACTCCAGCTACAATATTTACATTGCATATTTTTTTGTAATGTTCATAAAAACAAACCAGAAAACATGACATTTGGTGAGTGTTGTTACTGGGGCCAGTCGTATAAGTAGAATAATTGATTAGGCATGTTATGTGCTTTGTATCTTAACCCCAAGATGTGGTCAGTGCATTTTGCGACAAAAAACAACCTGTGCCTTACACACACATCCATTAATTGTGTGTTATAGGAAGAAAGGGCTGTTATTGAGGAGTTTGCCTCATCTGAGCAGGTTTGGGTAAGACTGGATCATGCCTACTTTAGCTTTTGCAGATCAGATATTTTACCTGCACTGCTTCCTGGCTTATGCTACAAGATGAATAGTTGGGGCTTGAGTACCTTTTGGAGCTTTGCAGCGATTGTTTGTGATTGGTGCAACTTTGACTAGCTTGTATTCATCTCTCTTTTTCAAAAGCTATTTGCTGGACTTTGCCCTACTTTTGCTGGTACAAGTTGGCCATAATATTCTATCCTGTTCTATCCGGGTCATTTATCTTGCACTGCCCTTTTGATATTATTTTATGCCACTTCTTTCCCTCTGGGTGCTCTTCTATTTTCTTTTGTCTGCTCTCTCTTTCTCACATCATTTCCTGCATATAGGAGCCTGTTTTTGCTTCTACCTATTCCCCTCCTCCTTTCCATTCCACCCAAAAATGTCAGCCTGTTGACCATCTGTGCCAGGTAAGTGTAGCCCATTGCACATTTATTTTGCTTTGCATTATTTGCATTTTATTTTATTTTGCAATCATCTTGTGTTCTTCAGGACTGTGTTTGTTTCAGAGCAAACATATTCTTAGTGTCTGAATGTTCTCAATGAGCAGCTTCTGTGCAATACTTGGGTTGGATAAGAGAGTTGGGTGCTTCTTATATTTAGGGTTTTTCTTTCATTATTACTCAAGACCGACATTACCTGGTGTAATTAAACAAGACCAGGTTAATTAAAGCTGCAATGCGTAGGATAGTTGGGTTAAAAATTTAAACAAAATGATCCTGAGTGGCACAACAGCAAACCTTTTACTGTATCTGCTGGAGATCGCTAGTTTGAGCCTGGGTGATGCTATAGCTTCCCATAGCCAGTCAAGAAAGCAAAATTGGCCATGCTCTCGGGGTAAGAGAGGCAGCATACTCTCTCCCATGTCGATTGGAGTGACACTGACCAATCACAGGCATTTGTGGGCTCATGTGGGCTGGAGCATTTCCTCCCGGAGACTGCATGAGCAGCAGTTCGAAAATAGCTCTCAGAGGAGCCACACAATGGCCTTACCCTCCCTGACCAACAGCTGTCATGTGACATTGGAGAAATCCTAATGGGTGGGAATTGGGCATGACTAAATCAAGGGAAAAATTGCAGGGAAAAAAAAAATAACAAATGCATCAATGTGTGTGGGATTTTTCCTGAGCTGCTATGAGTCACCCTGGGAATCCTGTAATAATACTTCAGAGTAATGCAGAGTCAGAGCTGTCAGATTTTTAGTTAGTAGGAAATGTCAAACACAAACATCATATGCCAGCTCAGATATGTCCCACACCATCATTACCTGAAGCCAAAAAAATTTCCAGTACACTGTAACCCAGATTCACAGGTATTAGAACTGTCATTGAGCCAGATTGTTTGCTAATGTTACCCAGCTGTCTTGCGACTGTTAGCTGTTATGACACAGTTTAACTATGGCATCTGTTATCATGTCATTCTCATAGTGCCATCAAATCATAATATAGCACAAAACTCCTGACTCCTCCATTTGATGTTATGGATGGTGTGTTTTGACAGAATGGCCTGTCTAATTGTTGCGAAAGTTTCCACTGCTTTATGTGTCAGCATATGTGCTGATTGCACGTTTCCTATTCATAATTCCTGTCTGTATTTGATCCATTCAGAGGCTGGGAGAAGGAGTAGAAGGACAGATGTCCATTGAAGAGCGGAAGCAGATGATCTCTACAAGAGAGGAGGCATGGCAGAGCACCGGAAAGGGTGTAGCAAATGACTCTGGCCAGTACACTGTGGCTGCTCGGATGGGGAAGAAAGGTTGGGATCTATAAATGCATACAAGCTTATATGAAGTTAGACTTCACACTACTTTTATACTGACTGTTAGCATTTATTCAGTTTTTGCTATTATGGTGCATATTTGGGCATCTTTTATCAATCTTTTTTTGTTTAATTTAATGCATATGCATATATTTATAAATGCCAATCACCTGTAAATTACCAAGTGCTAGCTTTTCAATTACAAAAAAAGTTACCTTCTAAAAGAAGATACAGTTAATAGTCATGGTGCTGCAGTGGCTGGAAGATATAGTAACTCTTTTTTTCTTTTATAGTGTGACTTTTTTTGTCCTAATTGAATAGCTAGTCTTATTTTTCTTAATTTATAGATTTGTGTCTACAATTGAAACAAATTAAACCTATACAGGTTATTTCATACAAATGAAATCCATACAGACATTTGCAGAAGCCATGTATTCTTAAAGCTTTTTTTCCTAACTCTTATTTTTCTAAACTAAATGGATTTTCATTAATACCACATTTTTCATAAATGCTCTAGATACCATTTATAATACAAAAGTACGTGGAGCACTACTTCCGGGTTCTTCCGGCTTTGTTTTGCTTCTGCACGGCACATGTCTTTAACTCATGTTTGAGCTTTCCACTCTGTTACAATGGGTTCTGCTGAGGCACCCCTCTTGAATAAATTAATGCTTGTCTTTTGATTTATCCCTCTCAATAATTAAAAATATAGTGTCTTCTTTTGAGTCTGCAGCCCTTGCTTTTGAGCTTTTTGTTTCTGTCCCATGCACCGCGCCTCATTACTGCAGCTGTGGCACATAAACCTGCCATTGAAGAGATCTGAAGTACACCTGCCATTGAGGAAATCTTAATTATATATCTTAATAATTAAATATCTTAATTATAAGTAACTATTCTTATTCCCTTTTCTTCATTATAATGTTTACCCCTTTTAATTTTTCCCTCTGGGGTTACATTTATATCTATTTATTTACCCACAAAAAACCTTACTGCACATGGGTCCATTTCCACATCCTCCCTAACAATATATCCTTTACATATAGCATATGATATGCCGTATATCCCACTGCAACATACTAAAGGACTTTATCCAATCTAAAAATATATCTTTGTCCTAGGTATGACTGCTTCCTCTGCAGTGATCAGTCCCATTCTGACTCCACTCTCTGCAAAGCTAAAGAATGGTGCACCAGCTATCTCCAAACCACAGGAGGGTAAATGAAAAAACACACTTTCTCTTTCTGTATTATTTAATGCTCTTGTGTGAGAAAATACATAGTTCCTTATGGACTCTGTCAATGGCTATCCCTATAACAGAGATTGAGGTCACAGCAGATATGGAATCCGACAAGAAACTGGATAGGCTGGAGACATTTTTGGGACGTTTGAACAATAAAGGTGAGTACCGCTGATATTTATATCTGTTCCTGTTCAGTCTTTTTGAGTTAGGTGTTGATGGTAATGTCCTGCTTCTCTCTCATGGCCTCACTCTGTCTTTTTGTCCGTCTCTCAGTGACTAGTTTGCAGGAGACAACTCTGACAGTGACTGAGAAGGCGGTGAAAGAAGTAATGCGATTGGACGATGAAATCTTCTCAAAGTTCTATCGGCGGGTGGTGGATATCCCACGCAGCATGCCGAGAGTGGCCATTGATGATGACTTTGATGCCATATTTGGCAAACATACTCCAAAGTAAGTATACAGTGCAATGCCCAATGCTAATGTGCTAGATAAATACAATTATACTGGTCTAATGGAACACACTTTCTGAGTAGGAATTCACAAACAAACTTTTTCCAGCATAATAGAAATTACATGTATATTATTTTAATTGTGCTTTAGGTAACTTTAAAAGTTCTGTCTGAGTAAGCCACCGTTTGGCCCTTAACCAAAGCTCTTAACTTTCTCTATGATGAATATAATGCAATTAAAATATAAAATGCAAATTTATGCAAATGACAAAAAGATTGTTGTTTAATGTTTTGATTTTATCTTTTGGGTTTCTTGGAAATAATGGTTATTGGATATGAAAATGCTTGGATAAAATTCAGAAAAAAATGCATATATGCATGCGTTTCTGCCACAATTCATAACCTATTCAGTCAATATATAACCACACACCCATTGTACACACCCAATACACAAATGCATTCTTTATTTGGGCCATGATCTGTGTAATATCTAAGGGGTTTTAAGACTTCTCATTAGGCAAGGTGGAGGTGGCAAAAGCCAGATTCCTTATGTTATAAAAAGAAGGCGGCAACTACTTTTTCACAGCACGGTAATATAGTGTGACAGTCAAAAAGTGAATAAATTACAGACTGAGTCTAGACCAGTAGCCTAGACTGGTCATTACATTACAAGTTGGGGCACTCCCATAATAAGGAATTAATGGCAACTCAGAAATTATATTTGTTCTTTGACTGTTAAATACATTTATGTAAAATATCTATATATGGGTACACATGCAAACACATGCTAATGTAATTTGTTTGCCTTTAGGCTGACATCAGCAATGGTGCACCACAAGAGGGCAATACGTCCTTCACGTAATGTTCAGGCATCACGTAACCCATTGAAGATTCTGGCAGCGCGAGAAGACATCAGGCATGAGTACACCGAACAGAGACTTAACATCGGTATTCTGGAAAGCAAGAGGATCAACCAAGAGAAAAGTGGGTAACAAGGAGGGGGATGAGTCTGCAATATAAATTACTACATTGGAATGGAATAGGAGAAGAAAGAGTGATGAGACATCCAGAAAGGGAAAGTTTTTGTGATTTAAAATTTGGGAATCAGGGGAAGTAAAATGAAAAAGAAAAGGATCTGAAAGACTCACTCACATCTCCCAATATGCAAAAAAGACTGGTTGACGCTGAAACATGCTTAGAGAAAGATCGTAGAGTAAAAAAAAAAAAAAGACTGATTAAGAAACATGGTAGGAGAAAGGCCTTGTGTGTTTAAATGTATTTATCTGTTTTGTAGTGAGTAAGAGCTCCAGCATTTCAGATGCTGCTCTGGCTGGTTTGGCTAGCAAGGAGAACTACAGCAGTGTGAGTTTACGCAGCGTCAGTGTGTCTGAGCAGGTGACCAACAACAGTGCTGCTCCCTATAAAAAGCTCATGCTCATGCAAGTCAAAGGTCAGTTCTGTACACAACTGTATCATTATTGTTATTTTATTAATTAATTTTATTTTAATTAAATTATGTATTTATTTTTTCACGCAGGTCGCAGACATGTCCAGACAAGACTAGTGGAGCCCAGAGTCTCGTCTTTGAACAACGGAGACTGTTTTCTACTGGTTACTCCTGAGCACTGCTTCGTTTGGATTGGAGAGTTTGCAAATGTGATAGAGAGAGCCAAGGTATAGCATGGCTTAGTATTAAACATAATTGAACATGTTCAGTGGGGGTCAAAAAATCTGAGACTGCATTGAAAATCTGCTATTTTTTCATTTAAAATGGGAAATAAACAGAAGGTTTTAGAATTTTAAAGTAAAGGTGCTTCAAAAAGGTGGACCCAATTTAAAATCACTATGTCTCTGCAACTGTGAATTGCCCTTGAATGAAACTCTTATCTGTTGAAAGGGCAGGGCATAGAGTTTCAAATGAATACTGCTGGATGCCTCTCCCAGGGTACAAACAGCCGCTGGCCTCGGTGTTAGATAGGTCACATGGGACCCCAAGATCCCCAGACATTACACCCTGTGACTTTTTCATGTGGGGATATATCAAAGACCATGTTTTTGTCCCACCATTAGTGACTAATCTGGATGATCTCTGAAACAGAATTGTGGCAGCAATGACCTCAGTGGAAGAAGACACTCTGAGAGGCGTTTGAGACAAATAGAACTACTGTATGTTCTCAGTGTTGTCTGTACCGCAGTTTGTAGGACACAGACCATTTATAAAATGGTTACTAAAACTTGATAACTGATTTGTACATTTTTGTGCAATTGTAACCTTGTGAAATATACTGCTTTGAAATTGGGTCCATCTTTTTTTGAAACACCCTGTTAAAACAAAAAAATGGTCAACATAGCAATTATTTGTAGGTCTATTTAAATTTAAGCAAAACTATCATACTGACCTTGCTTTATATACATATACACTCCTGATCGAAATCTTAAGACCAGCTAAAAAATTGGAAGAATTTGCATTTTGCACCACTGGATCTTAA
>JAOVVG010000023.1:7246209-7257606 GCA_028566375.1 Leptodoras nelsoni
CCAATCAACCTAACGTGCATGTCTTTGGACTGTGGAAGGAAACCGGAGTACCCGGAGTAAACCCACGCGGACACGGGCAGGACATGCAGACTCCACACAGAAAGGACCCAGACCACCCCACCTGGGGATTGAACCCGGGACCTTCTTGCTGTGAGGCGACGGTGCTCCCCACCGAGGCACTGTTTTGCCCAATAGTAGAATAATATGCAAATAATGTTAAAGTAAAGGCAGTGAGAGACTAAATGAGAAATCTTAATATTAATATTTTATATTAAAATGTAATATGAAAATAAAATCAAAGAGTGTAGTTAGACACCATATCTTAGGTGTAAATGAAAATCTTGTCAAATACTCCATTTATATGCTGCCAATAATGGACATTTAACCCTTGAGTACATTATACCCCTAAAATAAACCAGCTTAACTGAATGTTAAGTCTATTTTGCATAAAGAAACACTTTGTTACTCATGACAAACTTTGTGCATTTCTGGGTTTTTCCTTTGTAACCATGCAGAAAGATTGCATGTAATCATTGGGCACTACTCATCACACAGGACAACACTACTTCATTACAACACCCCTGCCATAGTCATTTTGTTTTATATTATTATTATTATTATTATTATTATTATTATTATTATTATTATTATTATAGTATCAGAAATGTTTAGAAAGTAGTGCTGAATGTTTTTTTATTGAGGAGGAAAAATAGCAGCCTTTAACATGGTATTGGCAACAGAGTAGTATCCCTATACACTGTACAATGTGGAATTCAACTACAAAAATGCTTCCATTTTGATCCATTTTCCCCACTGACAGTGTATAAACAACAACAATAAATTCATGATAATAGATACAGCACAAAAATATGAAGAATATAAATCAACCCTGATTAGCACATGTAGGACAGAACTTGCAGATGTACACTATTCAGACAAAAGTGTTGAGACACACATCTTAATCGATGAATTCAGATGTTTCATGGAGTCACATTGCCACAGGTGTATAAAATCAAGAACCTAGCCATGCAGTCTTCCTTTACAAACATTTGTGAAAGAATGGGTCATTCTAAAGAGCTCACTGAATTTGAGTGTGGTGCTATAATACGATGCCACCATTGCATTGCAAGTCAGTTAGTGCAATTTCTCCCCTCCTAGATATTCCACAATCAACTGTGAGTGGTATTATTGAAATGTGGAAGTGGTTAGGGACTACAGCAACTCAGCCACAAAGTGACAGACCACATCTCTGAGTGGTCACAGAGTGTTGAGGAGCATAGTGCATAATAGTCACCAAAGCACTGCTGTCTTTGGGATGTCTTTGTCTGTGGGATAGAGTGGTATAAAGCATGTAGTAGCACTGGACCACATCAGTGGAAACACATTCTGTGGAGTTATGAATCGTACTTCTCTATCTGTCAGCCTAATGGATGAGTCGAGATTTGGTGAATGCCAGGAGAACATCACCTGCCTGACTGCATTAGGACAACTGTTTGATGGAGGAGGGATAATGCTATGGGGTTGTTTTTCCATTGTATGCTTCCAACTTTGTGGGAACAGTATGATGGCCCTTATCTGTTTCTGCATGACTGCCCCAGTGGACAAATCAAGATCCATAAAGGCAGTTGGGTGAGTTTGGTGGGGAAGAACTTGACTGGCCCACACAGAACCCTGATCTTAACCCCACTGGACACCTTTGGGATGAACTAGAATGGAGATTGTGAGCCAGGCCCTCTTGCTCATAAGTGTCTGACCTCACAAATGCTTTTGTGGATAAATGGGCAATACGTCCCACAGACACACTGCAAAGTCTTGTAGAAAGGCTTCTTAGATGAAGGGAAAGTGTTCTAGCTATAAAGTGCCTCTGACTGCCTCTGTCTCTGAATGCATTCCCTATTAGTAAATTCCCCAAAGCTTCCAAGAAATGTTGATTTTGTCTGAAAGGTTGTTTATTTTGTATGAAATTGTTTTTAATTTGTCTGTGAATTTCAGTCATGTGTGGGGTCTTTGGGGGGAGATGATGCACATGCACAAGAAAGTTCAGTCAGTAGCACAAAAAGTAGTGACTGATTTTATAACTGCCAGGTCAAAAATGACCCCAAGACAACCTTTGTACCCTGGTGGTGCACAGCTTTTACATAAATATTTAAAAAGGCAATGTTTCACTTTTCTAAAGTTTTGGTAACTTTAAACTTTCAACTTTAAAAACTTCAATTTAAAAATTTCAAGTTGAAAATCAATCATTTTCTTTCTGGCAAACATAGTTGCAGGTCATTTTTGACTCTTAAGACAACACCTGGGTTAAACATACAGTGGAAATCAAATATAAAACCAAATTAGTATTTTTGAGAAACATTTTGTTTTGAGTTTTTGATAAACCCATTATTATGATTGTAAGGCTTAGTAAGACTTTGCAGCTGAATTCATGTGTGCATGCAACCTTTCTCCCTGTGACTCCAGGCTGAACTACCTAAACATTACTCTTACTTGGTCAAAGACATGTCTCAGTATCTTGTAGGCTGTTATGGTTAAGACCCAGCCATTTTTATTGCTCAGGTGTTTCCTGAGTAAGCATTTTTCACATCATTTTCTTTTGATCTGATTTATTTTGGACAGTGTGCCTGGCCTTGCCTGTCTTTCCCATTTTTTTAATCTGTCTTTGGCTGTTTTTGTAGCTCTTAACCTCATTAGATGTATCAATAATCAAGAGTGAGACTAGACTCTCAGTAGTGTCTCTTCTAAACAATGATGCTGATCATGTATGCTGAACATGATTTTAGCGCTAATCAAATCATTTCCTGCTTTGCCAAAATTTTGTTTCTTTTTTTGCATAAGTGATGCACTTGTCTATCCTAATAAAGTTAAACATAGCAAGCGCTCAAAACAGTTTCCTTTTTTGCAGAGAGTGCATTTTAAACATGTTTGCTACATCATATTTTTTCTGTCCATCTCCTTGATGTTCAGTAGACAGGGTATTGCATAGTACATGTAGCAGGATATCTTTGACTTGGATTCAGCATCACTAGCAATCATGTAAATGCGGGACCATTGTGTGAGCATCTTGGAGAATCTGCCACAGCTCTTCTGGAGAATTTGACTGTCACACTTGAAATAAAGAAATGCAGAAAAATCCCAAACATAATACTTAGTCAACCCTGTAAGTTATGTATACGCAATATAGTTATTTATACTGTAACTGAATAACACTAAATCATCTTTCTTTCTAGCAGATGTGAACCTGCTGGTGTGTAAGCATGCTGGACCATCCTGCTGTACTCGTAAGATGGAGGAGAGCTATAAACTGGCAGCAGTGAGGGATACTGTGCAGAATATCAGGTCATACACCTTCGAACTCAAATTCCTGCTCTCGAGCCATGCTGCTGCCTTCCAGGGTATGAATGAATAAAACTAATTGTAATTGTGGATATGGTATAACCAATTACATTTTATGAATAGTTACACTCATATGGTGGGTCACTGTGCTTAAACAGTATACCAAAAGTGGACACAAGCAATAGATTTAGCATTCAGGAATTACAGATAGACTGGCAAATTAAATGGTAGAAAGGCAGATGGGTTGTTTTGACTCACTAAAAATCAGAAGCACTCCACTAAACCAAACACTCATATTATGTATAATGGTTATTTTTTTTTTCCCACAAAAGATCAGTCTCAGTTCTGTCAATAATCAAACATAGCAGTAGGAAGTAGAATGTTTTCTTCATTACCATGTGTTTTTAGAAAAGTCTACTACTGTTATGTGGCTGATGTCCCAGGCATGTGGCTTTTGCTGTGCATGACTAGTTAAGACAGTATGGGTGCTTTCTTTACTCTGTATATGATTGGTCTAGATGTTTTTTCCCCAACCAAATCACTTTAGTTGTAATTGTGACCAGTTATTACTTTTAACTGAGAACATCATTGGAGAGGAGATTTTGGAATTTTTGGCTTAAAAAAAATCTATTCAGAACATTTGTAGTAATGTTTTTGATCTCTCTACGAATGTGGCATATAGTGCTTGCTATTGTTTTATTGTTCATCCCTAATACATTTAAACGTCATTAACTCATTTTTCCCATTCAGATTGCCAACACAGAGGCTGTGTATCTGGGATTGTTTGGACATGAAAATTCCTGATGTTGGCTTGTTCTATGCCAGAAGCCCTTAAGCATAAAAAGCTTCTAATAAGTAATTACAGCAGGCTTCATTAAGTCAGCTAGGGTGACCAGTTAGTATCTGTGCTTTCCACTGGGGTGGAGTAGTATACACAAATGCTCTAAACACAGTGCAGTATACAATTATAAAATCCCTCATGGCTGTTGCATTTAATTTCCTCTAACATGGCCTTTTTATTGGAGCCCAGACAGAATCATTGTTAGTTCTCATGAACTAATGATGTAGCAAGACACAGCTGGTCAATAACAGCTGAGCAGCCAAAGTACTTTTAGTCCTCTAAAATGAGAGGACTTTGTAAACAGGGCTGTGATTAAGCTCCCAAGTGGCTCAACTGTCTCAGGTTTCAACCAATCATTGGGAGATCATGAGTTCTAATCCCAATAATGCTATAACCAACTGTGGCTGGGAATCCAAGAGAGGTGCAACTGGCCCTGCTCTTTGAGTGGAAAGGATAGCCATGGTCTTTTCCTAGTCTGTCAGAACAACAGTAATGGTAGTTGTCATGCGACAAAAGAGATTTAATTAGCGAGTGCCTGCATAGATGGGTGGATATACTTTATTGAGCACTACAGTAGCTGTAGAACACAGGACTTAAATAAACATCAATGAACACCAATGAACATATTTGGTCATAATAGACATATTTATACTATATATGTAACTAGGCCTCTGCAGCACTGCTCATTCATAGACTCAGTTGGACACAAAAGCTTGCTTTTCACTCTGTTTGTTAAGATTAATTTGGGTGAAACTTTTTTGTAAATTACATAATTTCAACTCAGTTACATGAACACACAGACATCAGTGCACTTGCAAGAAAATTCAGAAATACAATAACAATTTAAACATTCTGATTAAGCATGTGGATTGAGATTTTAGCATGTAGAATTCATGCCAAATTGAAAAGCAATCACCACAGTGACAAAATGTGAAATACAGTGCACACAATGTATTGTTTTTCCATCATGGCATGCAGAATATGTGCCAAAATGAAAAACAAAGCCACTATTACATTATTTTTCACATTGCTTGACCTCTTTAATGAAAACCACTACACAATGTTACATTTTCAAAATGACATGCTGGATTTGTGTCACAATTAAATACAAAACACCACAAACCCACCTCAGTGAAATGAGATTACATTTAAACACTGACATGAAGAAACAATGCCAAAATGAAGAGTAAAGGATCCATTACGTTTATTTAATGTCACTCAGTTTCTTAACAGAAAAACAAAGTGTGTGCATTTGAATTTAAAGATTGAAAAGCTGAATTTGTATCAGAATTGAAAAAAGCACCATAATATGCAATCAGCTCAACTGCATTGTATTCCTTTGTGTGGCTTTGTAAACGTGCCAAAAAGAAATGCAAAGCATGTGATTGTTTTTCGAAGCGTATCAGTGTGGAATTCTCCTAAAATGAAATGTAATCGCTGTCCAATCAGAATCCTCTGCTAGATTTGGGGGAGTGACAGAGAAACGAGTCAGAAGAAAACGCTCGTATCTGTACCTTGATCCAGAAAAAATGTCTTTTCACAACAGTGTGAAAGAGAGACGTTTTAAATTTACTGCTGAGTGGACAGGAATATTCAAGCTGTTCAGCACGTTTTTTGACATTTCACCACTTACTGTAAAGACTTGGGACATGTTCTCTAAAACAAGCACATAGTCATCTATAACTGCACCATCCTCAATTTGTAGAATTATAGCATTTATTTCCTCTTTTACTCCATTGTTAAAAAACTCTTGATGACTTTACAGCTACAGGTGATTTCTTCTGACTGGTTTCTTAGCCATGCCATCAAATCCAGTAGAGGATTCTGATTGGACAGAGATTACATTTCATTTTGGCATAAATTCTGTACTTCTACTCTTCGACAAACAAGCACACGCTTTGCATTTCCTTTTGGCATGTTCATAGAGCCACACAGAAGAATACAATGCAGTTGAACAAAAAGTATGGTGCTTTGTTTTCAATTCTGACAAGAATTCAGCATTTAATTAAATTTTTTTCTGTTAAGAGACCGAGTGACATTAAATAAATGTAATGCATCTTTTAGGCACTGTTTCTGCATGTCAGTATTTAAATGCAAGCTCATGAGCATTGCATTTCAGTGAGGTAGGTTCATTGTGGTTTGTATTTAATTGTGGCACAAATTCATGTCACAAATTCAAATACATGTCATTTAAAAAAATTATTAAAGAGGTCAAGTGATGTGAAAAACAATGTAATAGTGTTTTTTTTTTTTTTGGTATGTATTCTGCATACCACAATGGAAAAACAATACATCATATGCACTGCATTTCACGTTCTGGCACTGATTTGCTTTTCGATTTGGTACAATTTCCTCTCCGTATATCTCACTATTCAGTGACTTATTGCTTACTTTGTACTTGTATTTTCTGATGTGTGGTAGAGTAAAGGTATTGCCAGAAGCAAGTGTGCCCACAAACTTAACAAGCTGGTCCGTGTTCTGTCACCTTCTGTTTGCTTTGGCAGCATACGCTGGCTACTAATGATGCTCACTACACACTCATTCATGTGTGTCCAGCTCTGCATTAGTGAATGAATGCTGGACCATAATTAGAGCCGGCACCTTTGAGACAGCCCCCCCACCCAAATAAACCCCACACATAAACACATTACATTTTACAAACAAGTACAATGTTCAAAGACCCAAGTGCCATATCAAAGTCAGACCCTTACAAACAGACGAACATACACATCCACACTATTTAAAAGAGAGGCTGAATGAGTACTGAAACACACTGAATGAGTAGAAGAAAATATGTTTAGAGAACTGGATCTGTCTCACATTTTAATTAACAGGATTCTTGGTTTGATGTTTCACCACTATAAGTACACTTTAACTGTGGTGAGTGTTTACCAAAGGATGTGGGCTTTTAATGTGGTAACGCTAGAGCCTCCACATTCTGGAATTCAGATGGAATGAAAATGGGAAGGTTGTGCTAACCAGAACTGTTTTTTAAGAATGAGGCACCATAATATCCTTCCGTTTTTGTCTCCATTATCTAGGCAGTAGTGAAATATGGGATTACTTCAAACAGATTTAAAACAAGGACACAGTGTCATTGGATGTGAAGCACTATGCCATCCCCTTGTGGAGAATTTCCAGATGCTAAACATGAGTGAATGAGTGAGTGTGTGAGTGAGTTAGTTTTAATCCAGTTCAATTAGATGCTTCACATCTGAAAATACATGAGAGTGGGAGAGTTTCAGTGGATAGGGGTTTAAATAGTTGATATGAGGAAACATATTATTGGTTGTATAGGTAATATTTATGATACGAATCTACTTATTTAATCCTAACACATTCAAACATGCTCTGTGCTTGATATGGAAGGGAGAACATTCACCCATCTGGACTCCCAAGCATCAGCTTTCAATTCAAACTTGTGATTTCTGAATGATAGGATGAACACTTTTCTGTTGTGCTATTCAGGAATATGCATATACGTTATTCCTCATACATCTTTATTATTCATGCCTACTCATTCTACTTTCTTGGGTAGGGTTATGTGATGGAACCATGATGAAGTACTTGGCTAGCACTTCAGATTTACAATTACATTTACATATTACAGCATTTTGCAGATGCTCTTAACCAGAGTGACTTACAGAGGGTCACTGAGGTCTCTGTCGAAAGAACTGATTTGTTGGTGGGCTCAAATACAGTAGTTGGTGAATGGTAGCCTGAAATATCACTTTTGGGGAAATTAAGGAGTGTAATGGAAGCTAAAGTAAAAATAAAATGCTCTTTCTATAAAGCTAGAGCAAGAAAGCAGATTGACTAAACACTGGAACACTGATTTGGTCAATGTGTAGAGTTGCATTACCTAATCCAAACGAACACCAATGATATGGTATTACTGGTACTGACATACTTTGGAGGCGCCAGCCTTCTTCATATAATGTAAACTTTGAAAGAGCACAGCTGTTATTTTTAGGCATGTCATAAATTGGTACCTTGTTATTCATATGTCAAAAGCAGCCAAGCGGTCAAAGAAAAAGGGCCAAGGACATTTCCTTATCTGTCTCTGGTCCTCTGTAAAAATGTGTTTTTAATGTTCCTTTAATGTTCCTCAAACCATCCTAGCGTTAAGGTAGACAACATGCACTGTGTACTTTCTTAGTTGGCTTTTTGAACTATAATCCTTTTGGCAAACATCAGTCATATGCTTCGTCATGGAATGCCAGATATTTTAGTTGGAACATTGTTATGCAGAGCCCTACTTTTTGGCTACAAAATGGCTAAATATCACAAATGGGAATAGTAAAAACAAAAATGAATTATAATTCAATTTAAATAATCATTAAGCAAAAGTAGAAAGTTCAAATTAACCACAGGGAAGTACAAATGGTTTCTTACAGTCCCTATTCAATTCCATTTGATTCAATTCAATTCAATTTTCTTAACAGTAAACAATAAAAATTCTACATATCATCTGAGTTAGTAATGTCTTTAATTTCTCATACTTTATCATATTTGTTATAAATAACCAATTATGTAATCTGATCCATCTGATGTTTGCATTAATATTGCTGTGACTCTTTTATGATGGTAGAAGGGCTAAATCAGGTGGCACCAGTTTTCAGCAGACTAGCTTCTCGATTTCCGTTTCTTGCCTTTAGTTGGAATTTCTATAAACTGTGAGCCAAACAGTTAATAGATGTGACAATTTAATCTATAAGCAATCTGTAAAGCTAGGCATACACTACATAGTTTGAGCTTGTTTCTGACCCCATTTCTGAGCCACAGGACTCATTTTCCCACACAAGTCAGATCAAATTTCAGCTTTGTCACAGTGTCAACTGCCATGCAAGTGTACAGAGGGGGAGCAAGAAGTGATCAACTGTTCCTGATCAGTTGTCAGATATTTGGATGAATTTCTGATGTCTGATGAAAGTTTGTTTGGCTGTTGTCAGAAGCACACAGTCAGAGTGAAAGTGCCATGGCGAGATGAAGCGTCAAGTGGATGGAAAATATGGATTACCTCCAATTCTCTCTGCAAAATCAACAACCCATACTGCCCATGTCCTCCTAGTCACCTGTGAGTCCATAGATGTCAGCACCT
The DNA here is from genome assembly GCA_028566375.1 of Leptodoras nelsoni. Taxonomy (NCBI): domain Eukaryota; kingdom Metazoa; phylum Chordata; class Actinopteri; order Siluriformes; family Doradidae; genus Leptodoras; species Leptodoras nelsoni. The sequence goes on from JAOVVG010000023.1 coordinate 7,255,485, forward strand.
CTTTTTTTAGAAGCTTCAGCACATGGTACAGATAATCAAGGCAGCACATTGTAAATTCTCTATTAGCAAAAAACTTTTTTTTTTTTTTTTGGTAAACAAACATTTACTTGCCTTGGAAAAGCTTTCAAACGAGTCTGAAAACCGTCAGTTTCCAGAGCAGTCTGCAGGGACCTATGCACTTATTTTACACATACGTTGAGCAGTCAGGTCAAGGCTTGACAAATGGACTGTACCGTGTGAGCACGTAAATCATATTGTGTATGCCCAGCTTAAGGAAAACAGCAATTATTTTAACACAGTATAATGCTGCATTTCACTGAGCAGGGTTACGGTTCCTATTATAGTGGCCAGTGGGCACATTTTTACATGGAGCTTACTTTGGCATTGTTTTTCTGTAATTTATTACAATTATATACACCAATCACCTTTTCTTTACACTTTTCCATTTCCTCCACTCGCACCAGTACAACACACAGTAACACACCACCACCACATCAGCCTCACTGCAATGCTGAGGAAGATCCACCACCCAAGTGTACCTAGACATATTGTGAATTCTTGATTTAATTTGTATTTAAAATGTATGTGTGTGTGTTCATGTGTAATTCAACTTTTAACTCACCTGCAAATTTATAACTGAGAAATTTATATTTTTATGAAGATTTGAACCATGGGAAGAGAAAGGAATAGAAAAGATCCAATACTGCTGTATTGTCTTGTTTTGAGAACCTATATGTTACGGAGTGGCTGGACCAAGTGCAGCTCTGGGGGAAAAGAGCCCAGCCGACAGAGGGAGAAATGATGGAAATGAAAATAAAGGGACGGGGTTAAATAAATATATATTTATTGGGAGAATAAATCTATATAAACTTAACCCTGGGAAAATAATGGGGAAAAAATGTTTGTGTATTCATCTTTTATATAAGTACCGGAATCGAGCTCGTCATCGTGAAGAGGCTGTGAGTTACCGCTGAACTAAAACGACAACTCAGAAACTCAGAAGAGGAGCTCAAACTCAAAAGTAAAAGTTGACCTCGCGGTCTCAAACTAAAGAGCTGTTCTTGAATCAAATTTGGGGGGAAAAGAATGAATGAAAAAGCGCAATAAAAAGGCAAAGGGTGCTTCCTAGAGAAACCTGTGAGGTGGAGAGCGAAGCAGCTCGGAGAGAAACAGAAACACCGCTGTAGCGGTTTACAGGAAAGAGGAAAGATTGCTGCTGCTCTGGGTGGCACAGAGAGCTCAAAACAAGAGACAGATTAAAAGACAGGAACGTATCCCTACAATATTACCTCAGACCGAAGTCCTACCCTGTAGTCTCCTCTCTACAAAAAAGGAGACCGATTACCTAACGCCATAGTGCTACGTATCGGTAAAATGGTTGAAAGAAGCGACGAGAGCACCGGGCCAAAGGGATCTTTAAATAAGCCAAGGCACCACTGTCTCTCGATGCGCTAAATTGCCCCGGGGGCTGCTGGGAGATAGAGTTCCCTTCTAGCAGGAGAACTACACTGCCATGGCCCCCTAGTGTCAGACCGCGGTACAGCACAACTCCTTGCACTGTATTGTAAAAGACGCTATAAAAACAAATGTATTAATTATCACCAAAATCCTAACACATGTCTATAATATAAATGACCATATTTAATATATTTACCAACTACCATAATTAATATGCCATTATTTCAACTCATTAAAATAAATGTGTCACAGTAGGATATCCAAGCAGTTGTAGCATTATGGTTGTGTATAGACTGTGGAAAGTAGCCATGGAAGCGGAAAGCAGTCAGAGTGCATGTGTGGGTATCATGTCAGCAGCCCTTTGGCTCTGTAGGGAAGCCTCACACATCACAGACACTTTGGCTGCCAAGAACAAGCAGGGAAAAAAAGAAAAAAAAAATACACTTGTTCCCCATCATTGTTATTCTGCTGTTCCCTCTGGTCCTCAACCCCGAACACATGACTTCACAGGTTCAGGGAATCAGTCTAATTGAATCATGCAGTCTGATCTCTCCTCCCTTGGCAGATTGGTCTTTCTCAGACTTATACTTTGACTAATTGGACTCGCCATGTTGCTTCCTGTGTGGAGCTGGAGTGAGTGATCCCAGAGAGAAAGAAGTGCAGA
>JAOVVG010000023.1:7276806-7287127 GCA_028566375.1 Leptodoras nelsoni
GTTTATGTTTTCAACTCGCAATAATCTACAATCACACTACAGCTAACTGATCTGATCTTTTTCTTCTTCTTGCTCGTGTACACACAATGCTGGAGAAGAAAGGCTTGTGGTGCTATTCTGTGGTGTTTAGATATTTGAAAGTGGCAAAGTTACGCTGCTGGCTACTGGCCTGGCATACATACTACAGCATTTTCACTCATTTTGAGAATCCATGTGAGAAAAGATGAGTTCTCAAAATGTTGCCATATGGATGCAAAACTTTTTTTTTTTAAAAAGCAAAGGAAAAACTTAATTCTCAAAACATTCTGTTGGCACATGGACAGCCCTGAATGTTTGTGTGTGTGTGTGTGTGTGTGTGTGTGTGTGTGTGTGTGTCTGTGTGTGTGTATGTGTGTGCACGTGTGAGATATTAGAGGAATTATAGTGGTGTAATGGTGTTGTATTTCTGTCATGTTTTCCCAAAGGGCTTGCGGTTGGCATTCTCTACCCCCTGGTGTGCAGCTATGAGATGGCAGTGTGCCCTGCCAAATGTGTGTGTGTGTACATGTAAGAAAGAGAAACTTGGATGAGAGTCTTAATGCTCACAATATTCTAGCACACACACTCACCAGTTGCATGTGTGTGGATGTTTATGTCTATGAAGGCTCAGGTTTTAGATCTGCAGGTGGTGCGTCTTTGATGATACATGTTGCTTTATACACAGCACACATGCTGGTCGGGGGAATCAAGTTTTCACACCATATTCTACCTATATGCAGAGTTTATGAGTCTGTGAACTTGTATGTTCATATATCGTATGTGTCTCTAATGCATCCATATTCTACATGTGTATGTAATAACATTATATATGAAGCCATGTGTTTATGAAGCCATGTGTTTACAGTTCTGTGAATTGTAAGAGAAACAAAAGGAGTAAAGGAAAAGGAGTGTTTCATGTTTTCTGCCATTCTATGCTCCCCATAATGGCCAGCTTAATGTATCTACATCTGTCATATATCATTATTCGTATTCAGATTTCCATGCCACAGCTGGAGTGGTTCAGCACATCTGTGACAAATTCTTTGTAATGTGAGTACAAAATCTAAAAAAAAACCCAAAATCTAGCACTTTTATTTGAATGCGATTTTAGTAGTGTTGTTGGTTTTCCTTTCCATTTGCAGTAAATATCTCATAAGTCCAAACATTGCCCTTTTCCCCCAGACTTTTTCATTCTGTCCTTAATTAATTTCACTCCTGTGTTTACATTTACATATAGGGCATTTGGCAGACACCCTTATCCAGAGTGACTTAGATTTATCTCATTTACACAACTGAGCAACTGAGGGGTTAAGGGCCTTGCTCAAGGGCCCAACAGTGGCAGTGGTGTGGATTTGAACTCACAACCATTGGGTCAGCAGTCCAACATCTTAACCACTGAGCTACACTGCCTACTGTGTTCTTTCACTGTTACTCAGCTTATGTGTAGCTATTGCATACCACTCCCCATATGTTTCCCCTTTCAATAATATTTCTTGAATCATTTAAAAATTTATGCTTTGGAGTCTCTCTTTTTTACTTTATTCTGAAGGCTTGCCCTTTCATATGTTTCCATTGAAAAAGCTTACACCAGTTTCCCGAAACCAGCGACATTTGGCTGCAGTAGTTTGTTATTAAATGCTTACCCAAGTATTCTCACTGCCATCCTATAGTGACATCTGTGTGCTGATCCCTTTTTCCATGTTTCAAAATCTCACACAGGAGCAGGTGATGTGGTTAGATTTTACATCTAACCCTGAAATTAACCTCGAACATGCAAACTGAGACACTGAGACAAACTGAGAATTGTTATGAATTTGCAAACATGATACCATTTTGGCTAAAGTCTAACGAGGGATGTCTAACTAGGAAGTCAAATGACTCTATAACAGATGACAGTTTCAGAAGTACACATGGAGAAAAATCACAACTTCTTAAGTGAGGTCAGATTTGATTAATTAGTATAGTATAGTATAGTATAGTATAGTATAGTATGATATGGTATGGTATAGTATGGTATGGTATAGTATAGTATAGTATGGTTTGTTTCCTCCAGGGTTTAACACAGGGCTCTAATTACACCCTTATGAAAGAATTTTAATAGCAACTTGTGCTTTTGGACAACGGAAACAAGCCTCTGGAGGCTCCTGGGAGTGGAGCGGATTTCCACACAACACAGCCAGTGAGACAGGTCACAGACAGAGTGCCGTCACACTTTTCATTATCTTCTCCTTTTTTTCAGGCTTCAATTCCTTGCAACCCTTCATAAGCGTAATATAGATGTAATCAAATACCTCAGGAGGTTTCCCTTCATTAGGTCATTCTTTTCTACAACATTCTGGTGCTAAGAGGACCTACAGTAAACCTTCACCTCTCTTCACTTTTATGATCCATTCTCTTTTGTGTCTTGCTTTGTCCATCACATACTTTCTTTGCTTTCTTTTCTTTCTCACCCCCTTCTCTCTTTCATCTTTTTTTCTTGTCTCGAGGCCATTCACTTCACTTCTAATATGCTGTCTATGCACTCTTTTCCCTAGCTAAAGCATAATCATCCATCTGAATACAAATTTATGGACAAAGGAAATTATTTAGCTTATTCACCGAATGGACTGTGCCCCATTTCATATGAATAATTATGATTTACAGAGTGTGTACAGTCCTGCATGTTTGGAATATAAATATGGACTGAGGAATTTTAAGCATCTACATATGAATAAATACGAACGTGAACATTCTTCTTCGCGCTTGCAATGGGGGGCAATGGAAAGTTTAATATTTGAGTATGAGAAAGGATTTGGCAGAAGTGACTTAATGCTATACATTCCACACTGTAGACACTCACCTCGGCAAGTTATTTACCTTTCATCTATCCAACCATGGGCAATAGAAAAGTCACTGTTGCAATCAGGCTTTGTTCATCACATATGCATTACCGCACAGTGAAATTGCTACTTTTCTTTGCATGTGCCAGCTTGAAGGGAGGTTGGGGTCAGAGTGCAGGATCAGCCATGATATGGCACCCCTGGAGCAGGGACGTTTGGGGCCTTGCTCAAGTGCCCAACAGTAGCAGCTTGGCAGTGCTGGGACTTCAGGCCCTGTCCTTCTGATCAATAACCCAGAGCCTTAACCATTGAGCCACCAAAGCACCCTTAGGCAGATGAGACAAGTGTGTCTCATATTTTCTTTTTTGGGACTCTACTATTTAACACTATTCTGTCAGCCTCACTACATTTTTGCTTTCTCTCTTATGATCTGTCAACCTCTTACTTACTTGATCGCTCTCAAAACTTCATCAGGGTCATCAGGGAACCACTATCAATATGCAGGAGACTCCTGGAACCTGGGATGTCTGTAGAGGCATTCAGCCACAGCTCTGGACAGAGGACATTTTCTGATTATTGACATATTTTAAAATATGTCCCTGAACCAGCATAATCAGCCAAAAATCAGACCACAGTATTGACCATATAAATGTCTTCTTAAACATAAAACCTTGCAGACACAAAACATATCTATTATATTCTGGTATAAATAAAAGTGATTTATTGTTGCCTTATTATTCCATCAGTTACAGGCAGTGTCAGGTCAGGATTCCTTAGTGGTATTTTAAGGTTTATATACTAATTAAGTTATCAATGAACCTTTCATAGCTTGATGTTTATAAAACTGTCTTGGACCTGTTTTTTCTTGTTTTCAGGGAGGAAAATAAAGAATGGATGTGCAGGGTGGGGGGAAATGATAGATTATAATGATAGATTATAACAGCCAGCAACGTTGGTTCCCATGGGTGGTTCTCTTATGTGATTATATCAGGGGCTGGGAAGACAATCATATTACAACAATATGTAAGGGGACCATGATGCTGATATTGTTTGTCTCAGGATGGACAAAATGAAGTTAATTTTGCTGCTTAGAGATAAACTGCAAGACTTGGCCACCATTCTATGGCTGAATGGTGATGAAACTTTGCAGTTCTGCAGATGCTTCATTGAGTAGTTCTAACAGCCAATTACTTTTCTTCCTTTGTGGAGTTCTCCCATGTGATAAATTCAGTGGGGAAGACATAATATTAACAGTGGGAAACACTATCATACCTAAAAGAGGGAATGTTATACGGATGAAATTATAAGTTTAAATATACCTTAGCCACATTCATTAAAATTCCTGACATTTAATCGTAGTATACATTCCCTCTCTGTGGTCAGTTAGGATTACTACTATATTTTAAGAATGTGAAATGTCAATAATACTAGACACAGTAATTTATTTCAGCTTTTATTTCTTTCATCACATTCCCAGTGGCTCAAAAATTTACATACATGTGGTGAGTATTTGGTAGCATTGCCTTTATATTGTTTAATTTGGGTCATACTTTTCAAATATCCTCCTACAAGCTTCTCACAATAAGTTGCTGGAATTTTGGCCCCTGTCAGTCAGGCTTTAGGCCTCCTTGCTCTCACATACTTTTTCAGTTCTGTCCAAAACTTTTCTATGGGATTGAGGCTAAGTATGCTTGGGGTCATTGTTAATTTGGAAGACCTATTTACACCCAAGCTTTAACTTACTTGCTGATGTCTTGAGGTGTTTCTTCAATATTTCCACATAATTTTCTTTCTTCACAATGCCACCTATTTTGTGAAGTCCACCAGTCCTCGTGCAGCAAAGCATCCCCACAACATAATGCTACCATCTCCATGCTTTATGGTTTGGATGGTGTTCTTTGGCTTGCAATCCTCCCCATACATAAAGATGGTCATTATGGCCAAACAGTTCAATTTTTGTTCTATCACATCAGAGCACATTTCTCCAGAAGGTAAGATCTGTCCCAATGTGCAGTTGTAAACTGTAACCTTGCTTTTTATGGTGGTTTTGAGGCAGTGGCTTCTTTCTTGCTGAGCAGCCTTTCAAGTCATGTCAATATAGGACACATTTTACTGTTGATATAGATACTTTTGTACCTATTCCCTCCAGCATTTTCACAAGGTCTTTTGCTGTTGTTCTTGGATTGATTTGTGTGTTTTTGGAACAAAGTGCATTAAATTCTTGGAGACAGAATGTGTCTCCTTTCTTACTGGTATAATGGCTATGTGGTCCCATGGTGTTTAAACTTGCATATGATTGTTTGAACAGATGAGCATGGTACCTTCAGGCATTTGGAAATTGCTCCCAAGGATGTACCAGAATTGTGGCACTACAAAGTTTCTCTTTTTTTGATGTCTTGGCTGATTTCTTTTGATTTTCCCATGATGTCAAGCAAATAGGCATTGATGGTAGGCCTTAAAATACTGCCACAGCTAAAGAAGCCAAACTGAAAAACAGTCAAGATATGCTGTTAAGCTGTTAGGTTTTCTGACTTTATTATGACCTCTGTTAAAAGTTAATTGTAATTTGTAACATTGCTTTCTAAGCCCTTGGTTATTCATTGATTACTAGGAATTATGTTGTAATATCAATGCTGTAGTTAATTCCATATAGTAACCAGCTCTGGCTGATAATGACCATTAAGATTCATAAAAATTAAAGTGTCATATGGAACAGGTGCATAACAGACACATTTATATTTATACAATTTAATGCTACAGTAATTCTAATACCTTAAAAACTTGTCCAGAGCCTTTATTTATTTATTTTTTACTATATTTAAAAATGATCTAAACACATTCACAATAAGTGTATATTCTCAGTCCAGGTCATGTTTTATGACATTTAATGTGCCTTTTTTCTACTAGTCTGAAATTCTGGTTTTGCCCTTGCCATTTGTGCTTGCTTTATTCTTGCTTAGTTTATGCTTCTTTGGTCACTTAACCTCCTACTCCTACTGTACTTGGTTATTAATTATTAATTAATTAATCTCCTCCCTCTGGTTTGTTTCCTCTGAAGCCTTTTTATTAAAACTCTAAACTTGCATCTCTCTTCTGTGACAGAAAATAGTTGCCACTAACATGGGCACAGTGGTTTCAGTGACATACATCAAGCTGACATAGCTCAGGGCTCTGCAGTAGGTGAGAAATAACAACAAATTACTTCCATCCATGGTAAACTGGTGCCAAGCTCTGTCAGGTCTTATAGAATAATAATAAATAATAATGCATTTCATTTTTATAACACCTTCTTTTTGAGTCCAAAATCTATAAGTGCTTTATATATAGGTTACACAAATAAAAATAAAAATGCAAATATACAATAAAACAGATGGAATCATGGATAATAAAATATAAATAGTATTACTGTACAGTACAACTCCAGAATAATAAAAGTCCAAAGTTATGAAACTTATGTAAAGTCCTAGACTAGGAAATCACAGTATGGCTGAATGGGGTTTAAACTATGCAGTTCTGCATTATTTCATTGAGTTGTTCTCCAGCATCACTGATCACCCACCTGATGTCATAGAGGTGGCAGAGTGTCTTTTAACCCTAAAATGAGGACTGTACATAAATTTACCCTTGCGCCCCACACATTCAGAGGTTCTAGACAGACATATTAAAAAAAATGGCTCTTTATCCTCACAGACCTTATGACTACACTATTGATTTAGTCTCTGATACTATTCTTTCAGGGTCACACACATTCTTTCTGATATGTATCTCTTGTCCCACACTGAAAGCTAATCCATGAAGTGCAAGATCCATTGTACTGATGTTGAAAAGTGAACATAGTTATATAACATTACTGATGTACTTTTCACCAAACTTAATCTCCACAGTACAAATGGAAAACATCTAGTATGACTTCTGGCCATTATGAACACTTGGTAATACCATCTGGCTTGGTCAAGCCTCCACCCCTTTAGTTTTCATGAAACAAATGTTCCCCAGACTGTAGGCAAATGCATCAGAATCTGTTGCCACAATCCATTTGCCATCACAATCACCTGACCTCCTGCCTGTTTATGCTTACTGATTACTACCAGGCTCTTTAAGTTATTCGCTCAGGAGGCCTCTTCTTAAAACTCTGAACATGCACTGACATTTACTTGTCTACACTTAATAACAGTTATAAAAATGTATGGGCACAGTCTAGAAAATGTTAGCAAATATTTCACAGTAGGCCTTTTAAGGATAAGGGTGAAAAACATGAGCATTCTAAAGAAATGCCTCAATGAGATTAAATATTGGTTGCACAATTGAAAATCATAGCATGATTGTGTACCTCTAAATAACAGTGTGCAAGAGTATTAATGTGACATTTATTAGGCCATTTAGAAGAGCCAGGAGTATCCATTGCCAACATACACTTTGTGCATATGTGTGTGTGTGTGTGTGTTTGATTGTTGTAAAACATACAGTTCAGAAAGTAAGTGGACTATGACTTGACTCTTGTTGTTTTACCTTTGTAATCTATCACATAGGATCGCTGGATAGCGGTGAAAGTTAGAAAGAGTGTGAAAGAAGAAGCCAGAGGGGAGACTGAGAGAGAGAGAGAGAGAGAGAGAGAGGCTGAGATAGGGTGGAAAATTGAGTGCATAGAATGTAAACCAACAGTAGACAAAAGCTTGAGCCTAATACCCACCATGCACTGCAGCAAGGGGCCAGACAGGGCTGAGAAAGCTGGGATGCTTCTGTAGCTGATCCCTACATAAATAAACATGCATCCCTGACCATCACCAGACACAGAAACCCAATACTCCCTAAGCACAGACTGAGATGCCAATGATTGGGAGAAAGAGATGAGCAGGTCACTCCCAGTGAGGAAAGAAAGGCTTGTGGATTAAGATCCTGGCTGGACTTGGGTCTCATTTTAGCTAGATGTTAAATCCATCAGAAAGTTACAAAAAATGTGTTATTTTTTCAAGGGGTTCTTTTTAAAGTGAAAGATACTTAGCTTCATTATGGGGTTCTTGAATGAAGCTCTTTCAGATAGGGAGACATTGTTGCAGGGTTCTTCTTGAAATTGCTATTAACAATAACTATTGTTATCCTAACAATATTAATATTTTTTTATAATAACTGTATATATTGGTTAGTAAATAACAACCATTTAAACAATAATAATTGCAACTGAAGCAGAAATTAATCAATTAAGGACAGGGTGAGGGGATGTACCTTTTTTATAAGACTATAAGGCTTTTTCTATTTTTTGCTGAAATTCATACAAAGGCTTCCAGCAAAATCCAAATTCACATCCCTTCTTCTCAGAAAAGGTGGCACACATATCAAATTAAACAGCACAACCTTTCCCATGTTTTTTTTTTTAGTTCTGCATTATTTATTCAGTCCAAAAAGATTTTATATTTCCAAATGTTACTTTTCTAACAAAAAAATTAAATGTTACACAAAAATGTTTGTATGTCTGTAACAAAAGCAAAATATTACATAACAGAGCACTTTTCAGACAAAAAGACTAGCTGTAAAACAAAGATGCCTTTGAAAACAATGAAGATGTTTCTACATAAAAGAAAACATTATAAAGTGCAGTAAACAGTAATAAACTAAAGGAAGTCAATATTTGGTGCGTCTTTTTCTTAAAGTGGTCCCAGGTACAATGTGTGCAGTTTTATAAGGAAATTAGCTTTTAACTTTCCTTGAGCATCTTGGAGAATCAGCCACAGCTCTTCTGGAGACTTTGACTGTCACAGTTTTTTTGCATGGAAAACCCAGCAGCCTTTGTTATGTTATTTTGTCTGAAAAGTGCTCTGATATGTAATGTGTTGCTTCCGTTACTGACATACAAACATTTTTGTGTAACATTACATTTTTATGTTGAGAAAGTAACATTTGGAAATACAATTTTTTTTGTACTGACTCAAAAAATAACCATCAACAACAAAATTTGTACCTAAAAAACAATAGGGTACCTAAGACTTTTGCACAATACTGTATATTAAAAAAAAAAAAAACAATTTCATAACACACATTTTTTTCCCCTTTATGTAAAATAATCTGCATATATTATGGAGGATTTTGGTCGCCTAGAATGTTCAGGAAAAAAAATACAGCATGTGGCCAGCCCTTATAATGACCAAGATAGGAGCTTAACAGTAAAGACAGCGAAATTATCCAGAAAGTAGTTTAGGGTTCATAGGGCCAACTATAGAAAAAACACATGGACAGATAAATGCTGAGTTAACACCTACCTTCCACTTTTGGCACAGAGTAAAATATGAAATGATATATACTCATAGTCATGTTTGACCTCAGGCTGCCGATGGAGAAATTCCCAGGCAAAGAACTTATCTACATTTCCCATGCTTCTTGTATTTGTTCTCACATGTTTTCATTTTGGAGTATGTTTTTGTATTGCAGACCAAGAGCCGATTACCTTTTCTTTTTTCATGATTCGTTCTTTCTTAAGTGCCCATATCTCCTTTGGCATGTGGCTAGTAAGAAACTAATAATACTATGTGCTTGTATACAGTATTATTTTTGTACCTCCATGGAACAAACATCTATATGTGATTCTTATCTTAATATAGCTTTATCTTCTAGGGATGAAGACAGACTTTTTTATCCTTTAAACAATTTATGCATCCACCATTGGGCATGCAACAAAAATCAGATTGGAGTAGCCCTGATTGACTAATATTAAACAGAATTTTTACAAGAACTACTGTATGTACATGTTTTTTGGTACTCATTGCTATTGATTCTGTGTTTAGGGCTATAATGGCTTGTTTTGTTCAGCTCGATTTATTTTGGTCCATCTATCAACACCTCATGAGTTCTATGTTAAAAAAGGTTATTCCTTTTAAACAGTATCTTAAATAAAGTGTGGGAACCTGACCTGAGTGCACCGCAGAATCAGTGAGCATGGTCATTAAAATGAGAGCAAATTGCATTTTGACTTGCAATGTGTAGATAACAAGCACAAGTGCAGTGCTTACAGAAGTGAAGTTTCAATTCATCCTTGCTTCATTGCTTCATGCTATCAAATAACTGTATGTGCATGCAATTCACTGGACCTTGCATTCATTATTGACCACACACTTATGGATGCTGCTGTGTGTGCTCATCTCAAAGAAAGGGTATAGTCACTACTTCTTTCTGTGTGCTGTAAATTATTTCACTCTAGTATGCTTGTATAAACAGCAATAAATACCCAGAGAAATGTATCCCAAACCTGGCAGCATGTTTGTAGCATTTCAGATCCACCAGATTTTCTTATATTTTTCGTGGTAGGTGGCTAAAAAATACTTCAAGATTATGCAGTAATTTGGAGACTGGACACAACAGATTCAATACATTATGCTATTATGTGAAATCACACATATTGTTTTATGATACAAGAACAAGATACTGGATAAAGTTCATTTCTTGTTTTTGGGGAGAAAATGGTGCTCTCTCTCTCTCTCTCTCTCTCTCTATAT
>JAOVVG010000023.1:7334544-7348955 GCA_028566375.1 Leptodoras nelsoni
CAAAAGGAGGCCCTACACCATACTAATAAATTATTGTGGTCTAAAATGACAGGTTTTTCAGTTTCATTGTCTAACCCCTGTGCATGTAGTACTGTAAATGCTATTTTTGGACAAAAACATCTACACTTCACAAAACAAGAAAAAGGAAAATTGTGCCACATGTGCTTGTGCATTTGAATATGTAACATGGCCTCATGAAGACAAAACATATGTGAACACTTTCAAGGGTAGTGTATAGAATTTATCATATCAGTGTGCATTTGATGCTCTATAAGAGATAAGCATATGATAGCTGTGCATATTGTTTTGGTGGAAAGAATTGATTTTGAGAAGAGAGAACATGGTTTTGAGTGCGCTTTCCTTTTTTGCAAGAGATTTGTGGAGTTTTGACAAAGTAGGTAACTCTCATCAGTTTGTTTTTAGTGTTTTGTGAAAATGAGCCACTTTTTCCAGAAACTTGTTTAAAGGTTTGGGAAAAACTGTATGAATTCTTGGTGAATTATGAACATGGGACAGAAGTGCCATTATACTTGCTTACATTATAATATGCTTGTTGCATCCTTGTCAGATCTTATCAGCCAATCATATGGCAACAGCACAATGCAACATAGTAATAATAATAATAATAATAATAATAATTTATGTTAGTGGTAAGTGTCACAAAACCATTCTGTGCCATGCTTTATTTTTGGTAACCATCACTAGATCAGTGGTCCATTTCTGACTACAGACTACTAACTGATATTTTTGTTTGATTCTTGACTGCTAGAGTTTTAGAGAACTTTAGAAGCCCAATTTCCCCTCTTAACTACTACTACCATGCCAATAGCATCCATTTAATATATACAATTACATTAATATGTAATAACTAGAATAAATACATATGGTTAATTGAACATTAAACACAAAAGATACACTTTGGCCAACATCTGACCAACGATGTGAAACTCCACCTAAATTAAGTTAAAAAATATAAAAAATGGACACTGTTGAGAAGTTTATTACTGGTAATAGCACCAAGAAGATGAATGGAGTAAGTTTTCCAAGTAAGGTCTGTGCAAAGGGGACTGTATTCAAAGTACTGATTGCTGAAAGAAACTGGAGGCATTGGCAGCAGATCCACACAAGCTTTTCAGCGTCTTCTCTTCCCTCCTCAACCCTCCTTCACCCACCTCTCTCACTGCTCAGAACTTTGTTGATTTCTTTGAGGAGAAGGTCAGCAAGATTCGCCACTCCTTCTCCCCGACTCCTGTGACCACTGTACACCTTCCCACCTCCTCCCCCACACCTCTAACTTGCTTTTCTCCTCTCTCTCAACTGAGGACATTCTCCAGCTGCTGATATCCAGCAGTCCCACAACATGTCCTCTGGATCCCAACCCATCCACACTGCTCCAGACAATTTCACAGGAGCTCCTACCCTTCATCTCTTCAATCATCAACAGTTCCTTATCCTCAGGAATTGTACTATCTTCATGCTAGATCAGCTGTCTTTCTTCCTCTCCCAGAACCAACTTCAGAACTAAAACCAGTCTGGTTTTAAAGTGGCACATTCCACTGAAACTGCACTCATTGCAGTGACAGAGAAGCTCAATACTGCACAGTCAGCTGGGTTATCAGCGATCATGATTCTTTTTGACCACTCCGCTGCCTTTGACACATATTTTGTCCATCCTTCTAACCATGGCATCACTGGCTCTGCATGGAAGTGAAACTCTTCACTGGTGACCCACAAGGCTCAGTGCTGGGTCCTCTACTATTTTCATTATACACTCGCTCACTGGTATATGTCATCTCTTCACATGGCTTCTCCTACCATTCTTATGCTGATGATACTCAGCTCATTCTTTCTTTTCCTCCTTCTCATAATCAGGATTCAATTCAGATCTTAGCATGTCTAGCAGACATTGCTTCATGGATGGCAGCCCATCACCTCAACCTTAATCCAAACAAGACAGCTGCTTTACATCCCAAGAGCTACAGGTCTTTATTGTGATCCCTCAAGTTCCTTTGAGAACATGATCGCTCCTTCTTCATAAGCAGTAGTTGTAGATGATCAGCCCTCTTTCTCAGCTCATGTTACTAACCTGACCTGGTCATGCAGATTTCTCCTTTACAACATTCAGAGAATTCGACCATTTCTCTCAAGGGAGGCCACCCAGGTACTTGTTTAGTCCCTCGTTATCTCAAAAGTTGACTACTGCAACTCAGGAAGCTCAGGCTTGCCTTCTTATACATGCCATCAGACCTCTGCAACTGATCCAGAATGCTGCAGATCGACTTGTATTCAACGTAGTCCAGCCATGTCACGCCACTACTGCACACCCTCCACTAGCTTCCTGAAAAAGCTTGCATCAGATATAAAACCCTGATGCTGGCCCTCAGAGCCAAAACATGGTCTGGCCCCTCCCTACCTGATGGTCAAAGTTTGATGCATACCCAGAGCCCTTCGTGCCTCAAGTATGGCTCGACTTGACCCAACAACATCCAGGACACATGGGAGACAAGCATCCAGACTTTTCTCTGTCCTGGCACCAAGGTGGTGGAATGAACTCCCCATGAGTGTCCAAACAGCAGAGCCGCTTGCTATCTTCAAACACCGACTGAAGACCCACCTCTTTCGAGAGCACTTGAATGAGCACTAACTGTTACCACACTTATAGCAGTTATTGTAATCCCTATGTCATGTTCTTTACTGGTTTGTGTAGTCTAGGAATACTTGGGTTTTGGGACTTTTATGTGTAATGTTTAGTAGGTAGTATATGGCTAAATTCTAGCAGTATCATAGCTTAAAGCAGCTTGCATTCAGGTCTACCAGCTTTAGCTTTGGATATTCCAAGTTAATGACTAAGCACTCTTGTAAGTGTCTTTGGATAAGAGTGTCTGCCATAAAAGTAAATGTAAATATAAATGCAAATGCAAATATAAATGAAAGGAAAGAAAAGGAAAAGGAATGCCTCATGCCAGGGTGTGGGTGTTGAGTATTTCATATGGTTGACAACATGGGACATGTGCCATTCTAAAAAAAAAAACAACAGTGAAAGACAATAGCTTTCTCCCAAGTGCTCAGCATGATCAGCAGGATTTAGCAACAGGCCTACAGTAGCTAGCAATTTAAACATCTGTGACATGACACCAATTCCTAATAGCGCATAGGCCAAATCTATAACCCAGCCAGAATTTAATTTGCACATTCATTTCAGTTCATCCGCTTTGCAGCCACTTACACTACATGGTCAAATGTATGTGGACACCTGACTATCACACCAAGATGTGCTTGCTGAACATCCCATTCCAGAGTTGGACCCCCTTTTGCTAGTATAAAAGCCTCCACTCTTCTGGGGAAGGCTTTGAATGTATGTTTATGTAGATGCGAGTGTAGGTGTGGGGTTTTCTGTTCATTCAGCTTCACTGAGCATTAGTGGGTTCAGACACCACCTTTCAGTTCAACCCAAGGTGTTCAAGGTTTGAGATCAGGCCTCTCAAAATCTGTCTTTGCTTTGTGCATATGCTGGAACAGGTATAGAAGCCCTTTAGTTCCAGTAAACTGAAGTTTGCTACAGCATGTATTATACACAATGTGTGCTTCCAATTGCTTGGAAAAGGCTCATGTATGGGCATGATTGCCAGGTGCCCACATACTTTTTACTTATTGTTCTACCTATTACTTCATTCTGTAAATGCTTTGACTCTATATGGGTGACACTGCAATGCATCCATCAAAGTATGCAACCAGTGTTGAGGACAGCCCCATTCTGGCCATAGTTCCACCTGCTGTTGATTTTACTGCTGGTCCCAACATGCTCACTGCCCATCAAATCATACCTACTGTGTCAGATGTATGGGTCACTGCTACACACCTTGACATTAAGTATATTGCACCCCATATAGTAGAAAGTTAGCAAGGGGTTAGGCACACTCTTGTGTGTGACCATGCTCTATCTATATAACAGTTGTATGCAGACAAATGGCAAAGTTTTTTTTTAACTATTGTTTGAAACACTATACAATACATAACCCCTATTTCATATTTTTTGTGGCAGCATTTTGCACATGTTAAATTATTACTGCTGGTGTAGAAATTTAGAACTAGGACTGCTCAGTTGAAATTGAATTAGAGGCTAGGCAGTTTGTGCAACTTACTATGTTAACCAATAGAAGATGGAAAATTTTGCTTTTGCATAAGACAGCATTGTTTTGGCCATCACTATGAGTGCATGACTCATCTGTACTCAGTGTCTTTGTTGGAGACCGGACTTTAAACATGTTATGCCATACCTAAACCAAGCAAAAGATATTGGCAGTGCAGAGTATCAATAAACCTAATAACCTGCTCTTGCAGATGGTAATGTGCAAGCACTGTGGTCAGTGAGGGCTCTCAATCTCTATGTGGAATTGACTATCAGCCGGCGAGTCACTGACCAGATGCTTGTGCACTTTGATGAGCACCATAAAAGTTCAGCCAATTGAGATGAAGTAACTGTATACACATCAGGCCATGCTGCTGATCTTCACTAAACTTGATAGAAAGCCGCTGATACACAGTTCTACAACTAAGTGAAAAATTGCCAGTTTACCACCATGTTATCCAAAATGGCCAGAGGATGATCAGTATATAGTAGGGAGCATTTACAGGCCACTCACGCCGGGTCACTGTGATGGTAATAAGGTGATGATTGGTATTGGAATGGAAACATGTTTGGAATGAAACAGCCCTGGCAGTCCTCAAATAAGTCACAGAACCATGGTAAGACTATGTTGTTCTGTGCTGGGGAAATTTTGAATACATATGCCAGGACTACCAGAGAGCCTATGTTAAATTTTATTTTTTGTTGACTAAATTGTCCCTAGGTGTGAATGATTGTGTGCATGTGTGTCCACGGTGCACAATGGGTCGATGTTATAATGCTTATATTGTTGTCTTCTTCTTTTATTCTCTATTTCAGTTATAAAGGTCGAGTGGTGGGCAATGGAGTTCTTGCTCAGAGGCAGAATCCTGAGGTGAGGGTCAGAGGTCCAGATGCTATGCTAGCAGCAGTCAAAGAGAGACTTGAGCACTTCAACCAGGTGGGCTTACTATACTATTATGAATTTTATTTTTCATTTTCTCTTCCCTTTTAGCAGGAATGAGTTAGAGAAACAGGAAGAAAGAAGATAGCGAGAACATCACATAATGAACATAATTTGCTTTAGACTAATCCATATTTCAGGGGCTTACTATACTATTATGGCATTTATTTTTCATTTTCTTGTCCATTTTAGCAGGAATGTGTGCAGGAAACAAAAGCCAGGGAGGTGACAGGGAGAATTACTAAGATTAGATGTAAGTACAGGTAGAAACAGAAAGAAATGAGACAGTGAGAACCTCACTTACTGAACAAAAGAGCAATAGAGTGGACAGACAGAGAGACTGGGAGAGTGAAAATGATGGTGATAATATATGTGATTGTGGCGAGAACTACATCAACTACACCACCCTAGGACCAAGACGTGTTTTCAGTCTGAAACTTGCAATAATTTATTGAGTTAATAGTTCTGGCAAAGAAATAAAAAATAAAAAAGTAAAAAAATAAATAAATAAAAATAAATAGACAAGAATACCAAAAGGAGTCACATAAGCTGGCTCCTGCAGCTAGCATGGAGATGACAGGCAAGCAGTAGAAGCAGAAGGGACAGTAGCAGCAAAACAGCTTCAAATGCTGGCAAAAACTCCTACAATAAAACATCAGATAAGAATTAAAACCGATTTAAAACACACAACTAGAAGAAAATAAAACCAAAATGCCTACTGTTCATCTGAAGCAGGAAACACAAAGGTAGTGCCTCTGAATCGAAGCCACGTTAAAGACAAAGGGGGAGCGACCAATGCATGCAAGCACCCGAACTAAACTAGTCCCCTTTATAGTCACAAGAAGGTGCTGATTGGCCCCGACCAAAGAACCAATGGGCGGGAAAAATACATTTAACCAGGGCGGAATGCAATGCAGCACTCTGACCTTCTAACTCCAAGGCAGAGACTGCACTAAGCACAGAGTCAACAGAACTCATAACCCACTGCTCCAGTGAGTATAGAAAAGGGACTTGGTTACTGTAGACACCACCGACCCAGTGTCTAAACAAGATACCATTGTTGACTCTTACCTTCTAACTCCACAGTCTAAACAAGGCGAGTCTGCATTACGCACTGAGACAACTCATACCACACTGCTCCCGTGAGTAGAGAAGCAGGACTAAGTTTCTGTAAACACCATTGACCCAGTGTCTACTAAACAAAATACCGTTGTCACCCCAGTGATGAATGACACAGCGCTTTTATTTTCTATGTATTAATTACTTTAATTCCCACTGCAAAGCACCATCAAGTATGTACTCAGTAAATAGATCATGCAGCCAGACATCAGTATTTACCATGGTGTCAGGTACAGCCTACTTTGTTCTTCCCATAAGGTCCCTCAGAGCCAACAAGAAATCCAACAACAGGTCCCCCTGCTGTTTCCTGGAGAAGAAAACCTCCTACAATGCCACATATAACTGAGATAACTTAAAATTACAAAAATCTTATTTTGGTCAACCTTCCCCAAGCTAGAGTAATACCTGATCTCGTCCCTGATCATGTCTTCTAAATGGTCAAACAATACGAAAGCTTAATCAGTGACAGAGAGATAGCAGGCCCACACACAGGCTTGCACTTCCTCTACCCATACATTTATACCCATCCCAAACCCCATTAAACACAGGGCATTTTCTACCTTGAGGCATAAAATCAATCTCATAGATACAGGGAGACTGGAATCTACAGGCAAAGATATTACTACTGGCCGGTCCAAGGTCAGTCCACTGGCCCTGACTACATAGCGATTACTCTTTCTTGCCTTAATTTACCATTATCTGCCCTCAATTGCATTACAGAGTCACTGAGCTCTTGCAGCTCTTCTATTTTCTTTTCTTTAAAAGAGGAGGAAAATCTAGCAAGCTCCATGCTGTTTTGCTTCTACTGTTAATCTCAACCTAATCACACCTCCAACATGCAATAAGATAATAACCTGCTTAAACGTGTCCACTACTCAAAATAAGGGAAGGAAAGAAAAAGGGAAGACAAGCCACAAAAAAAGAAAAACACACAATGGAGATGGGGGCAAAAGTCATAGTGACATGCATGGTTAATATGCACATTAACTAGCACAGACTAACTAGAATTAGGCAAATTAATTAGTAAGCCTGCACTAATAGAAACTCTCACACTGCACACCTATACATACCCCACTATGTATCAGCTAGCCTCCACAGTGTAGGCCCACAGCCTAACAGTACTACCCTCAACACTCCACTACTGAAGCCAGATTAACAGGAAAAAAATACAGAAAAGAATAAGGAGGTCACTGAAAAACTATCATTGTAACCCTCAGATAAAACAGATCCAAGTGCATAGTCACACAAGACAAGGGTAGCCACATAGCATAAAAAAAAGAAACAAAAATTACAATAAACTAAACTAGCCCCCTTTATAGTCACAAGAAGGTGCTGATTGGCCCCAACCAAAGAACCAACGGACGGGAAAAATAAAATTAAGCAGGGCGGAAATGCCATACTGCTAATGTCTCAAAGGCATGCAGGATTTTTGCTGACATATTACAAAAATGAGCCACTGAAAGGTATCTGGTTAAAAAGACCAGATAAGACCCACCCCTCCCCTCTTTCTTTCTTTAACAAATGTATGCATCTTTAATTCCTTATGCTCTATCTTTCATAAACCAAACATAGTTTATGTCTCTATGTGCGTGTCTGGCTCCACAGTAGTTCTTCCGAAAATATGATTAAGATTTAAGGATGACAAATGTGACCTGCATTTTCTGACAAGGTCTGCAAGAATCCGTTTGGCCTTAAAATCCACCAGGCCACAATGAAAGCTTGTTGAGGGAGAAAGAAAAATCAGAATCATAAAAATAACAGCAAGGGCTGATGTTGAAAGCCCTTCGTCAGATCAGCATTCATAGCCAGAGTAACACCACTGCCTCCTACACTGTGAACCATAGGGTGGCAAAAATCCATCAGTGAACTGCAGTGAACTGCAGACACTGATGTCCAAGTTGAAGGGAGCCAAAGATGAGGATCCAGCAGTGGTTGAACTACAGAACATCCTTCTCTATCAGCTGATGCCTCAAAACCAAATAGCATAGGTATGGCAGCAAGAGTGAAAAGAGAGAGAAGGACAGAAAGCAAGCTGTCTTTATTTCAAATCAACTTGGATTCACCAAACAGCTGCTAGGGCAGAAGGGCAGTGGCCATCTTAATTGTGCCAAAGATCAATCAATTCTTCCATGACAGCTTGAGCAACTCATCAAGAACTAATGCAACACAATTCACTCATAAATCTACCACCACCTGTAGAAGAGTTTGACACAAGGGAATCCACATTGAAGGAGGTCGGTGAGTTTGTGAAAACAGCCAGGGCCAGTTCAAGGCTCCCCTGTATCTTCTGGCCATCACTAGTGTATGATGTCCCTATGTCAACAATCAAGGCCCTGGATAAGAAAATCAGCAATTAACTACAGTATGCAGGTGGCTGGGCTTACACCCCATCTTAAGCAGTGCAGCTGTATATGGGAGCTGTAACAAACTGCAGACAGGAATTGGAGGGCCCACAAAAAGAAAGAGACAGCAGAAGTGCAGATTAAACACAGGGCAATAGTGGGGATGGTGGCATCAGGACAAAGTGGATTAGCTCTCTAGCACCTCAATACAATAATGCCCAGGTGAAGAAGAAACTTAATTCAGTCAGTCTACAATGTCCTGGCAAGCCCCTCAAACGTCGGGCAAGAGCAAAGTCCCATGATGCCCAATCTGTCCTGGATAAGGATGTATATTGGTGCAATATAAATAGGATTCAGGGCTGCAAGTAGAAAAGCCATCTAGACCACAACAGAGGCAGCAGAAAGATAAAGATAAAGAGGACTGACTGATGGCTTAATGATGCAGGGATGCAAGCTGGTGCTTTCTCATCGTCATAATTTCTAGGGCTGAATTTTAAACGGCATGCACTAGACACATGAGCATAGGACAAAGGTCTGTAATATTCAAATTATTGGATACAAGTTCATATTATTCATATTATTTTTTTAAAATACATAATTTTCAATGGTTGTAATTATCACTATTAATGTGTGTGATGTAAAGCAGTGTGTGACTGGATAAGTGTCCAAGAACTTGGATTATGAATGAGGGAGATTGTGTGTGAGGTATTGAGGTGCTTAGTTTGGGGTATGTTGGTGTAGGGTGGTACAGGGCCCGGACAGAATTTCGTCTTTGAGAGCTTGACCGTAGTATAAAATCTAATTGATGATCTCTGATTTAATAGTGTCTATCATTGAAGGAATACATTTTACAAATCTAAAATTATAGTTAAAAGTTAAAATTGACTGTTTTGAATTGTACAACAAGATTACTTCTTATTCAGTTACTTTTGCTATAAATGGTGTTATTTTCCTTGTGAGTAGGATATACAACAGCACATGCCTGGACTGGGACTCAAGGATTCATGGGAAGACCTGGGCAGTGGTGAAGACAGCAGTGGGGAGTGTGATGATGAAGATGGTTGCCAGGGGTCAGGGGAAGGCACAATTAAATCCTGTAAGTAAACATTTAATGATGCATAACTGAACTATTATGGGCCTTTTTTGCTCCCTGACATTTGTTAGCTAAAGAATGAGGTGGCAGCTAGCTAGTGTGAGCTATGCACATCCATTTCCAGAAGTTTATATTATATTGTTTAGTTACAAATTAAACAAACACTGCAGGCTCCAAGTGACTCCGCCTGGCACCAAAATGTTTCCCATTTCAGTTACGTAGGTATGAACTGGTGTGCTACAATTTCTTATAAGATTTTGGCGATGAAGGGGAGGTCAGATATTGGCCTATAGTTAGACAGCTGACAGGAGTCAGAGTCAGGTTAATCAGGGGTTTGATTTTAGTATTTAGGTACATAGGCAATGCTAAGGGAAGAATTCTTTATTTTTAGAAGAGTTTTGATTGTTTCTGGTACTATATATTATAGGATTTTATATATTATTTTGAGATTTTATTTTAAGATTTTATAAGTTATTATATATTCTATAAGAAATGTGTAGGTAAGGGATCTAGTACACAGTGTTGACGATGTCTGATATGACTATAATGTCATCTAGATGGTTATTTATTAGATTGTATGGCTTTAAATTAATAGCATGAAATTTCAATTTAATCTAAGCAGTCAGTTGCTTGATCATCTTCTGTGGTGTCAGATGGAGAGCCAATTAAAGTTGATATCTGCACACTCAGTAAATCTGTGTGCAGTAGCTGACGTAAATGTATGCTTGATGCAGTAGCATGGCAAAGTGCCCATATTATGACTAAGGCAAATGAAATGATAATGATCTGAGTTAAAACTGTGGAACTTTAAGTATATATTCTATAATTAATCCACTTGTTTATATTAGATCTAGTGTGGTATTTATTATTATACATAACTATAAATCCTCCTCTGCCAGTTAGTCAAGGCTGATGCACAGTATGTATTTGTAACTGGGCAATAATAACTGGGCAACAAGTGCAATAATTATTATCTGTAATAAACACTATGTGAAGTCTTCATCATGTACAATACTCGTAGTTGTGATAATCACAATGTGCAATTTTTTTAATGTTTTAATGTTTATTTTAGTCATACTAAAATACTAGTCATATTGAGTGAATTTCAAGGTTTAACTTTGGTTTGCTTAATACACCTTAGAAAAAAATTGTGTTTAACCCCAAGTGTATTTAAGAAACATATTTTTGTTTCTTGTGTCACTCACGTCAATGTCTTATAGATAATTTCCCCACCAAATGGCGTATGTTTCTTAAGAGGCACAAATCATTTGGGGTCTCTGAATGAGGAATCTGATTTAATTTTAATAAAAACTTTCTTTCTTTCTATGGATTCTATCTATTCCATCTATCCATTTTTCCTCTTTACCTTTGTCTAACATCCACATTCTCTCCTCTCTCCAGCTACCACAGACTCTAGAGTTGACACAGAGGTGGTGGTGAAATCTCCTCCTCATGAGGCGCCTGTTGGACGCTTTAAACCCAAACCCAGAAACGATGCTCATCTTGTTCTCCCCTCCTTTACCTTCCTCATCCTCATCCTAGGACAGCAATGGACCTTGAACTGAAAGGTTGAAAATATACATAAATACAAATAAAAAAAAAACACAAGATCATTTTCTGCCTGGATGCTTATGCCTAGCTCCATATTGTCTTCCAAGACTGCTGCCATTTTTCATGGCAGCAACAATCTAATATATTCTTAAAATTCTCTTACATGCACACGCATATCATGAACCATATCAATAGTCGTAACTGCTTTTATTCATATTTCTCAGATGAATTGTCAGTTAAAAGTTGCACATTTCATTTTCAACCAGTCAGTGAAACGTATGACAGAAGCACTTCTCAAGCATTAATGGACAAAACACATCAGATCAACAAGGAATGTTTATATTATTAATAAACACATACGTATGTGCAGAGGAAAAAGGGGAAAATCTTAATATTATTGCTTTTCTCAATACAATATGTATATAGTTATGATTCCATATCGACAGTTTTAAAATGAAAATACCACACCAAAAGCCCAACCTGTTTAACATAACCCACTTACCTGCACACTGGACAAAATGCACATCATTCATTTTAACCATCATGAAAAGAAACTGATAGATTCACCAACAAAAGTGGATTGAATATCTGCTAAATGGCTTCAGATCACTCTGATACAATCAACAGGTTAGAGTCAGATATGCCGTATAATTTTCACGTCACCTTAAATTTCCTTAAAGCAATGAAAACATGCATATTCATCAAATATGCAATTCAGCAATACTGCAGAATTTGTCTTGGTATTAATGAGTAAGATGTCTTCATGTTGTATGATCATATTTAATACCTAAGTTACTACCGTTTTTAAAGGACTAGCTAAGTTTCTATCAATTCTAACTTATTTCTAAGTGCCAAATTCCAGAATAGTCACTCTCTAAAATAATTGATAATAAACTGATAGTAACTACTCTGCTGACTGTAAATTCATAGTTTAAGCATCCTGTATTATGTGATTCATTAAAGTTCAAGTTCCACATAAACTTTTTACTGCACTTTTTAAAAGGGTTTGCAACCATTGATAGTATTTAAAATGTGTTTTTCACTTAGTTACTGGGATGGAAACATGGTTATTATTTTACTTTTAAATGATGGGAACTTCAAACCTGGCTTCTGTGTTTTTCCCCCTTTCCTATTTACTCATGCAAAATTTTGTTGCACACCTTCATGCATTTTATATAGCACTTGGTCATCAGTTTCTAAGACTGTTCTAGGAATGAAATTATTTGTGCTTCTCCTTCTGCCTTACTGGCATACAATTCACAATGAACATTAGCATTGCATATGTATAAATGTATATATTTAAGGTCATTCACTGTTTTTTTTTCTTTTGTGTTTCTTTTGTATTATGAAAGGTGCAGTTGAGAGAGGCAAGGAATCCTTGTAGTGCTTTTTAGAGGTCTGAAAGTTGTAATTTCTCTTACTTTCCATACTGCTGGAACGATTTACATTTGAGATTCCCTGAATATATGACATTGAAAGGCAAACACATGGACAGCCATTTGTAACAGCCATTTTTTTAAAATGTGCAAAATATTACATTTCTGATTTACTAACTTTCATATTAACAAGAATTTTGTAAATGCCTTCAACAGGCATATGCAAATATAATAAATTCCCTTTTTTGGTTGTACTACTTTGCACACACACAGACTGTTCCTGGAGTAACATTTACATTTACATTTATGGCATTTAGCAGACGCTCTTATCCAGAGCGACTTACAAGAGTGCTTAGTTATTAACTTGGAATATCCAGTGCTAAGGCTGGTAGACCTGAATTCAAGTTACTTTGAGCTATAATACTGCTAGAATTATAGCCATGTACTACCTATTAGACGTTATAAGTCCCAGAACCCAAGTATTCCTAAACTACACAAAACCTGCAAAAAACAAGACATATGGAATACAATAACTGCTATAAGTGCAGTAAAAGCTTTGAGTTAGTGCTCATTCAAGTGCTCTCGAAAGAGCACATAGTAACATAGTAACAAGTGCAAAATCAAGCTGTTTGCATTGCATTGACTCCACCATTTATTTTGTACCTTTAGGTTGAAACAGCCTTGCATTTTGCATATTTTATATATTGCATTTTTTAACATTGCTTTCAGGTTTGTACATGCTTTTGCACAAGAGAACCTGTATTAAATTAGTCCCCAAGTGTTTTTTTTTTATTAATACAAAGCAGGGTCAGGTTATAATAATGCCTACATCTCTTACTTTGAGGAATCTTTTACTTGACAAAACCAAACCATTTACATCTTCAGAAAACGGCATATTCCCAGTGCCATTGCAGTTATCTTGCAGTTGGCTCAGATAAACATCAGTCTAAGGGAATGGCTTTTATGCTTTTATGTAATTTATTTGTCCTCTACATGACACTTGCTTTCATTTTCTCACTGATGATGTGTCGGTATTTGGTTTAACTGAAATTACACAGCTTAAGCCAAAAATGAAAATGTTTACCTGTTTATAAAATTAAATTGAGAATATTTTTTTTTCATAAGACATGGACATAAATCTGAAAATATGACTAAGCTAGCTGTTAGTTAGCTGAATGTATGACAACTTATCTTTCTGAATTTAAGCTTTCTACATTATGTTAATGAATGTCAACTACATGCTTATTTTAAGTAGCTTATAGATTTGACTTAAAATACTGTTGTAAAAGTATGTTGGAGACCTTTAAAAGCATTATCTGCTTTTGCTTTGTTTGAACAGGGGTTACTGTAAAGGGTCTGGGGCCTTGCAATAAAGTCATTATTTCTACAATTTCATTAATACTTTGTTTTAAATAAATCTCTACATTTCAGATGTGTGTTGTTTTATTCTTTGCAATCATATAATTGTAGACACAGGACTCTCTCTGGTGACTGGATGAATGTTTGTTCCTTCATTCTCTTTTTTCTGTGATACAGTTTTTCAGGAATGTCTGTGAGAACATGTGAGATTATGTCGGCTATAAGTATGGAGTACATCTTTATTTTGATTGACATGCAACATATATGGTATATGTGTGTGTTTCATTTGTGAAACACCGCTATTTCTATATACAGTATGAGTGTATGTATATCATACTCTCTTTCTAGTAATGCTGATGGCTCAGTCTACAGGGGTTAGACAATGAAACTAAAACACCTGTCATTTTAGTGTGGGAGGTTTCATGGCTAAATTGGACCAGCCTGGTGGCCAATCTTCATTAATTCCACATTGCACCAGTAAGAGCAGAGTGTGAAGGTTCAA
>JAOVVG010000023.1:7423721-7438008 GCA_028566375.1 Leptodoras nelsoni
TCTGCATGTCCTCCCCGTGTCCGCGTGGGTTTACTCTGGGTACTCCGGTTTCCTCCCACAGTTCAAAGACATGCACGACAGGTTTTTTGGCGTATCTAAAGTGGAGAATCTAAAGCCCTAGTGTGTGTGTGTGCGTGTGTGTGCCCTACGATGGATTGGCGCCCTGTCTAGGGTTGTTCCTGCCCTGCACCCTCTGCTGCCGGCTAAGCACCGGCTCTCCCGTGACCCTGAAAAGGAATAAGCGGTTAAGAAAATGAATGAATGAATGAAATTATTTAGCCATACTACACACCTGGTAGATTAAATTTGGTTCATTTGGTTAATGCATAAACTTAAACATAAACTTTATGCATAGCCTCAACCTTTTGGCAAATATGTTGCTTCAGAATTTGACACAGCTTGTACCAATTAGTGCCCTGGACACATTCATTTTTGTCAGTAGAGTATCAGTGTTATATATTTTTTTAACCTCATGTGATTGGATGATTCAGGGTGTTAGTCACCTCATTAGTTGACCAGTACTGAGAAAATGAAATGCCAAGTTTCAGGTTGGCGCAGAATTTCAGAAAATTCTGTTTTAAAAGGAAAAAAGGAGTTCAACTTCACAACACATTCAACTGAAAAAGAAAAAAACGATAATGCAGATTGGACCAGATTGACACGATTTACAAATTCAACAGCAGGAAAGTGATCAAGGGCAATCTTATGTGTATAGTTTGTTTTGTTTGTTATAACAAATAGATGTTAAATTGATTTAGGAAAAATGAACACTTTGGAATTAAAATGTCTTTTATCTACATTTCAACTGGTAATTTGATTGATTTACATTTAATTCAGTACAGTTCTTTCAATGTTATTATTATTTTCTAATGTTCCATACATTATTGATGATTTTAAATGGGTTAAATATTGCTGTGTGTTATATTACCAGTCTAATGGCTATCTAACAAATTGCCACCCCCACCCCCCTATTAAATACAGATAAATAAATAAGTAAATAGAAATTTTGCACCAGCTGCTTGTGCTTGACAGTGTAAATACTAAATTCCATATTTTGACAAATTCATAAAATTTTTATTAATTGATAAAATGCTCAGTTCTCTTGGTAGGAAAAGGAACATCTGTTTGAATTAGACTTTCACAGTTTCAGAAAAACACTATTCTCCTGGTACATAAATAAATGCTTTTACTGCAATCTATTACTATAAATTTTTTTTCCCCCGATTTTTTCTCCCTAATTTTAGTCATCTCCAATTCCCACCCGTCACACGGCGAACTGCCAGTCAGGGAGGGCGAAGCCATCGCGTGCTTCCTCCGATACACGTGACGCAAGCCGCCACCTCTTTTCGAGCTGCTGCTCATGCAACTTTACACTCGGAGGAAACCGCCCACCTCTTGTATGCATGAGCTCACAGACGCCCGTGATTGGACAGTGTCACGCTGATTGACATGGGGGGAGAACGTATGCTGCCCCTCCCACCCTGAAAGCAAGGCCAATCTTGCTCTCTGAACCCCCAGAAGCCAATATTACTATACATTCTTAACACACACATTTAAAAAGAAATTTGAAAGAATCACCTCAGCATAACAGAGCCATTATTTTTGCTATAATTTGGTTCACCAATTTCTGGAATTATCCTACTCTGGGTATTCTGGGTAATACAAAAAGTCATATCTGAGGTTTGGACCCAGTAACACCTTTTTGGTAACACAACCTTCATGAACTGAACAAGAATTAAGCATGTCACCTAAGGAAACTGTATATATTTTGCTGCTATTGCACTGGTAGGTATAGAACTGGTGCATAATAAAATGTTTGTTGTCTGCGGAGTCATGTGTGCAGTAGTTTAATGACGACCTCTGGAGGAGGTAGAGTAATAAACTGTAACAAGAAATTAGAATTTTAAAGTAAAGTTTAGAAAGGCGGAGTAGTTTTCCAAGGATGACTGGTAATTTTAAAAAACTTTTAAGGAATTAAGGCGTAATTGGGTCATTTTAAGGGCAGGCGCTTTTTTCGGAAGTGCTGTAGCTTTAAATGAAGCTATTAGAAAAATGGCAAAGATTTAAATGATACCATTCTTAGAAGAGTGCCACTGTTTTATAGGTAGTCTTTAAGGAAGTAGGGTTGTTTTATAGGTAGTCTTTAGGGAAGTAAGTTACTTCTGAGGTCATCTAAGTACAGAACTAGAAGTCTGAGTCTGGAAGACTGTAAGAAACTCTTTATAAAAATCCATATCATATGATATCATACAGAACTGTAGGGTCACCAGTGCTTGCTGTGTTTGTGGCTAGTTGCTTTGGAGTTTAACAGGAAGTTCTCAACCTACAACACAGCTGGTTGATGTTGTCAGCTGTTTTCATCTGTAAACACTCTTCCAGTTCGGCTTGTCTCCACCCTAACTGCCTTCCCAGCAGCCAGACACCCACATGCACACTTAGCAGTGGCCAATAAAAAACCCATTTCCTTGATCTTGAACCCAACAAAGTTAGTTGTTCAGTCACCATTTGGGTTTGAATTCACCATCAGTTTGCTGTGCACAGATGTGGCCACATATGTAATCGGACAAATCAATGCATTTATGCTAAAATTGCTCTTAGGTCTGAAAGAGTGTGTGAATTTGTGTGTGCATGGTGCACTTTTAGCTCATCATTATTCCTACATTACTTGTTTCATCAAGCAAGGGATCTTATTCAGAATTTGTTCATCACACATAATAAGGAGCTTTTACTGAAATTATGCACTTATTAAAATGTGACCACATTTAATTATCTTGTTCCTTCACATTACCAACTTAAATATGTCATTAAATTGCCTCGTTCCCATGACTTATTGAGTCATGCCCACATATTAGGATCCAATTCCCACATGTTAATAAGTCATAAACATGCATTATTATGACTTTTTTATTGTTGATGAAATCATGCACTTACACTTTAACAATCCACATGAAACTTATGGTTATGGTTCATTTTGTCCCCTGAAATGGTGTAGACTCAAAGCACTTTTTGAGCTATAGCTTGACACTTTGTGTGTCAAGTTAGCCTCTAGGAGGTGCATTACCCTAGCTACTTATGAGTCCTTTGTGGAGTAGTGCCACCTAGTGAATAATGTGAATAAGCAAAAATCTAGCAGTTTACTAGGCAATATCTTGTAATGGAAAGATTCAAACTTCAAGAAATGTTACATCTTACATCACTACCACATTCTTTAGATGCGCACCAAATTGAGTGAAGTTTCATCCATGGGGTGTGCTGCAGCTGACTGCTTAAGCTACAATCTTGAAATTTCATATTGTGCATGACTACCACACTTAGGATGCATTCAGACTTGTCATCTTTGGTTCAATTAAAACAAACCCTGTTGCTATTGCTTTGTTACTGCAGTTCGTTAGAGTAATTGTGAATGTTTCTTTTGGGTACACACCAAATAAGTGTTTTCCAAATAAGTGATTTCCAAAAAAGTGATTTCCATTTCTAAATTAATTCAGGTGCGGTTCGTTTGAAGTGTGAACGCAATACGAACCAAAGGCAGCTAAACAGGATGTGATGTTACAAGATGCTACACTAATGTGCCATGAGAGAACAGAGTGCATTTAGGTTTTGTCTCTTTTATTCATTTTATCACCTCCTGCTTTGGTGCCAGTTGGTAAAAATATCCCCAGGTATACAAAACTGCATTGCTCTCATAACTGGCAACCACAAAATATACATCATACATGACTCATATGCCACTGCCTTTTTTTAAGTTAATTAATGAATTAGTTAGTTTGTTAATTAGTCAGTTGGTTAGTTTATTTATTTAATTCTTTATTTATTGTAATTTTTTTGCTTACTTTGGTTTGATTGTAAATTTGTGATTCTCTAACCAAACCAGGATTAGAATGAAACAACATATCGATTTTCAGCTTTGGTCCGGACCAAAAGAAGCAAACTACACTGCTGGACACACCCTTAGTTTGTGCTCTTTCTCTCACTTAATGCAGCAGTCATATTCCATACCACTATGGAGTACATCTAGTTTTTATGGAGTGTAAAAGTTCAGCAGCAGGACTCTGTACATACCATACTGTTCAACAGTCACTCTTCAATAGGCACATGCAATGGAATACTGTAACTCAAAGATGAATTGAAAAAACGTGTAATGAAGCATTTCTACAAACAAAAAATACTCAAAATAGCAGTAAACAGTAAAACAGTAATAGACGTCAATATTTGGTGTGGGAAAAAAAACAGTAGTCCAGTTTTACAAGGAAATTAGCTAATAAATTTTTATTCATGTTTTAATCATGTAGATTCTGAAACAGTTCATCTGGAAACTTTGACCGTCACACTTTACATTTAAATTTACATTTATGGCATTTGGCAGACACCCTTATCCAGAGTGACTTACATTTTATCTCATTTATACAACCGAGCAGTTGAGGGTTAAGGGCCTTGCTCAGGGGCCCAACAGTGGCAGCTTGCTGGTGCTGGGGCTTGAACCCCCAACCTTCTATTCAGTAACCCAACACCTTAACAAGTGAGCCACCCCTGCCCCAAAGATAAACTTTATAAAACCCAGCAGCCTTCATTATGTTTTTTATGCTATGTAGTACGTTGCTTTTTGTTAAAAAAGTAACATTTGAAAATAGAAATGGTTTTTGAATGGACACAATGATGTAGAATAAAATAAAAAATGTAATACATAACAAAAGTAATAAAAGACCTCTGCACAGTACTGCACTAGTGAAGCATGTAAGATAATCTTATAGGACATGTATTTGTGTTCAATAAACAATGATCCAGTTCTTGTTATTGTTTTGTTACACTTCTGTTGGCACTTCATTTAATTTACAGGCGCTATAGAGAACTTGAGAACTGTTCTCTTATAGTAATAATTTGCAGATCTTTGCGATGGAGTTTTAAAATAGCTACCTAAAGGAGAAGTGGTCATAATGTTACTGTAACTGTTGGTGTATTGATGGTTTTCCTTGTGAGTGTGTAGGAATGTGTGATTGCTTTCGATTATTAGTAACTGTAGGCCGATAAAGGAAACATGCCCTCGGTGACTGTGAAATCCATTACAGGCTTTTTCCTTGCTTCCACAGTCTATAAATAGACATCTCAACATCTCTCTCTTTCTCTCTCACTCTCTCTCTCTCTCTCTCTCTCTCAAAGTTTATCTCAGTCTGTCCCCATTTTATGTCTCCCAATTGGATCATAATAGGGTTGTTCCTCCCCGGAGAGCTCTGATAACTTAATGCTGGGGGAATTACTCCAGCTCTGGTCTCTGCTGGTGACTGTGTCAACAGCACTTATGTCTGTTTTCACCCACAGCGCTTAGACACACAATCACACACAGACACACTCACGGATCCAGTGTCCTGGGTTCTCATTCAGCCATCCATATTAAAGGCTTTTCATTTGAGGTCACTTTCCATTTTGCACTTCTTTTTCTTAATCTTTCTTAATATTTTTCCCCCCTCAGCTCTTCTGCTTGAGTGGTATCTTGCTTTGTTAGCTTGAATTTTAGCAGAGCCATTCTACTTGACCATAAAGTATTATCACTCATTCATTCATTTTCTTAAATGCTTATTATTTTTCAGGGTCACGGGACAGCCGGTGCCTAGCTGGCAGCATAGGGCGCAAGGCAGGAACAACCCTAGACAGGGCGCTGATCCATCGTAGGGCGCACACACACACACACTTTAGAGACACCAATCAACCTAACGTGCATGTCTTTGGACTGTGGGAGGAAACCGGAGTACCCGGAGTAAACCCACGCAGACGTGGGGAGAACATGCAGAAAGGACCCAGACCGCCCCATCCGGGGATCGAACCCAGGACCTTCTTGCTGTGAGACGACGGTGCTGCCCACCGAGCCACCGTGTCGCCAGTAATATCACTCTTAGAATATATATCACTCAGAAAATAAGTATCATGTGAGGTAAAGATGTATCTCCACAAATAAGAGTGGTAGGATTATGCCATCTGTATCTGGCTTTGCATGAGCATTTGCTCGATGTGTATTTATGGAAAAGTGCTCTTACAGCTTCATCTGTCTTAAATTGCTCCAAATTTTATCATCTGGCAAGAGAGGGATCAGTGTTGATCCCCAGGATTGCAGACATACATACATTTTACTCTCTCTCTCTCTCTCTTTCTCTCTCTCTCTCTTTCTCTCTCCTGAAGCTTGGGATAGGGGCAGTGAGCAGCCCAGCTCTTTACAGCATGTGTCCTGCTCCTGACAGATTGTGTTAGTTCCTGCTGACACACACACACACACATACACACACACACACACACACACACACACACATACACACTTGCTTTACTATTTTTGTCCGGACCTTCCTGACATAATTAGTAATACCCCTAATTAACGCTATGCCTAACCCTAACTCAAACCTTAACTAACCTTAACTGTAGCCAAAAGGAAACCATTGGACTTTTTTAATTTTTGAAATAAAAATGTGGATAAACACACTGGTATGGTTAGAAAAGGTCAAGACATTGACATGTGTCCTGACAGCATGACTGTGTTTTCTGACATGTGTCCTGACATTTTACAAAAACAAACACACACTCATGCACAAACAGAGAGAGAGAGAGAGAGACAGAGAGAGAGAGAGAGAGAGAGAGAACCTATTTGCCACATGCTATTTTGGTATTTTAGGGACTGTGACACACCCAGACTGGCAGGCACAGAGAACATACACACACAGAGACACAGTCTCAACGGGAATAGATGCAGAAAAAAACATTGCCAATGTCTCATGTAGTTACATTTTATACAACCAGACATTTTTAACCCACTTATTCCAATTCACTCTGTGTATGAATCACTGTTATTACTTTAAGCAAGCAACTCAAGTGGTTTCATAAAATCATAAGAGAAGACTGAGTAGACTGTGGACTGTCATCAGCAATACACTATTTCTATCTATCTATCTATCTATCTATCTATCTATCTATCTATCTATATATCTGTCTATCTGTCTATCTATCTCTCTCTCTAATTATTATTATTATTATTATTATTATTATTATTATTATTATTATTATTACAGCAGCAACTAGCTCTGTTGGTCTTATAGTTTTTGTAATTTTTTTTCTCTTTTTTTCCACTAATATTTATTTTTTCCACAAATATATATAATATAATTTTTGACGATGTCATATACTTAGACTTTACCAATCCACATGACCCATGGTCTAGGTGTAGCCCCAACTGTCTGAACAAAATACAGAATATCAGGTTTGTGCCCCTAGGTGTGCATTTCCCTTTGTGCTAGTGCCCCCTAATTTGAGGTAGGCTCAAAGCACTTTTTAGGCAATAGCTTGGAAAACATTTTGCCTAAAATTACCACTTTTATGGCAAGTTGGCCTCTAGGAGGTGCATTACCCAAGTTCATTACAATTCATACGTGGAATAGCGCCACCTAGTGAATAATGTTCAAAGCAAAAAGCTAGCACTTCAATAGGCAATATTAAACTTCAGGATAATGGCACATTTCAATATCACAAGACCTGCTTAAGCAACAATATTGCAATTTGGTATTCTTGTTTCCCTTCATTCCCACTTTTTCCTGTCAATCTTATTATCAAGCTTATTAAAAAGACAAGGGGAGTACAAAGGATTCAAAAAGATTCTAAAAATATGCACTGCTTAATCTATTACATCTTGCTTTTTTGCATGCCCTATGATCAAGAAAGTACAGCCTGTTATTTTTATAGAAGTCAGAAATACAGAAATGTAATTACTGTTTTATGGAACTAATACGAAACTAACACAAAACAGGTGAACACAGTCACCAAACAAAGACACATGGCAAAATAAACAAAAGTACAAGGAGAACCCAAAACAAAACACATGATGCAAATCAGTGCTTATGCAGAATTGTGACAAGCTGATTTTGTTTACAGATTCACTGAGACTGTACTGTTTTTACCTTGAGTCAAAAACACTTGCAGTAAATATTTCTCTTTTTCCCTCTCTTCTTGTCTAGGTGAGCATTTGCGAGTGTGTCCACAAGGGTACACCTGCTGTACGAGCCAGATCGAGGACAATCTGTCCAACCTGAGCAGGAAAGAATTTGAGGACCAGGTGAAAGAATCTGGGCATGCTTTACAGGTCTCCCTCAACAGCCAGTACAAAAGCTTTGATGGTAAGTTGCCAGTTTGCCCAGCTTGTTTCTGCAGTCTCTTGGAACTCTAAGATGTTAGATGGCTGCCTTGCTATGGTATAACAGAAAATAGCATTTCCATTGTGTGTTTATAAAAGAAAGGAAATTAAACAGGTAAATTTAGTAATAATCTGGCCAAAGGTAACAACAGTAAGTTTACCGGTCCTTAAAAGTGAGTGTGATCTGTCTGTAAATTATGATCAAATTACACAATTCAAGGCAAATTCAGCACAATTTCCTTTCATGTGCAATATGTACAGGTCTAAGACAGTTAAAGGGCACTAGAAAGGTCTCCATAAACAGCAGCATATTGAAGAGAGTGGTATGGTGTGTGTTAGTGATGGACTGGTGATACAGATGCTTCACTTAATGAGGTTTAGCAGTGAGTGTTGTTCTTTTGAGAGGGTTTGATGAGGCTCCAAATCAAATTTGACAGATGGCCTGAAAGCAAAAAGCATGCATTAAAATAGTGATAAAGAAAGAAAGAAAGAAAGAAAGTGTGTATTCTCAAGTGGTGTTTGCAAAGTCTTTTTTTGTGTGAGGCGCTGTGCTGTTTGTACAGATGGGAGAAGAGATGACAGGAAGAACAGAAAGAAATAACAACATGTTAAAGGCAGTCACTTCTTTGATAGAGAAGTACCCATAGGACTCCACAAGACCTCTGAAGGTGTGCTGTGGTATCTGGCACCAAGATGCTAGCAGCAATTCCTTTAAGTCTTGTAAGTTGTGATGGGCCTCCATGGATCAGACTTGTTTATCCAGTACATCCCACAGATGCACAATTGGATTGAGATCTGGGAAATTTGGATGCCAAGTCAACACCTAGAACTCTTTGTCAGGTTCCTCAAACCATCCCTGAACAAGTTTTGCAGTGTGGCATAGTGCATCATCCTGCTGAAAGAGGCCAGCATCCACATGAATGCCAGAACCCTCAGCAGAACCTTGCCCAGTGCATCACACTACCTCCACTGGCTTGCCTTCTTCCCATAGTGCATCCTGGTGCCATCTCTTCCCCAGATAATTACCTGGCTGTCCACATGATAAAAAAGAAAATGTGATTCATCAGACCAGGCTACATTCTTCCATTGTTCCATGGTCCGGTTCTGATACTCACATTCCCATTGTCGGCTATTTTATTGGTGGACAGGAGCCAGCATGGACACTCTTATCTGTCTGTGGCTACACAGCCCCAAATACAGCAAGCTGTGATGCACTGTGTCTTCCGACACCTTTCTGTCATAGCCACCATTAACGTTTGCAGCAGTTTGTTCTACACTTATGTGAGATCGAGTCAGACATGCCAGCATCCACTCTTCATGTAATTCAGTGAGCCTTGGGTGCCCATGACCCTGTTGCGGGTTCACTGGTTGTTTTTCCTTGGACCATTTTTGTTAGGTACTAACTACAAGACCTGCCATTTTGGAGATGCTCTAATCCAGTCATCAAGCCATCATTTTTGGCCCTTGTTGATCAAGTCCTTATGCCTGCCCATTTTTCTTGCTTCCAACACATCAGCTTCGAGAAGTGACAGTTCACTTGGTGCCTAATACACTATATTATTCACTCACCCATCCAAATCATTGAATTCAGGTGTTCCATTCACTTCCATTGCCACATGTTTTATAAAATCAAGCACCTAGGCATGCATACTGCTTCTACAAACATTTGTGAAAGAATGGGTCATTATCAGGAGCTCAGTGAATTCCAGCATGGTAACATGATAGGATGCCACCTGTACAACAAGTCCAGTCATGAAACTTCCTTGCTACTAAATGTTCCACAGTCAACTGTCAGTGGTATTATAACAATGTGGAAGTGTGGGGTGGTTTTTCAGGAGTTGGGCTCGTTCCCTTAGTTCCAGTGAAAGGAACTCTTAATGCTTCAGCATGCCAAGAGATTTTGGACAATTTCTTGCTCCCAACTTTGTGGGACAGTTTGTTCCAACATGACTGCACATCAGTGCACAAAGCAAGGTCCATAAAGACATGGATGAGTGAGTTTGGTGTGGAAGAACTTGACTGGCCTGACCTCAACCCAATAGAACACCTTTGGGATGAATTAGAGTGGAGAATGTGAGCCAGGCTTTCTCATCCAACATCAGTGTCTGACCTCACAAATGCATTTCTGGAAGAATGGTCAAAAATTCCCATAAACACACTCCTAAACCTTGGGGAAGCTGTTATAGCTACAAAGGGTGGGCTGACATCATATTAAAGATTAAAGGATTAAGAATGGGATGTCACTCAAGTTCATATGCATGTGAATGCAGGTGAGTGAATACTTTTGGCAATATAGTGTATATCCCACATTTCTGCACAAACAAAAAATGAGACTGAATTGTAGTGCAAGGAAAAGGACTCAAAGAGTACACCTTCAATGTTATAAAGCCTGTGTTACTTTGTTCTCTTTGTGTACATTACTGTAGCTTGTATTCATATTGTGAGTGATGTACAGTTGTTATGGCAACTAGGTTTTTCCTAAACTCCATTTCCCATCTGTCCTTAGTGTTCCTTACACACACACACCGACACAAATATCCAGAGGTTTCAGCCCAACTGTCTTAGATCAGAAGCAATATTATTTTAGATTTACACTCTCTGTCTGGCACAACACAATGACATGCTACAATATATAATGGGTGTGGCTTGCATTTGTATAATTTTGAATAGTGTGTGTGTGCGTTCTTTCCTCCACTGCTTAACATTGATGTCTCACACTTGACACTATAGGCAGGGATCTCTCTCTCTCTCTCTCTCACTCTCTCTCACTCTCCCTCTCTCTCTCCCTCTCTCACACAAACACACATACCTTCTTGAATTCAGCCAGCACACATGCACAGAAGTGCCAAGTTTGTGGTCAAAATGCTTGGGCAGTGATTATTTTCCATGGCTATGGAAGTGGAATGGAGGGCTAGACCAGAGAATCTGCTTTTGGACTTTGTGTGTCTGTAGCAGAATGTGTAAGGCCAGGCTAAAATGGTCTTGACATTTTGTTTTGAAGTAAAAGTGAAAGACAAATTCCAACTCTAGACAGACATTCTGGCCCGAGTATTATTTGTAAATTGAATGTTTGCATACATTCCTAGTGTTTTCCATGGACTGTTATCGAAATTTGTTGTGCTCCTTGTGGATTCCAGTTGATTTGCCCTCATTACCATTTCTAGCCTTACTAGCAGTCCCTCAGAATTGCAAATTAGCATTACACTCTTACTTTGTGGTGTTTCTCGGTAGTGACACTTGCCTTTCAGCGTCCTCACCCACCATCTAGCCAAACACAGCAGCCTGTGAATGTGATGATAGCGAGGTTGAGTGGCTTTCACCATGCCACATGCATCCCACATCCCAAGCTTACTAAATTAACTTAACTAGCCTCCTTTAATGTGAACTCTAGCACTGGAGTCAAAGTCCCTTCAGTTTTACCATTCTTCTTCCAGCTAGGTCAGTGTGGTTATTCTCGCTCTAACAACCACCACTGTGGCTGAATATGTTTCCCTTGTATATTTCTGGTGAAAAGCACTTTTAGTGATTTCCCTTTGTTCAATATTTTTTTCCTGCTGGTTTGGTTCTCCCTTGGTCTTTTGAACAAATAGCGGCCCTTGTGACTACATATATCAGTATGAAGTTTGAAGACAAATGTGAAGTTGATGGCCAGATGCCTCAGGGGCTATTGTTTAGAAGTTGAAGCATTTAAAACACCTGGCAGAAGGTCTATGGCAGCAAAAGTTCTATGGCCACACTGGAGCTAGTGCCAGTGGTCCTTATATTCAGGTCACAAGACTAATGGTTTCATACTTGTCTGAATATTGCCTGTCTTTTTAGATGTGAAGCACTTCATGGAACTGGATTGTTACTCACTCACTCACATTTAAAACCCAGAAATTCTCCACAAAGGGTAGTGCCTCGCATCCAATGACACTAGGTGTCCTTGTTTTTTTAGACCTTCCCTGAACTCTTAGGATGCCCATCTGTTACAAGGCTCTAACCTTAC
This sequence comes from Leptodoras nelsoni, assembly GCA_028566375.1. Taxonomy (NCBI): domain Eukaryota; kingdom Metazoa; phylum Chordata; class Actinopteri; order Siluriformes; family Doradidae; genus Leptodoras; species Leptodoras nelsoni. The sequence goes on from JAOVVG010000023.1 coordinate 7,435,874, forward strand.
CCTGTTTGTGTAACTCTAACCCTAACACAACTCTAACAATTATACCTACTATACAAGCACATCACAAGGCACATGCTTTCAGGCATGTATTATTTGTCCTCCAGGGTCTGATGCATCAGGTAATTTCAATGAACTCCGGGGATCCAGCTGGGGAAAGGCCTAATGGCAGCCTAATAGCTTCTGAAATCATGGTGTTCCCAGAGCAGATTGTCTAACCACATGGCAAGGAGATGAGCTGGTCAAGCGATAGAGAGTTGTGGCTGCAAGATTGCTTAGTTTGTAACTCCTCACCCAATTGTAAAGGCTGTTAGGCTTGCCTGATCATTCCATCCACCCTGCAACATGCAGAACATCACCATGTATTTGGCTGCTGTGCTTCATTTATTCAGGATCTTAGCAATAAAACATTCCCAGAAATCATTATTGTTTCACCAATTATATAGTTATATATAATACACCCACCCTGCCACACATACAGATATGAGAAGACAAGGCACAGTTTGGAATCACACAACTCCTATACTTATCGCCATTGTCGAAAACATACCATATGTTCACAACAGCTAATTATGTGGTTGCATGCAGTAACACTTCATTTAGTGGTGTTTCCCTGAGGAATGTGGAACAAAAGCAAAGTGGACATTCTGTTACTACACAGATAAAGGTATGCAGAGAGGGCAAATGCACCAGAGACTTTGCATTATGTGTGTGTTTGCATGAGAGAGAGAGAGAGAGAGTTTTATTCTTCTTGTGGAACAAAATAATGGTTGACAATAGGAAAAAAAAATAAACTGAGGATGCTGCATGTTCTCTTTTGTACTGCTCTCCGTAGTCTCTCCTCCTGCAGTAATATCGGATATGGAATAAAGAATAAACAATATGTGCAAAGTAAATGAAAAGACTGACAGTAGGACAAATAAACTACACAATTTAAACTATACCAGTATCAATAACAATCTTCAACTACAACTTCCATATTCCCCTCATTCCACAACACTCGCTCTATCTGCATAAACATGCAGTATATATAGTACACTTCCAGGCTGATACAGTGTCAAACAAACAGAACACACACTCTCACACAAATTCTAATTCACATCCTCTCATCACTAACACCAACAATAATAAACTCCAGTCACTAACATGACAGCCATCCGCCAAGCTGTATATGCTAAAAGGTGCATCTGAAGTGCCGCACATGTTCCACAGTCCAGAGCTGCTTCATTAGTGCTAGTCTTTCCTGTTTCTTTGCTTTTTTTTATGATAAACTACTTTGTAAATCTATCAGATAAAACCAGATTAATTAAAAACAATCCTTAACAACCATGGCATTAAAGCAGAGACTGAAAGTCTGAGATCTCCACCAAAATTTGTTATGAAAAACCGATCCAGCATTCTTCTTAGATGAAGATGTAACAATATCATCCTTCTTAATGACATTACACTGTCAGGATATCCAGTGATGTTAAATGCAGATTAAGGCATATTGCCAGATTGGTAAACTATAAGTTTTGCATAATATTTTTGTTGTTGTTTTCTTTTTTTTTTCATTTTCATTCATCTTTAGTAATCACTTTATCATGATCAGGGTCATGGTGGATCCCAGAAATGTGCAGGTCGAACATTTGTACATTTGAACAGTTGTCTGTGTCGACTCTCACAGAGACGCGTACGCAGGCTTCACGATGTTAATGTTTTGATTCCGTTAATATGAAATAAAATCTATTTGATCTATTTGATTATATCATTAGACGCATATAAACATTAGAGATGTCAATTAAACATTTTGGTCAAAAATGGTCAGAAAAACTAAATTAAGCAGCAAACTTTAAACAGCCCTTCAACAAAGGGTCAAATCTAATACTTTCCAAGTAACAGTAATTAGAAGAATGTTTTTCCCTTTCTTGTGCTGTTCTGCTCACTAACCAAACACCCATGTAGATAATAGATAAACTACAGAGATGTGCTGTTACAAATCTGCAGAATTTTATAAATCTATGAAAGAAACACCTCATGGACCTGCCTTGTAACTTTTTCATTCAATTCACAAATTTACACTGGGGTGACACGGTGGCTCGGTGGGTAGCACTGTCGCCTCACAGCAAGAAGGTCCCGGGTTCGATCCCCGGGTGGGG
>JAOVVG010000023.1:7474845-7487698 GCA_028566375.1 Leptodoras nelsoni
TACTAGACTGGCCTGCCTGCAGTCCAGACCTGTCTCTCATTGAAAATGTGTGGCGCATTATGAAGCGCAAAATACGAAAACAGAGACCCCGGACTGTTGAGCAACTGAATTTGTACATCAAGCAAGAATGGAAAAGAATTCTACCTACAAAGCTTCGACAATTAGTGTCCTCAGTTCCCAAACGCTTACTGAGTGTTGTTAAAAGGAAAGGTGATGTAACACAGGGGTAAACATGTCCCTGGCCCAACTGTTTTGGAATGTGTTGCAGGCATCAGATGTGAATATTTCCAAAAAAACAATAAAGTTGATCCGTTTAAACACTAAATATCTTGTCTTTATAGTGTATTCAATTGAATATGGGTTGAAAAGGATTTGCAAATCATTGTATTCTGTTTTTATTTATTTTACACAAAGTCCCAACTTCATTGGAATTGGGGTTGTAATGAGAATGAAAATGGGATGGGATGGTGCTTCAAGGTCAGTTAGAGTGAGAAAACAGTAGGAGCAGCTTCAGTTGCATTCTAGCCTTCGCAGTACCCAGATGTTTTTGTGAAACCCTGCTGAAGGACAAATGCAAGCAAGTTTGGGGCGAACATTGGATCTTTTAATAAGAGAGCCCAATTTCCTGAACAAAGTGCTCATAGGACATGAATCATGAGTGTTCAAGTACGATCCAGAGACAAAAAGACAAAGTGCTGAATGGCGCACGACATCATCACCTCGGCCAATGCGAGCTCGCATGAGCAAATCAAAAATCAAGTCACTGTTCATCGTCTTTTTTTATTCTCAAGGGATCGATAAAGCATTCATACCAGAAGGCCAAGATTAAAACATGTTCCAAAGGCCAGCAATTCAGCTCAGTAAAGAACACCCATAGAGCTGCGACCGAGGCTCTCACATCCTTGTGTGTGTTAACAAGCATTGGAGTGGACTTGACATGTTTGTGATGAGAGTAGAACTGTATTGACCTGTTCATGTTTTAATAAGCGGTTTGTATAGCAAATAATAAAAAAATAATAAATTTTATAATAACACAGAATTATAATAACACAAACTAACCCTGAACTAACCTCAACCCTAAACCTCCGAGTTGTTTTCTCGAGATCTTGAATTAATTATGCTGTTATTACTTCTCAAGAAAACAAAGTTTCCTTTTTTTGTGAAATTCAGGGCACCTTAGGGCTTCCATAGATAATAATATAGTTACCATTTCAGGATTGTGCTGTTTGACTGAGCACTAAAGGTTAGGTTAATGTTAGTAAACAATTTTCATTTCTAACTAAAGTAAAGCTGACCTTGGCTGGTAGAACTAGCAGCTGGCAGAGTTTGCGTACCACACTTCTCTGAGACAGGATTTTCTTTTGTTTTCTGAAAAAAAAAAAAAAATCCCAACCTGGATTCAAATGTATTAATAAACTAAGGGCATTATTTTCTTCTTGTTCTGAATTCACTGGCAGTTCTTATCCCTTATAGCAGGGCTGGAACCTGGCACGCTTCTACAGCCAGCCCTTCCTAATGTACGAAGAGGAATTGAAATGCAATCACCATAGAGCCAAAATGTGAAATTCAATGAACACAGTGTATGGCTTTTCCACATTTATATGCAGACAACATGCCAAAATGATCGACTTAATGCAGATCGATCTCTTAACAGGAGGACAATGTGTTTAAATCAGTGTAATGGATCCTTTACTTTCCATTTTGGCACATTTTCCTTATGTCAGTGTCTAAACGCAATCTCATGCGCGCGGCATTTCGGTGAGGTGTTTATATTCGATGTAACTCGTTATGCCTTGAATACCTTTCAAGGTACATTACAAGGTATACTGTATTCAAGTGTGACATGAATTCGGCATGCCTTTTAGAAAATGTGTACTATTTTTCAGTATTAAGGTCAAGCGAGGAGAAAGACTATGTAACAGCTGTTTTGCTTTTCATTTTGGCACGTATTCCTCTCCATATTTATGCCTTAATAATTGTATACAGGCTTTCCAGTGTGTACTGAGGTATTTACAGTACGCCGGCTCGAACCTGAGAAGCTGATTTTGTTCCTCTTCCCGTTTCTGCTGCATGCTGCTTAGTTCCTGTGCGTGTCGTACCCGAAGAGCGTGGACCTCCCTCCGCTGGCAGGAGGAACGCTGACGTGTCTGCCTCAGAACATCTCGGTAAGTGAGCGAGTCTGCCGTGAGCGAGTTAAGGAAGATGAGAAAACAGATGGTCTTTGGTCGTGCAGTGCTTTCTGCATACCCACAACAGTTATTATGCGATAAGGCTTAGTACCTCAGCATCACTGATAAAATAGAATATCTGGTGAATACCCAGGATATCATATAATTTACAATAAATCACCAACTTGTATCATATTAGGATACAAACAATTTGTAATGATACACCTTTTTAAATTTCAGTGAACCAAATCGTTTGATTGGGTTATAACTCCACCACTCACTGTTGTTAGTTTAATAACAGCTATAAGCAGTGTGCATTAGGAGTCATTATGTGTGTGTGTATTACAGTGTTGATGATGTTAATGTGTATTCACATATTGAGCGTATGAGATGTCGAGAGTGAATTAGTGATGTTTTGAGTGTGTATAAAGATCTTGAGAGAGTGTCTGTGCGTGTGTGTTGCCAGTGTGTGCATTAAAGTGTTGTATTGACATTATGAGTCAGTATTAAGGTGATGAAAGTGTGTGTATTGATAGCATGAGTGTACAGTATATCGAGGTTTGTTAAGGTGCTGAATGAGTCTACTGTCAGTGTGAGTGTATAGGGAGGTTTCGGGTGTGTCTGATAATGTGGTTATTTAACAAGTTTCTGAGAGAGTACTAAAGGTTTGTGTGTGTATGTGTGTATTTTGACAGTGTGGAATGAAGTTTTGAGTGTGCTCAGAGTGTGTACTGACAACGTGAGTATTTGTTGTTCACATGCTGAGAGTCGGAGTGTGTTGTGTAATGGTTACAATTTTCTCAGCGGTCGAGATACCAAAGTGAGAAACCTTGTAGTACACCATTTGAGACTTCTTTTAGAGTTTAGCCTTCTTGACTTTTAACCTGGGCCTGTCTGTCTATTTCTTTTTGACTGTCCTTCAATAACTGCACAAGAATCCTAGTGTGCATCTGAGTGTATACTTATATGAGGATATTGAGGCAGAGCTTGGATCTGGCTTCTCCTCACTAGAACGTCGTAACCCACGTTGCGTTGCAGATGCAGTGTGTTCATGTAGTGCTGCACCAGAGGAGAGTTTCCAGACATGTTAAACACACACTGCTTCACCTCTATCTGTCTGTCCACTGCACGTGACTGCATGGAGGGAGAAAGATTGTTATTGTCGCTCTCAATAATCAGTAAATATTGTATTTCACACATTCAGGATATAGACACAGAGAGACAGAAAAACAACAACAGGAGGAGAAAGAGACAGAGAGACAGATGAAAAAAGGACGTGAAAGAGAGGCAAGATGTCAAAAAATGCAAAACTACTATAAGGTCTTTAAGTGCTTATTTCTATAAATTCCTGTAAACTCCTTGAACTAAAATAAGACTAGTCCTACGTCACCAGTATCTTGTGAACACTTACTATGGGTGTGTTCAGACTTGCAGTTTGGTCCTCTGGGTCCAGACCAAAGTAGAAAATCTATACTTTTTTTTCCCTTCGGCTGCTCCCATTCCTTTGGGGTTGCCACAGTGGATCAAGTCTGCATCTCGATCTAGCACATTTTATACCAGATGCCCTTCCTGATGCAGGATTGGTGAAACACAATCATGGGCAATTTTGTATATCCATTTCACCTAACTTGCATGTCTTTGGACTGTGGGAAGAAACCGGAGTACCCGGAGTAAACCCACACAGACAGGGGAGGACATGCAGTTTCTACACAGAAAGGACCCAGACCGCCCCACCTGGGGATCAAAACCAGGACCTTCTTTCTGTAAGGTGACTGTGCTACCTGCCAAGCCACCCTGCTAACAAGAAAATCTATACATTGTTACATTTTGATACTGGTTTGGTTAGCGTTGACACTCACAAATTGACAATTGAACCAAAAACACACACATATGACGTACATATTTTGCGAGCCAGTCGTCAGAACAATGCAACACGCACTTCTTGGGGTTGTGTATACCTGGTGGAGTGTATACTGTCATGGTACATTAGTGTCACATTTGTAACATCACAACCTGTTTGGTTTGTTTAGAACACCACCACTTATTCGGTGTATGCTAGATTTCAAAATGTAGCGTTCAAGCTTACTCTAACGAACTGCACTAACAGAGCAATCGTACCTGGGTTCATTTCAATCGAACCAGACCTGACAAATCTGAACACACCATAAAACTGAAAATAAATGAATGAATTCGTTATAGTGAACGAAACCACAGCCTGTACAATTAACACCCACTTGAACCATATTAACAAGGAGATGTAACTGTGAGTTCAAAAGTGATTTAAGGCCCTACATTCAATATAAAATGACACATCTAATGTTAGCCAACAAACAATAACAACCAGGCTCACTGATCTTCTAGGAAGCTAGAACTCATGATTAAATAAAGACTAATCGTGCAGCATTAGTACTGATAAACTAGGAGAAAATAGGAGAGAAAATAAAAGAAAAGAAAAGCAGGGACTAGAGAGAGGGAATCTAAAAACAGGTGATATTAGGAGAATAGATATAATGTCAGAAAAATCTCATTTTCTGTGCACCTGAGCACTGTGATCTAGGAAAACTGTTCAAGGAATAGTGTAATCACCTCTCCGGCTGACATTGGGTTTCTGCGGTCAGTAAGAGCTTTTAGATCAGAGCCTGGGATGTTCTGTGGAGCTGCTTTGTTTAATGAAACACAAGATTGATGTGATCGAAGATTAAGACAGACCATAAAGAGCAAGCTGAACAACACAGAGCCACACACAGAGACAAGTCTTTGTAGGATTTCTATATTTGTAGGATGTATTGTAAGATATCTCCACTTCCATGTATATAATTTCAATATGAATGCAGCTAATTAATCTTATGTTACTTAGATCTAGCCCTATTGGATCTTTAAGTACTGTCAGTCATGGGGACTAGCCAAATATCCCTGCAAATACCCCTCCCACCAACATACCAATATACCACTAATGCCTTATATATGGTTGTTACTTTGCTAGTTCCTGTATTAGCAATATGGCATGGCCTGCGATGTAAAACAGCAGCTGTATGGGTCATTGAGTGTAGGTGTGTGTAGGTGCAAGCATTGCTCTCACCCTCTCTAGTGCTTGCGTGGGTCATTGTGGTGGTCTTGTTCTTGGAGTTGAATGGGATGGCCTGGATCACCTCACACAAACTCTTTTGAAACACATACTTTTCATTCACTCCCTTATACATTATGCTGTGATGTTGTACTCAGTGTGTGTGTGTGTGTGTTTTCCACTGACCATTTTCTTCTTTTTTACAGCTGTGAGGCTGCCGGAGGGTTCGGATAAGAAGATGCTAGAAAACACACTGTTAATTGAATTCAGCACTGAATCTGCTATAAAAAAAGAAGAAAAAAAAGAAAAGAAACATAAAAATGGATTATGGCACATTCCATGCCTGGCATGCCATGTATGTACAGATTTTTTTTCTGGCCTGTCCCAGTCTACTATAACTATTCTCATTAAAAAAACCTTTGAAAGCTTTCTTCTTTATGGTTGAATCCATTGAACATTGCATACTTAAAGCATCCCTTTTTCTATTGGCCTAACAATAAAGTGAATCATTTGAATGTACTTGTCACCACAAGTATAGATATATGTAACAGTTAATGACTGTCTGTATATTTGATAGATGAATGGCAATAAACACAACACTGTTACACATTTAGGAGCAAAATGCAAAGAAGTTCAGCAAAGAAACCTTGAAAAATGAGATTGCTGCCTGCCATAAGTTAACTATTCCATGTTTTTCTAGATTCAATGTTCATGTTTACGAACCCACTAGTACCCACAGCATTAGTGGTGGAAAGATATACTATATAGGCAAATGTTTGTACACAAATGTTTGTAAAGCCATACTGCATGGCAAGGTGCTTGGCTTTATACACCTGTGCTAATAGGACTCCAAGAAGCAGTTGAATTCATTGATTAAGAGGTTTTTTTCTATATGCCCATTGTAGGAGCTTTCAGTCATGTACAGGGTCGTGTCAGTATGGGCACTCTGAGTGGTCTGTAGCTATGCAGCCCCATACATAGCAAGCTGTGATACACTGTATGTTCTGACACCTTTCTATCATATCGAGCATTAACATTTTCAGAAATCTGTGCTACGCTAGCTCCTCTGTGGGGGCTAGCTTTCACTCCCCATGCACACCAATGAGCCTCAGATGCCCATGACCCTGTCGCTGGTTCACTGGTTGTCCTTGCTTGGGCCACTTTTGTTAGGTACGATCCACTGCATACTGGGAACACCCTACAATGCCTAGTATTTCAGAGATCAAGTTGTCTAGCCATCAAAATTTGTCCCTCGTCACTCTGATCATTACACTTGCCCCTTTTTCCTGCTTCCAAGACACCAACGTTAAGAAGTGACTATTCCCTTGCTGCCTAATATATCCCAATATATACATACCACATGTTTGTGTCATCTGTGGCTGCAAATAAAAATACATTACACATGGTAATAAGGGAGGGAACGACACACATCTTGTCAAATATTTCCTTAAAGTTAAAATTTCTCATCACCAGTCCAAGTCGCAAACTATGTATATACACATGCAGATGCACCCTGCCACACTGAAAAAAAAGAACTGTTCAGGAATGCTTTGTGAAATATAACGCGTTCAGTGTGTTGATGTAGCCTCCAAATTTCCCAGATCTCAATCTGATCAAGCATCTGTGGGATGTGCTGGACAAACAAGTCTGATCCATGAAGGCTCCACCTTAGAAATTACAGGAGTGAAAATATCTGCTGCTAATGCCTTGGTGTCAGATACCACAGCACACCTTCAGAGTCCATGCTTTGACAGGTCAGAGCTGGTTTACTTCTACTGAAAATATATTGTATCAATCAAGACACCACTATATCATCACACCCCTATCTGGCATTACATCATCAGTGCTACCAGAAAGGAAAGAACAGAAAACTAGAAAAGGGGATGAATTACATCTTGTGTGTTTGAACAGTAGTGAGGAAATCAGGTGAACACTGCAAGATGATTTGAGAGCTCAATAAAGATAACGACTTAAAGACGAGAACATGGACATGTTATTCCTTTGCAGGGATGAGTGTGGTTTGAGAAAATGACATACCGCAATCCTTCTCCTTTTTCTCTCTCCGTAAAATGTTGCTGGTCTCGTTTGCCCCCAGAGCTTCAAAGTCCCAATGCTCGTAGACTTTGGGAGCAGGACAGAGCCCTAGAGAGAGAAAGAGTGAGAGACTGACACCAAAATACACTGTTCCGTGGAGACAGATAGGCACTAGATTCTATACCAGCTCCTTTGACCTAAATACTTGTGCACTCTAATACTCACATAAAACTGACTCATTTCCTTTCGTCATGCATGTTAAAATCTAAGCCTGATTTACTGCTCCAGAATTATTCTAGAATCAAGGGAAGTTAGTAAATCAACAGCAGGGCTTTGTTCTCTCGGCTTTTCTGTCACTGATGTAGTTAAAAATATCTGAGTGGTGTGGAAATTGTGATTGAATATGCTTATTAACATATATATTTTCTCCACTGGCTTATTCATTCAACCAATGAAAGAGTGCGTTTGTAATGGATGGAAACGCAGCTGCTTGATTCATTATGCAAAGCTGGCCATTCACACACTTTACAGCTTTACAAAGTAAAGATTCCCCCTTCACATTAATCATCAATTCTGCCTTGAGCTTCACTTTAATAAATTACTACAAAAATAATAATTTATTTATTACAAAGTGTTGCCACTATTTAATCTGTTTGGGTTTTTTTTTGCTTTCCTTATGATTTTTTTTTTTACCTCAGAGGAGAATTAACTGGCTATGCTTGTTTTTTTCTTGAATCCTCCACTAGAGAATAACAATTCTGTCCCTCTTTATGCAGCATCAATAAGACTGAAAAACTTTTGGAAAAGGGTGGTGTATGGTTCACTTAAAAATGGAATGGAACAATTCAATTTTCTTTATAATTAGCATATATTTCTTTATCCATAGTTGGCTTGGCACATTTGTCAAACATATTCCATTTACTTTTAGTTTCTACTTGAATAGTTGTTTCTACAAGTATGTATGGGGAGATTTTCCTTGGTTATGCAGTAGCTAATTAGCTACAAAGTGAAGGATTGGGGTGAGAAAGTGGCGAGTTGACACCCTTTCAGTTGCAGCCTTTTTCACCTGTTATGACAACACGCATATTTACCTGTCTCTTTGATTTGTAATAGGCTGATTAATTTACTCTTTTGTACTTTTCTTTTGCCTTCTTTTGATCTGGACTTTAAGAAGCTTTTACAAATGAAGCTTTGCAAATGAAACAAAACTTGTATAGAAATATGAATTTTGATTGCGCTGCTTCAGTTTTACCTCCGGTCCACTGGTAGGCAGTGGAGCACAGAGCCGTGAGGAAGGCTGGATCACGGAAACAGTACGACTGAGGGAAGGAGCAGCAGAAGCAGCAGAACAGCGTCTGGCTCAGTATGCTGGGGAAATCCTAAAGAAAGAAAAGAACACCATAAAGAAGGAGAAGGAGACTTTATTTGTTACATATACATTACAGCAGAGTAGAAATTATTTTCTTTGCATATCCCAGCTGGTTAGGAAGTTGGGGGTCACAGCACAGGTCATGATACAGTGCCTCTGGAGCAGAGAGGGTTAAGGGCCCAACAGTGGCAGCTTGGCAGTGCTGGGGCTTTAACCCTGACCTTCTAATCAGTAACCCAGAGGTTTAACCATTGAACCACTCCATATCCAAGCAAACATATTTCTGTGTTTTTAGGAGCCTGTGTTCTACTATTAGTAGCCCAAGCATACATGCTAAACGTATATTAATTATTAGGTTTTTACTTAAATAATAATCTAATTCATTTTTCAGCACCACGTGATGGAGTATTGAAAGGGATATTGGACTACTGATCAGAAAGTTCTGAGTTCAAATCCCACCATAGCCAAGCTGCAACTGTTGGGCCCTTGAGCAAGTCCCTTAATTCCTCAACTGCTCAATTGTGTAAATAAGAAAAATGTAAGTCGCTCTGGATAAGGGCACCTGCTAAATGCCATGAATGTAAATGTAAATGAAAGGGAAATAAAAAAAAAAATGTAATATGCTATTGTAATGATCCCACACAGGCTGGAGTCAGGAGCAGACCGTTTATTATCAGTCAGGAAACTGACATGGGTAACAGAATTCATACAAAAACCGAATCTCAAAGTCCAAAAGCAAAAGGCACAAATCGTGGTCTTAAACGAGGGAGGCAGGGAGCAAACTACAAAGCAATAACTCAGTCCAAAGCTCAGAAGATCCAAAACAGGCAGCAAGGGTAAGGGCAGGAACACACCACGCTCTGGCACAGGGCACTGAGGAAGAACAAAAACAAACACTGCTCAGAAGCAGGCGGGAACTGAGAGAAGCAAAATCGAAAACACAAGCAGATTAATTAGCTGAAATACTTAACTTGAATTCAAGGGCAGAAGATTCATCAATACAACTGGCGTGGGGTCGGTAAGACGAGCGTTGATCCGCGCCGAGGAGTGCTGGATGGGCTTCTTTTATACTCCTCAGCGCGGCTTAACGAGCTCATCTAAGATGGCCACCAGCAGGTTCGCCCGATTTGCAAAGCCCTGTGGGAGACGTAGTTTGTGCCTATAGTCCTCTCACAGGGCTTTTCGGGTGCCCTCTGGCGGTCGTGGACGTGACAGCTATGTGTTATATTCGGGTGTTCTTTTTATTCATTTTAAAATATTTTACCACAAGAACATACACACAACATACACATACACAGTACTTCACATTATATCCGTATAACAAGTATTTAATACGTTCTTTTAAGTCACAGTTACAATCACAGCACGATGTAAATGTTATTCGGGTTTTTAGAAACTGCTCAGTATAATAGTGTAGACTACCTGAAGGAAGACGGTGCCACTGTTCGAGGACAAGCTCTGGGTCAGAATGCTGATGTAATTCTCTGCAATCCGGCCAAACAGTCGATCCTGAGCTTCCCTGTTGGGCTGAAAAACAGGGAGAGGGAGATAGATTGGAAGAGTGAGAGAAACTGAGATAGACTGTCACTCAAAATGATAATTTAGGTCCTAAACAGTGCCGCAGGTGATGGTGCAGAAAGCTAAAGTGCAAGAAATCTGTCCCATGGTGCCTTCCCTAGCTCTGACACGCATGTGGGGGAGAAGATTTATTACCATATTGCTGATGCTTATCCAATCATAGAATCTGGAAGCCATAAAATTGACTTCGCACGCTTCCCTTAAATTAAAACCTTGACCTAAAAATATACTTTCTAGTTTCTATAAACTTTTCTCAGTCAAAAAAAAATTAAAAAATGAACCTGAAAGTGCTCCAGGAAGAGCCACCAGAACGAATTGATGACGAAGCATTCCACAGTGAAGGAAGAGAGAATGTTATGGAAGACAGCCTTTAAGCTGGGCTACAGAACACAATTTTACACACACACACACACACACACACACACACACACACAAGGCAAGATTCAAGTGAGAAATAAACAGAAAAATTACAGCCAGTGGTAGGGACTTTTAGATTTTGTCTAATGTGGCATTTACTACTGTATTAAACACACATTGTTAATGAAATCTGAACTACATACACTATTAACATGTTGCATGATTTTTTTTGTCTTTGCTGTAGATCTAAATGCAGCCTGTGTGACTGTGAAGCTCTTACCATCACAATCAAGGTCAAATGGGCCTGTTTAGCATGTTTTAGACATGCCATAAACCATAGTAATATGATCATGGTAAATAGCCGATATCATTCAGTACACCCATCTAGAAGTGGATAAACTATGGAAGGCAAAGTGATCATGTTTAAAAAAAATCGGTTGCAAACAATATATTTGCAGTTTCCTGACCACATAATTGAATGCTTCACCAAACAGATATTATACCAAAAACTGTCAACTTGCATAGTATGGTTGCCATACTGTGGATTTTTCTGACCATACCGCCCCTAGACCAGATAATATTGCAGAATAATTCTATAAAATCTAACTTGGAGCATCTCTCATTATAATTATCCTGCTGATCGCTTTCCCTGCTTAACACGTACGTCATATAGTCATACAATCAGAGAAGCACCTTGTGCACTAGGTGGCGCTGTGCCTGTATGACACATGTGACGATGGCTCTGTATGCAGTATTGTGTGGCAGAGGTGCCGGAACATCACCGAACTGTGGACACTGGTACAGCTCCACCATCTTAGGCATGTCCTCCATCTTTTACACACATATACAGCAATACATTATACACACAAACAGAAAGAACACATACCAAAGGACTAGTCTGAGAAAACTTTTATACATACTGAGCATAAAATCAAGAAATATCAATGCTACTAGTGTTACTTAATTGCTAGGAAAAAACAGAAGGGCTCCATTTTTCACAGAACCTTTAAGTGTGAATAGTCTATATTATTATTATTATTATTATTATTATTATTAAATAGCTATGAACTATATATTTTATTATTATTATTATTATTATTATTATTATTATTATTACATAGCTATGAACTATATATTTTAGTTTTTTTTTAGTTTTTTGTTTTTTTTTCATACAAGATAATATCATTATCTGATGAAATACACAGGCTGAATGATTAAGAATGCAGCTTTGCAGAAAGTGACTTGGTATCAATTTAAGGAATACGTCCACATATGGAACATGTTCTGATTTATTTTGAACCAACAATTTAACATTTCAGCTGTCAATGCAACTCTGCAACAGTTTTGTTAACAAAATTAACACTAATATATACAACCCCAATTCCAATGAAGTTGGGATGTTGTGAAGAACATAAATAAAAACAGAATAAGATGATTTGTGTTATGAATGGCGGTAAATACATGCGATGGAGAGGCTGATGCAGAACAAGAGGGCTCTTTAATAACACAACAGTTAATTCACAAAACAATCGCCTGGAGTGAGGATACACAATTACGTAGTGCGGCGCGTGGGAACGCTGAAGGTCTCGGCGTTGAGACGATTGGCAGGATGACGTCCAAGGAAGTGGGCGTCGCGGAGAGTCTGGCGGGAGGTAACACACGGAGGCGTGGCGCAGGGAAGCGCGTGGAAGCGCGAGGGCGCGTGGAAGCACTGAGACGAGACGAAAGGCAGAGTGACGTCCGACGAGGCCGGCGTCGCGAAGATCCTGCCGGGAGATGAAGCACGCTGGCGTGGCGCGTGGGAGCGCCGCGGCGCGGTGCTCGGGGACCTCCTATCCGGTTGGTCCGGTCAGGTCAATACTTCCCGCCCGAGTCCGGAAGAAACGACCTATAAATAGGGACAGGAAGTGGAAGTAGGTGGGAACAGCGAGACGGGGGAAACGGAAGTAGGCGGGGTCTCACGGTTCCTAACAATTTGGAAATCTTTTTCAACCCATATTCTTTTGAATACACTACAAAGACAACATATGTAATGTTCAAACGGATAAACTTTATTGTTTTGTTTTTTTTGCAAATATTCACTCACTTGGAATTCAACAGTTGGGACAGTTGGGACAAGTAAAAACTCTACCATGCAAAGTGACAGTCATATATCCACAACACCTAGAAACTCTGCCGGTTTCTCTGGGCCCAAGCTCATTTGAGGTGGACTGACGCAAAGTGGAAAAGTGTCCTGTGGTCTGACGAGTCCACATTTCAAATTGTTTTTGGAAATCATGGACG
>JAOVVG010000023.1:7974990-7989030 GCA_028566375.1 Leptodoras nelsoni
AGTCTGAAGAAAAGAAAAACACCCTGATGGTGAAAAAAAGGATGAAGAAAATAACATACTGTGTGTATGTGTTTTATATATATATATATATATATATATATATATATATACACACACACGACATAGCCAATAGTATTTGCTCATCTGCCTTCACACACATATGAACTTGAGTGATATCCCATTCTTAATCCATAGGGTTTAATATGATGTGTGTTCATGGAACTTTCGACCATTCTTCCAGAAGTGCATTTGTGAGGTCAGAAACTGATGTTGGACAAGAAGGCCTGGCTTGCGATCTCTGCTCTAATTCATCCCAAAGGTGTTCTATCGGGTTGAGGTCAGGACTGTGTGGGCCAGTCAAGTTCTTCAGTCAAGTGGCCGAGCCCAACTCCTGAAAACAAACCCCACACCATAATCCCCCCTCCACCATACTTTACACTTGGCACAATGCAGTCAGACAAGTACCACTATCCCGGCTACTGCCAAACGCAGACTCATCCATCAGATTGCCAGATGGAGAAGCGTGATTCATCACTCCAGATATTTTCACGGACCGGCCTTCATACGCGTAGGCCTACATTTGCTCGATAATCGTTAATGACGTAATCTGATAATAAATCATCCGCAGTGGTCTTATGTCAAATGTCTAATCTTTTGTTCATAAATGAATAAACAACAACATCTCTGTAAACGAAAATATTTATTTTAGAACGAAAATCCTTTCTAATAAGAAATAATTATTAAATGTTACACAGAGCGGCTCGGCGCATGAGAATTACCTGTAGGAATAAACCCGTATTTTAAGTAGGAATCCTGATATTGTGTGCGTCATTCCGCACATAAGTCACTTTTCAAAATAAAACATCAACATTTAGTTAACTAATAATCAATTTAAAAAAAAAAGAAAAATTCAAACGTTCTGTGCGGCCCGGTAGCTAATGGCCCGGTGGTTGGGGACCGCTGCTCTAGAGTCCAGTGGCAGTGTGCTTTACAGCACTACATCAGGTGCTTTGCGTTGCTCTTGGTGATGTAAGGCTTGGAAGCAGCTGCTCGGCCATGGAAACCCATTCCATGAAGCTCTCTACGCACTGTTCTTTAGCTAATCTGAAGGCCACATGAAGTTTGGAGGAGGTCTGCAATTGACTCTGCAGAATGATGGTGACCTCTGTGCACTATGTATCTCACCATCCACTCACCCCACACTGTCATTTTACATGGCCTACTACTTCATGGCTGAGTTGCTGTCATGCCCAATCGCTTCCACTTTGTTATAATACCACTGCAATTGACTGTGGAATATTTAGTAGCAAGGAAATATCATAACTGGACTTGTGCACAGGTGGCATCCTATCACGGTACCATTCTGAAATTCACTGAGCTCCTGAGACCTATTCTTTCACAAATGTTTGTAGAAGCAGTCTGCATGCCTAGGTATATACAGTACTGTGCAAAAGCTTTTAGGCAGGTTTACAGCAGTAAAAAAGGCTGTAAACTAAGAATGCTTCCAAAAATGGAAGTGTTAATAGTTTATTTTTTATCAATTTAGAAAATGCAAAGTGAGTGAACAAAAGAAAAATCTAAATCCAATCAATATTTCGTGTTACTACCCTTTGCCTTCAAACCAACATAAATTCTTATAAATACACTTGCACAAGGTCAGGGATTTTGTAGAATTATAGTCAGGTGTATGATCAACCAAATATACCAAACAGGTGCTAATGGTCATGAATTTCACAGTCAAACACAGTCATTAACTGAAACATAAACAGCTGTGTAGGAGGCTTAAAACTGGGTGAGGAACAGCCAAACTGATGAGGCTGTGGAAGAGAGTTTCATGTCACAAGGCATACACCATAGCAAGACTGAGCACAGCAACAAGACAAGACAAGGATTTCAAAGCAGACTGCGGATGTACTGTCCTGCAGATGTACTGTCCTGTTTTGAAGAAGCACAAAGAACGGCCAACTTTGAGCATCGTAGACACAGTCGTCAGCCAAGAAAATTTAATGCAGCAGATGACAAACACATCAAGCTTATTGGCCTTCATAAATCGGAAGATGTCCCACAGCCCCAGAAGTGGCAGAAACCAGTGGGACCCAGGTACAGCTGTGTGTATGTGAACATAGAAGAAGTGATGCTGTTTTGAAGGCAAAGGGTGATTTGAAATATTGATTTGATTTAGATTTCTCTTCTGCTCATTCACTGCATTTAAAAATAAACTAGTACCACTTTCATGATGCATTCAGCAATGAAGCATTCTTAGAATACAGCAAACTATCTTTTTAGTTTTCTAATTTTAAAATTACAGGAACTTGTATCATTAGCATTAAGAACATTCTCCAGACAGTATAATTGGCTAAAAACTGTGTCAGTTCTTAGTCAGGACGCTCCTGTAAATGAGATTTTAATATCTCAGTGAGACTTTCTTGGTTAAATAAAGGTTAAATTTTAAAAAATCTTGGTACTCCTCACCAGGGCACCACCACACATGCGGGCCACCATCTGAGCCAAACGAGTTTATTTTAGTCTTGTCAGACCACAGGACATGATGCCAGTAATCCATGCTCTTGGACTGCTTCTCTTTAGCAAACTGTTTGTGGGCTTTCTTGTGCATCAGCTTCAGCAGAAGAGGCTTCCTTCTGGGAAGAGTTGTTGCAGTATACGGCATATGGTCTGAGCACTGATAGGCTGGCCCACTTCTTCAACCTTTGCAGCAATGCTGGAAGCACTCATGCATCTCTTTTTTGAAGCCAACCTCTGGATATGGTGCTGGACACGTGGACTCAACTTCTTTGGTCGACCCTGGAGAGGCTTGTTCTGAGTGGAACGTGTCCTGGAAAACTGCTGTAGCTCAGTTTCAGGGTGTTAGCAATCTTCTTATAGCCTAGGCCATATTTGTGGAGAGCAACAATTTTATTTCTCACATCCTCAGAGAGTTTTTTGTCATGAGGTGCCATGTTGAATGGCCAGTGGCCAGTATGAGAGAATCGTACCCAAAGCACCCAAAGCACAAATTTAACAGCCCTGCTCCCCATTCACACCTGGAACCTTGTAAGTCTAACAAGTCACATGACATCAGGCAGGCACAATGACACAATTAGGCACAATTTGGAAATGTTCAGTGTGAGGTGTACTCACATGTGATGCCAGGTATTTGGACATTAATGGCTGTGTGTCAAATTATTAATGCAAATCTATAATGGTATAGAAGCTGTACACTATACAGCTGTACATTCCTGACTGCTGTAAAGGCTCAAGGAGGTCCATTCCAATTCTTTCAAAGGAGACTTCAATAAATTGTAGAGGGTGCAATGGAGGGGATGCCAGTGGATTCACCAGCTGACATTCACAACATTCGCACACCACCCTTGAACATCGCCACAAATGCCCGGCAAATAAAACCAAGCCATTAGACTGTTAAGTGTCTTGTCATAACCCATATGACCAAGCATTGGGTTATGATGACCCACCTGGAATAACAATACACGGCAGCTTTTGGGAACAGACGGGTTTGGGGAACTCAACTCACTGGGGTTTATTTTGCAAGGAAAAAAAATTTACTTTGCAGCACTCAATTAAGGGCAAACGGACTCTCGCTTTCAGCTCATCGCGGCTCTCTCCTCTCTTTCAGTGCTTCTCTGCTCTCCCACTTACCCCTTCGGCAATTACTGCTACACAGAAAACACTGATTAGATAATTAATCACAGCTGTGCATCAGCCTCTAGTTGCCAGATTTCACTTGATCATACCCACGCTGCCACAGTTTCATATAGTGACATGCTGTTGCGCCATCCTCCTGACATTTGCAACTAATTTCAATTTAAACAGACTTCTTCTTTTATGCCTATATTAGCTTTTAATATTTGATAAAATGGGTTTTAGGATAAAAATAACATTTTCCTAGTTTTATGGGTGAACCACATTACATGGAATGTGCACCAGCCTAATTATGAGTTGAAATCTAAATGTACTATTTTTTTTGTCAATATTCAAGATAAATCTCATAATGTCATAATTTTATGACATAATTGTCACTTGGGGTCCTCTGAATGATGCAATATTGTGTTTACTGTTATTACTTCTGTACTTCAGAATAAAAGTCTAATGTTCATGGTGTAAAAATTCAGTGTAAAAAAATCCTTGTTTTGTTATGTCTTGAGAATGTAAAAATTCATGTTTGCACAACATGAAAAATGAAAATAGTGAGCCCAAAAACAAAAAATGTGTTGTGCCATCAGCTGTAGCATTTTTACCATTTAACCTTAAATGTTGTATTCTGTAAACAAGCATAACTGTTTTTGGTCAACATTTCAAGTGCAATGAAAAAACCTGAGCTGCAGGAGCAAACAGTGGAATGGTGAACCTACTATGCATGCATGTCAACACCTTTGCACCAGAGTTACAAGCAGCGATTTACCATTTTATATTAACAAGGAGATTTCAAAGAACTGTGAGCATCTTACCATAATTACTTCTCAGTCACAAGCAAGTTAAGTGGGTGAGTGTTACTAATCTGAACAACTCTATAGTGTTGGATTGATTTTGAACTGCCATTTTAAGCAAAAGTTAGTTGCACAAAGCATTAAAATCTCTGATTCAAACGATTCATTAGGGCTGTTCAGTAAGAGCACTTTCACAACAAGCTGAGCTTTTTCAGCAAGTCGACTCACTGAGCTAAACTCTGCATTTTTAAACTGTTTCAAAGCACAATTATAGAGGAAATTTATTTTCATATTTTTGTGTCCACTCGCAGCTTAGTGCATGTGAAATGGTGACTTCACCTTTCTAAACATCATTAACTAAAGCATGGTTTATAATATTAATTCTTTCCTGAGCGAAGAAATTCAATCACCCCTGTGGATTCAAATCATTCTAAATGCACCACATTTGTAAGTAAAAGGCAAAATATTTTATTGGAATTTCAGAAAGCTTTGTTGTGCAAGCAGGCCAGAGCTTAGTGTGGAAATGTTAACTGTTCTGAGAGTTAAGTGGCTGTAAGTTATGTTCTGTGATGAAATAATAATAATCGTATATTGTTTTGTTTGTGCACACTTGGGTTAATGGCAGATAATCAGCTGGAAATCTAACCAAACCTTTTACTCTGGTTCTTGTGTAAGCTGACGGATGTAGTACAAGTGCTACATTATTTATAAGCTTTATACAGTATTAACAAGCTTTAAGTGAATCCGTACATACTGTTAAGTAATTAATATACCTATTGTTTGTATCTTTATACTCAAGGTGGACACCAGTGCAGTGCTGTTATAATGCTTCAGCACTATAGACTTCAGCAGTTGTATCATCACATACTTTATTTATTTAATATGTTAAGTTAAGCTGTAAGAGGCCTTTGTTAAGGTATCTATCTTGAAGTTCTTCATTTCAAGTAACACTGAATTGGACACAAGAAGTTGAATACAAACAAAACATGGGATTTAATTACAGACTCTTTTTAGGACTTGTTATAATACTGCAACAAAGAGACCTTTTCAGTGTTTAAATGATTTTTATCATTTTTAAAGCAGCTGTATTAAGCCTGTCTGGTGATGTCTTTTATCAATGTTGAATGTTCAGTGTGTTGTTTAAAAATGTTTGTGACATATGCAAATATAATGCATTTGTTAAAAATGTATGTTTGCTATGCATTGTTCACTTGGTCAATTTATTTTGCATTTACTTGATACAGCTTAAAAGTCATAGCTTGTTAACTTTGATAGTGATTAATAATTAACTGAACTAAACAAATATGGTTGGCACAGCACAAAATACATTGTTGGACCAATACTGATGCATTTGATGAATATAAAATATTTAATTGCCACAACTTTTTTTTAATTGGTCCTATATTGTAGGGTTGTCAGCAAAACCTAATACATGCATTTCACAGAACTTAAATTAGGCCAACTAAAAAAAAGTGCAACAGGTCACTAAAGATTCTTAAGTCGGTGAGACCTGAAATTTATTATAGTGTAGAACGTGTCATTTTATATTTTATCAAATATATAGAAATGTCATTGACCCACTTACATAAACACATTTGGCATCTAAATAGAGTAAAATAGTAATGCAGTGATATTTAAAATAGGAAGTTTGTACTTCTAGGAAGAACTGACAGTTCATGCAGTTTACATGTAACATGTTTTCCTGTGTTTCCTGTGTTTTTGCACTGTGGATTTTAACAATAACCTAATAAATTGTTTTGAGTGATGCTTCATTCAATTTTCAGTACTAACTTAGTCTTATTTCTGTGCCAGCTACCATGGGGTCCTATGACAAAGCAGGGCACTCACATTTCTTTTTTAAATATGGGTTTAATTCTTCTCTTGGTTATTTTTCAATGCTGCACCTCCTTTTGCACCCCTCCACCTACGTCTCTGCAATATATATACCATGAAAATAACAACATTGCACAAGTCCATGAATAATTTCCACCCAAAGAAAATAGTAACACACTGAGGTTAATCAGCTAATTACACTTGCTAGAGACATGAAAGCATATAGACACAATGTTGTGCAGTTCACTACCAGGACTAATGATTTTTAGATTCATCTAGAGTGTATATTTTAAAAGAAAACAGTAAATTCTAGTAACTTTTGGGCAGACGTAAATGACTGTCCTGTACATAAGGCTTTCCAGCTTACACCACAGCTTGTTTATAAAAGTTGAGAAAGCAGTTTCAATCTGACTGAGCTTAGGTTTCCAGCAATCACTCATTGATCACCGTTGTTCCCAGCAACCAATAACTGATCTGCATTGTTTGTCCCACCCATGAATTTCTTTGTAAACTCTTGTCTTGGCTTTGCATGTAATAAAAGTGAGTTATTCCATCTGTAACACTTTACTACTGACTGATAGTCCTTTTTATTCTTTATAGAAATTCCAGTATTTTGTAAATAATTGGTGGTAATGTAACCAATAAGTAATAATTGGTTATTTTTCCATTCTGAAATTCTTTTTTATTCTATTCTATTCAAAGAGTCAAAGAGAGAAAATCTTCCTTCTTCTTGCAAATGATCATGATGATTAAATGAATATACAAATTCATCCATGATCTCATTTTGCAACTTCTATAAACTTTTGAGCATGCACTAGGCACTTTTCCCTGAAAAGAATTGATAACACTACCTGTAATATTCCTCCTGTGATTAATCAATATAATATACTATTTGGGGGTGCAGTTTAGGTATAAAAGATTGCTATATAGGCTGATATATGGTGAAGTTTACTAAAAAGTGACACTTATTTATATTTACTTGTGTCACTTTTTGCCTTCATTTGAGGGTTATATAATCTAACAAGATACACTTTCCAAAAATCTTAAAATCTCCCATACAGTATTTAAAACCAAAAAAATTTAAATTACCAAAAACAGAATTGCAGTTCTTTGAATCTCTGCTTATCAGGCCATTTATTTTCATGTTACAATGGAACACTTAAAATCAAGAGTGATGCTTGGAATTTATTTTACATTTTTAGCCTTTGCATTGTCACACTGCCCTAAAGTCATTACCAGCCCTTGAACAGAGTGCTTCTCTGGACATCCTAAGACATTACATTATTAATTTCTCCTGCTGCAACTCTATTCATCCTCCCTTCACTCGACTGATTTAAAATGATATTGTTCCCTGCCTTTTCTTCTCTGCCTTTTTTATTATATTCGTCTCTGTCTTTCTTTCTTTTACCACTTGCTTCTTCTTTGTATTATTATTAGTATGATTCTGAAATAAAATTCAACTATTATGCATTATTATAATAAATATAATATATCCCTTATTGTATCTACTAATTAATCTTTTTTTTTTTACTTTTGACATTTTAAAGAGAATTCACCTTTAAACCATCTTTAAATGACTTGATGGACTGACCCAGTTTATTTACCAATAATTTCTAGATTTCCTGCTGTAAAGATTCGTTTGATAATTTATTTGTGACGCTTTCTGACAGGTTCTAAAACTCCGAAGATGATAGTGTGTTTTGTAGCAAACACAAAACGCACAAACAACCTCATAGGGAAAAGTGACCCCCGCTGTCGTTACGCACCCGTCACTAGAGCCTAACGTAATAAGCGTTATAGGCACGCGCTCTGGTATGACGTACCTCTTAAAGAGCGTTTCCGCCTCAGCTGCCCCCCGCCACGCCACCAGTGAACTCGGCCGCGCTTGATTTGATATGTCTATGAAAGGAGATACCGCTACCTTGAGACGAGAGAGGCGGGGGTGCTAGTGTAGGTAGATCCTCTCGGGCCGAAGTCGGCCTTGTGGCTGCCTATAGTTTTCGCCTTCTCTTTTTCCTTTCCTTTCTTTTCCTTTCCTCGCTTTCATGAGCTCGCTGGCGGAATGTCGTCCAAATGAAAACCGCATGCTCTCATTAGAAACGTCCCAGAGATCCTGCTAGATGCAATTGACGTTAATTCACGAGACCGATAAAGTCTGTGGGGTTCGCTCTGTCTCCCTTCCCCCCGGTTTTCTTTGAACGCTTAAGATCTCGCGGGGTCAGCGGCAGGCCAAAAATCAGAAAAGTCCCTTTTCGCTTTACATATTGCTTGAGTAAAAGAATGATTTCCCCCCGCAGTGAACCCCAGTTTTTAAATTTTTTTGCTGATTACATCTGCCAGCTCCACATCAAATGTACGCAGAGGCCATCGTATTACCTTACTTACCGATTCTGATTTTGTCCAAACAAACGTGACGGCATTTGTTAATTTGCAAATTCGCCTTGCAATTGTGTGTAACCTCACGGGCACATGAAGGTCACGAAGTGCATAATTTGACATAATGATATCTTGTTTGCACGACGAAATGCCCGCTGCAGTCACGGGGTCTTAGAGGAACAGTAGCAGTAATAACATCAGAGATTTTAAAATGTCATATAATAATATATAATACATATAATAACCACAGCTGGTCTTATTATTTTCATAAACTGTTTTTCAATAGGCTATGCACTTATTTTTATTTAAGTGGTTCCTAAAAGTAATGGTTATTTATAGAATTATGATCATTCAAAAAAAAAAAATGAATCAGTGGATGGTTAAATGGGTCGTATGACACTTTCATAATGTGTTGGCATATATTGTTTTCTCTGGTGCGTCATCTACACTGTACAAAAAGGTTTTATTAATGTTGCCTAAAAACAGTTAACAATATAAACAGCAAAACATTTTTTATGTTTGTATGTTCCTTCATCATAATGGAACAAAGGTTACACTGTTTACTTAAAATATTAATAATGAACAAATCTGTAGTTTCTTTTTTCAAGTTTTCAAGTTTAATAGCTCCAAATCCAACTTCTTTTGGATGCTCTTATTCAAATCAGGGTTTTTTTGTTGCCCTTGCCTATACAGTATGTGATATACAGTGAAGAAATCGAGTGGGATGCAGAGAAAGAGTTAAAATGGATTTTTTAGATGATATTTATGAGACTTCTAAAGACAGCATCAGTGCTCCAGTAAAAAATAATCTGAATTCATTGTTGCCTTGTTATATCTTGCACAAGTCTTGGGAAACATGACAGTATTTCTTTCTTTTTTTTTTTATTTAGACCAGGTAATCAATTGCATGATAGTAAAGAATGGAGGTTTACATTATTTTTGTTCTTTCTGCAGTGTCAAGCAAATTAATATTTTAAAAATGAACCAAACAAAGATTAATTCCTTTGAGATGTCAAAGTCTATGCAATTGCAAGAGCACAGCACTGTAGACAAATGTGAATGTGATGTTTCCATTAAACACATGGAGGCTTGTGCTAGACTCCTAAGGAGAAGCATGTCATTATCAAATTTACTTTCTGAAGGCTGGGAATGTGGATGTCACAACCCCTGATTCACTACAGAAGGATGCCACATCGCGTGTTGTATTTGTGCTATAAGTAAGTTTTCATCTATTTTTTGTCAGTTTCCTTTTGACCCCACAGACATAGCATAAAAGGTACTATTTAGAAGCATGTAGTTTGCTTCTGTAGCTTGTCATGATATAAAACATCAAATAAAGAGCTTGTTTTTCTGAAGGTCCTATACATTTAAAGGCTAACCTATGCTTATTGATCAGAGACTACTATTGACCGTTTAGATATGTGAACTGGTTTCTTCTTAGTATGAGAAGAAAGGTCTGTCAGTGGAGCCTCTGAATTTTCCCCAAAAATACAGAACGGAAGTGGCTTCAATATACCCCATGTCAAAGAGATCAGTTTTTATTGTTATTTTTATTAGTTATAATCATTTTTTATTATTTGTAATATTGGTCCATAATTCTGTTTTTTAGATTAGAATAATTAAAATTTAGACATAACAATTAAAAATGATGTAGGAACATAATCTGTAATTATTACCATTTCCTGATCTGATGATCTATAAGACCTCTGCAGTTACTGCGGACAGAAACATTCCCCATATAGAGGAAGGAGAAAAAGAAATGAGGGAAAACAGGAAAGGAGAAGGCATTATCTGGGTAGCATTATTTAATTAAGGTCAGTATTCTGGTCTTGATCAGTCTAGTGGGTTTATAACAAATCAGGCTGTGTAGAAATACACATTCTGTATTAAAGTGTACATTCTGTACAGCTTAATGATGGCTTACTTTACTAGCAGTGACATCCCTTCAGACTTTTTATTAAAACTCAACAGCAACATTCCAAATAGGATTTACCTGATTTGGATGTAGATACCCACAAATTAAGGCTGAAAGTCTGCATTCTGAGCTCATATTGATTATTTGTTTTGACGATCAATATACATTGGTAGACAGCTTTATCAATGTACACATATTTATGGACCTGACTGTATATCTGTACAGACGTGTTGCATATGACAAATCAGTCTAATGCATATGTTAATACACACAATTAATTACACAATTAAATACACACAATTAATCAATTCATGTGATTTTAAGAATGTGTTGATATTCATTATATAAAAGGTCCTGCAATTGCATTGGAGGCTTTTTGGGAAGATTTTTGGGAATTCTTTACAGAATTGACTACCTGTTCTAGTACCATACAGATATAGCCATGTTTACAGAAGGGTCTGCCTAATGTCTGACAGTAACATTAACTAGGAAGATTAACTAGGCAACAACACCGTGAAAAACTGTTTGATAATCATCATCGTGAATGGGATCTCAAAATAAGGACAAGCAAAATTAAGAAACTGTGGTTCTAAAGAGAACTAGAGGAAATGAGACCTTAAAACCTGTTATACACTTATGGTTCTTCTTAAATGGTTCTATATGGCACCAATTGTTATGCAATCATTACTAGAGAGAGGCTCATATTTTCCTTCTATTTCCTTCTATTTATAATCTTATAATTAAAATAGCCGTTTTAATACTGAAATAAGATTAAAATAAAAATAGATGAAAAAACTGATTTATCAGATTGAGGTTTTTATTCTTCTACTACCACAAAAACATAAAAAGGTTATTTTTTCCATAGAAAAACATTTAAAAACTTCTACCACAGGTGTGTTACTATTTTTCTTCTGAAATATATCTTTTTTAAACTTAATGAATAGCTAAAAAATATATATGATCAATTCAATCTGTTGTTGATTTTAATCCACTGTCACTGTTTAATCCACTGAACAAATAGCATTATGTAAACACAGGAGCACAGAAAACACATTGTTATTCACTGTGATTTTTTATAATTAGTTGAATTGGTCTCCAGATATGTTTTACTCTATGTTTTTGCTCTAGTAAACCAGCATAGTCAGTAACTGCCTCTTACTAAGCTTACTTCGATGGTCTTAGTGTTGGGTTTGATTGATAGTGGCATTCAGACATTGCACCAGTTCTCAGCATGGAAAAATATAAACAACAATGATGTGGCTGAGTTGACTCAGTCAACTAAGGGAAATAATGAACCCACCAAGTGAAACATTTTCAAGGTTCAGGATTCTTGTGTGAGACTAGATATTGATACAGTTTACCTAAGATTTACTGTAAGCACTTCCCAATTTAAAGTGCCTGCCTTCAACATAGCACATATCCCTGGCACCAGTCTTCAAAATAATTGTTACAGACTGTTCTATTCAGTTTTTCCACTGTAACCTAGACATCTGATACAAACTCCCCTGTTACCATGTTTGCATCTGGTTCCACTTGTAACATCAATGGGAGGGAAAAATTAGAAAAACAAGATTAGTGAAAATTGATTGGCAGTGCAAGTTTTCTATAGGTTGACATTTTCCTGGCAGCTTTCACTGCTGCCTTGTCTGACTTGCTCAGATAATTGACTCGTCCTCAAAATCAAATTTCCCTGAAGTAGAACCCTCGCCATATTGGTGTGCACTGGCATCAGCTGAGATTCTAGAATCATCATATGGGTCCTTCATCATTTTCTCATTTTGAAGAAAGCTCCGAAAAAGGGTGAGAGCAAGGAAGGAGTAGATAAACATCACAAACAGTACATAAAAGTAAGCATTGTCATAGGATTTCCTGGATGAGTTAGTGACTGTTGCCTGGCTTGTGGTGACTGTGGTTACATTCACAAGAAAATTCTCATGTTTATCCTGTTCCTCCAGGATGACGTCCTTATACTTGGTCAGCAGAGCAAGTAGCATAGTCTTATTCATGGTGTCACTTCTGACAGGCCACATGTTAACGAAGAAACAATTTGCACAAAGTACATCTTTTAGCACTTTTTGTAAAAGGATAGTATTTAGCGTTCATACTGACCCACCAACAGGTCCTTCTGAGGAAGTCTCCGTGCAGCATGGACAAAACATGGAATGCTTTTGGAATGTGTTATGTTGGAATTAGTCACTCATTAATCATGGCAAAGTTAAAAAGCTGCTTTTAAAATCCAATTTCTTGTCACTTCAGTAAAGTTGGCATGGATCCTCTCTTCAGTCAGAAAAAGATAATATTAAAGAAAATCCTGCTCATATTTGTAAAGTAAAGCTGATGGTACAATGGCTTTCTTGTCTCCGTCATGCACACAGGCTGGATGTTGACTCTCTGGAAAATGGAAAAAGCAGTTGGTGGGACAGTTTTGGAAAGGAATGCTGTCCTGGTCTGCTGTTTGTTTGTCACACTCCAGATAAACAGACATGTCTAAGATAGATGCATGCCAATCACCCACTTTCAAAAAGCAGATAAAAACCCTCTGCATGGAATTTAAGACTTAAAAACAGGTGGCACTGGTTTATCAACCACATTTTTCTCATGTTGACAATCATTTATAGATGGGTCAACACAGACTGGGGAAAATATCTATATATGCTTTATATTTTTAATATTAAATACATATTTGATGTATGGCATAAAAACAACAATAATAATAATAATTTGAATTATTATTTTGTTGCTGTTGATCATCATTTTAATATGATTATTATTAGGATTCTGCAGCTAGCACCAGCACTAGCATAAAGTTTTTTTTCACCACTCCACATGAAAGTTGGTATTGTTGTAACCCCTCATGTCTGATATGGAACATGAGGTCTGTTCCTTTAGGTGTGTGTTACTTCATGCTAGTGCCCCCTGAAGTGCAGCAGGCTTAAAGCGCTTTGAAAACTGGCCCCAGATAACTGAGATTCATTTGTGGAGAAGCGCCACCTAGTGAATAGTGTTCAAAGCAAAAATCTAGCAATTCACCAAGCAATACCTTGTGATTTTGGCTCAAACGTCATGAAATTTCACACCCAGCATCACAACCACATTCTTTAGTGTGAAATTTCATTCATGCAGTACTGCAAATTTCAATATTTCAAGAACTGTGTAAGCTGGTAACTGTTTTACAACTGTTTTTCAGTTTCTTTGCAATTCTCTGGATTTCCCAATTCACAGAAAAAGTTCACTCAAGACTTTGCTTGATGAATAGATGAACAGTAGAAACATATGTATACATACATACATTTGTACATACATGTGGATGTATAGTACTGTGCAAAGGTTTTAGGCAGGTGTGGAAAAATGCTGTGAACTAAGAATGCTTTCAAACATACAAATAAGAATTGTTTATTTTTATCAATTTACAAAATGCAAAGTGAGTGAACAAAAGAAAAATCTAAATCAAATCAATATTTGGTGTTACTACCC
>JAOVVG010000023.1:7989143-7999304 GCA_028566375.1 Leptodoras nelsoni
AATGCCAAGATGTGCAAAGCTGTCAACTAAGCAAGAGGTGCCTACTTTGAAGAATCTAAAATATAAAACATATTCTACTTTGTTTAACTAAATAATTCCATATACTGTATATTTCTTCGTAATTTGGATGACTTTAGTATTATTCTACAATGCAGAAAATTTTTAAATAAAGAAAAACCCTTGCATTTGACGCATGTTCAAACTTTTGACTGGTAGGGTATATGTCCCCACAAGGGCTTTTTTTATTTACTATTTTTGTTAAAAACTAAAGTTTCCTTATGGGGATCAGCAAAATGTCACCACAAGGATAGGAATATCTTATATGTTTGACCTTGTGGAGACATTTTGCTGGTCCCCATATGGAAACTTTAGTTTTTAACAAAAAAAAAATAAAAAATTAAAAGGGCCAAAAATGTGCATTTTCATTACTGAAGTTAAGGTTAGGGTTAGGCATAGCATTAGTTAGCTGCATTAATAATTATGTCATATGTGTGTGTGTGTGTGTGTGTGTGTGTGTGTGTGTGTGTGGAGATAGGAGTGTGTAATGTCATCTCATGAACTACAGACCACAGTTCTCAGTAGGGTGTGTCTCCATGTCCACTCTCTGAGGTGCCTTGGAGGTTTACAGGTCTCTGCTTTCCTCATTAACTCCATTAAACGCTCCCCTGAGAGCAGGAATTTGTCAAGCAGAAGTGTTTATGAAATGAGATATATTTATGTACTCTCTTTAAAGCACAGGAGGTCACTGCGCTCGGTTGGAAAGAACTTGATAGCTATTGTTCTATGCCACGCCAATTGTCTCTTAATTCTCAATAAGATCAAATAAGTTGACCCATGCACAGCTGATCTGGATGTCGGTATGGACTGATGTTAATGTGAAACATGATAAGCCTAAACTAATTTAATATGTTGTTTATTCTGACAAACAAAGAAAGGCACTTGATGGCAGGGAGAGAAAGAAAAAATAACTTTTATTAACCACATGACCAAATCTTTTTTTATTTTCTTTATTTTTTCTTATAAATAGTAAATAGTGCTGCATTTGACACAAGACATTTTGCAACAACAATTGAATGCAGTCATAAAGAAAAAAAATCATAAGTATAAAAAGCAGATGTAAAAAATAACCTTCGGCATGGAATTTAAGACTTAAAAACAGGTGGTGTTGTGTTATAGGCACACAGTACTTTTTTTTTCTCACTTTGAAAATCATGTAAAAATGGGTCCACTCAGAGATGGGAAAATGTATATATTGTTAGTTAAAGAAGCAATACACACTTTTTTCTGCATTTTGCTTATCAGTTGTCATTTTTTTTCTCTTGGTCTTGATTATACAACCTGTCCAAACTTTAGACAATATCTCTTTATGCCAATTTTTTTATTCCTACCCTTTTAAGAGAAAAACATCTTAATATTGGCAGAAATGTGTTGGTAATTTGAAAGATATTACAGAACACTTGGCAAGTTGTGGAAAAGTGTTGGGAGAGTAAGATTTGACCCAAGTCCTATTGAGAATGGAAAAACATAGTCCAATTTAATGGACTACAAATACTGTCACTGAGTGCTATGTTTTGTAATGTTTCATAATGTTCATTAGGAACTCCCTATTGCTCTTTCACGATCTACATTTGAATTATTAAATCAAGAGATTGGTGTATGAGGTATACACTGTGTTTATTGCACTTTCTTTGGATTTCAGTTTGTGCTACTTTAGTCTTTTCTTTCTCTCATACACTATATCCTTCTCTCCCCTCCTGTCTTCTATGGCAAATATGTCTTCACAGAAGGGAATTTTAGTTGCTTTTAGGTATCAGTGGCTACTTTTAACTATACTGCAATTGAATGGGTGAGCGTGGCACGTCTTTCTTTTATTCACATGACATAAGTGAAATTCAATTAGACACTTTAGGGCATAGGAGCCAAATCACTCATTCTATTTCTCTCTCTCACACACACACACCCCACGGACAAACAGGAGCCCTTATTTCCCCAAGTTCTCATGATGATGTAATGTGAAGTTACAAGTTTTGCCTGAAAGATGAAGGTATTTCAATTGCCTGAATCTACAGTTTTTCCTGCTGGTCATTTCTGGTCAAATATCCAGTCATCCAGTCTCAGATTTTCTCCATTTTTTAAAACTCCTTGTCCACTGCCTGGTCTCCTTCACTCCTTACGTGGCGTTCTTTGGGAATGGTCGAGTATGTTTGTGTTGGGAGATGTTTGAAGACATAGAATGGATCGCTAACCACAGAGGGTCTTTGGTCCTTATTATCCACACTAAACCTGAATCATTCAGAATAAGAACAAACCCAGCATGAGTCAGTGGTGTGGCTGGATTGGAACTATCTTGGTGCCAGGGGGGATTGTGGGTAGGCATGGATCTGGAAGTGGATGTCAAAGGTCAGGAGAAGAGCTGAAGCGCAGGTGGTTTCTCTCAGAATATCCGGAACCTTCCCTCTTGCTCTCTTCTTCCTGCTCAGCTAATACTGGGCTTCAGATAATGAAAGGCACCTGCAACAGAGGAAAGAGAGAGAGAAAGAGAGAGAGAAAGAGAGAGAGAAAAGTGTATATTAGTAACCAGTTTTATGACACATGACAGCCTGTAGGTGGAGGTGTTATGTCTTGGAAAAGAAGAGGGCCCAGGTGGATTGTTGAAGCAGAAGGATGGGTACCATTGAGTGTGTGTGTGTGTGTGTGTGTGTGTGTGTGTGTGTGTGTGTGTGTGTGTGCATGTGTGAGTGTGTGTGTGTGAAGCCTGATCAAATACAATACACTGTACAGCTCCACCCAGCGACACTTGGAGAACAACCAACAATCAATAAGATTTCAGGATTTGACCTCTGACAGAAACACATGGTTCTAATAGGGAGCTGCCATAGGCTATTTTACTCCTGCTAAAGCTCTCTTCAACCCCCTCCCCAATCCACACGCACATACAAACACCCCTCATTTCTCCAGCCTTAACCACACATGCACACACCAACATTTCCCAAATGGCAAAAACATATAAACTAGCAACACCCGTTCATTTCTACACACCAAACCACATAAACACACACTATTCCTGGTTTGGTGTATAGGCCATTGACAGAGGCAAATTAATTATTTCAAGATGGCATCATATAGGGCATTCAACATGTGGTCTGAACCATTCCAATCCTTTCATTGGGTCTGTCAAACATACTTTGTGATGGTTGCTCCTTTCATTTCTCCATTCCCTTTGCGTGTGTGTGTGTGTATGTGTGTGTGTGTGTGTCATATGAACAACTGACTCCTACTTTCAGTTCAACGTTCTTGTGACTGTGCATGTGTGTGTAATAACCAAGATCTTCATTACCTTAGAGGTCATCTCATGGCTAGCTTATGGACTCCTAAGATTGACAACTAAACTCATTACACAGGTTGTGAAAGGTCACACATGCCTCGTTGTGACGCATGATGGTGTCCACTTGTTACTTGCTCGAAATTGAGGCTATTATAATCCTAATCACTCTTTGGCCAGGTTCAAGTGCATTTGAAATAAAGAAAATCACTGATTGACATCAACATCACTGATGGGAAATGAGCATTTCACTCCAGAATGAAACATACAGAAAATTAAGATATAAACCATGCTTTAATTTAAATGAATTTGGTTCAAATGCAGTTTTGTGGAAAACTGAAAATGGTGTGTGCACTGATGGTGTGTGCACTGAATGATATGAAAGAATCATGTGAGACAGAAATATCACATGATATAAAAAGATCATGTTTTTATAAAATTTTATATCTACTTATAGCTTTACATTTTTAACACTTCAGTTGAATTAAAAGGCATAGCACCAGTTAAAAATTATTTTCTTAGGAATACTGCTAGAATGTCTACAAATTTACATATAATTCTTGTTATGATTTGCTACATAATGTCTTGCTACAAAATAACTTTGTACCATTTTTGAATTGATGAATTACTACAGAATGGATATGACTAGGTTCAGTTGATGCATTACACAGATCTAAGTGCCGACACAGACAAACACCCACACACATGCAAACAGTAGTGGTATTCACCTTACTTTGCCCATACTGGCTATACTGGTATGGTGCCATGTGGTCAACACTGTAGGCTGGCGAGCTGTAGCTGGGTGGGCAGTACGACTGTGAGCTGGGCAGAGACGGCATGCTGGCCAGTCCGGACAGAGACTCCAGTCTCTGTGATGAGTGGCAGCTGGCAGCCATGCCCGCATTGGGCTCCAGAGGACCAGTGAGAGGGGAGAGAGAGAAGTCTCCCTGTGGCTGGTGAGGCACGCCTGCCGGGTTCAACAGTCCCATCACCTAAAAAGAAGAAAGGAGAGGAGAGGGGAGGAGAAGAAAAGAAGGGGAAAGAATTGTTACATTGAGGAACACATAGAACACAAATATAGGAAGGCATATTGGAATACTTTAGTAGACAGAAAACAATGGATTTAGCTCTTCAAATCTCTCACACACAATATTAATATAACTTCTATCTTCACCAAGTAATGAGGCACTAAAACATTCACCACCTAACCACCATTCTTCACCAGCAAAGGCTGATAAAATGAAACCATAACCACAATGTCTGAAACGCTCAAGGGGCATTAGCGAATCATCTTCATATCTAATTTAGCCATTTAGCTCAGTGTTAGCAAGATTTGGAAAGCTGGGATGTTAACTCTGGCATCAGTGCCAGAGGGCCCTCACTGCCAGCACTGATGGGCCAAGCTTGGCCTGGCTCTGAGGGAGGTTCCCTCTCTCGCTCCGCTAATCATTAATGAAAAGCAGTCTGGGTAAAGCTGAGATCACCAGCACACATTCACTCACGGCCCATAAGACTCTGATTATTCTCCATCCGAGCGCACACATGGTCCTGTTTAAATAATTTCCCATATAAGAGAGAGGGAGAGAGAGAGCGAGAGAGAGAGAGAGTTTGGGAGTTGTGTTTCTCTACCCTGCTAAGATTTTCCTAAAAATGATCCTCTGTGAGAGTGCTGTGTGTATTTGTGTTTATATGAGTGCATCATTTAGAAAAGAAAATTGTGGAGAAGAACTGAAAAGGGAAGAGAGCGTGGACATAGATATGTGGTCTGGCTGCAATGGGGTGAATTAAAGTCTTCATGCCCAACAGAGACAGAAGGATTCTGTGTGTTTGTGTGTGTATATGTGTGTGTGTGTGTAGCTTATGTCTACTTGAATGAATGCATGTAGTTAAAAGTTTTACAACCTTTGTGAAGGGTCATGAAATCCCTCCAGTGATTCATCTTAAACAGCTGGACAAGCACACACATGTAGAACATGAGCAAGAAACAGACAGGGAGAGATCAACAATGTTTTCACATGTTCACACCCATACAATTATATTTCCAATTTCTTTTTATTCATCATTAGTTGATTTGTGATCCAACTGAGATGACAGATTGATTATTTAATTTTATCTTATATAATTCTCCACATTATATATATTAGAATTCTTTAATGGTATAATCTATTACCTCAGCCTCAGCAATACACTAGAACAATACTAGTTTATGAATCTTAAAACGTGTAACCTACATAAAAAAATACAATCTGAACTTAACTGAATTGAAGCGGTGTGTTTCCCACCTTGAAGGCCACACACACTCACGCTCACACTGACAGTAGGTAATTTACAGGTTCCTGGTCAGAGGGATCCGGAGTGTGTGAGAGGAGCATGCTGATGTGTTATGCTTTACAAATGGAAACCACATGGAGGTTAAAAAGTCTCGTTCACCTAGCTGCAGGGGGAGACATGTCTACACATGAAGTGAACTCTCAAGCACACTCCAAAGAGCACACACATAGTTTACTGACAAAAAGCTTCCCCATAACATATGATTTTGAATATATGTGTTTAAGGTGGAAAGCTAAATCCAATCAGTCTAGGTATTGCTACTGGTAATAATACCACTGAATAAAAGTCATGATCCAGAAAAATATGTAAAGCTGCAGAAAATCTGTATCTGGGTCATACACAAAAATGTGAATAAGTTGTGGGAGCAAAAAATGTATTTAAAGATGTAAATCTGGGTTTTTCTATTCAAGTATTTTCAAAATATGTAAAAAAATTTTACATTTATATTTAAGCTGTGTGTATGTGCGCACACACGTACATGCGTGGTTTGTGACTTTTTATAGGCACACATATTGTTAGAGATTGTTAGATCTGAATGCATGTATGCAAGTGTGAGGCTGAGAGCATAAATGCAACTGAATGTGTGTATACGCATTTCCAGTGTCTCTGGTTTGCAGTGGTTCCGGAGCTTATGTGCTACAGCGTGAGAATGCGGGTGGTTTTTGAAGGTCTGGTGTGAACAGAACAATGGTATGTGCAGGATTATACAGCAGACGTGTGAGATTTTCAACCATGGGGCAAGTGAGCTGGGCCAAGCACATGAATACTCCTCCTTTTTACTCACAATCAAACACCTAAACACATACACACACGACACCTGTAATGCAATATTACATCCAGACAGGATTTACACAAATGGCCCACTGGAGCTAAAACTGTAGTTCACATTATTGCCATGGATCTCCGCATAGTTTATTTATTTTCATATTTTTTATATTTAATAGCCAGGATATTTTTATAAATGCCACTTTTTACTGTACATAATTAAAGAAAAAAGACCAGAATGGCATCACTGTCAAGTTCATAGCCCATTATAATAAAATCAAAACAAGCAACAGTTAAAAGCCTCCACAGCTAGGAAAGTGTCTGAATGGAGTTTTCCAGCAAAATATGTTTGTTCAACTTGTAATACTGATGCAGTCTTTTTTCTCACTGTTAGTTCTCAAATAAACATCAATAATAAACATGAATAAATAGTTAACCATTTAAAGCTATTTTAAGCCATAAGGAAACCTCTGCAGTGTGAATCAAACCAAGCCTGTGATTTGTCGTTAAACCACTCAATAAATATATAAATGAAACAATTAAGCAATAAAGTGAGTCATTAGCATAAATTACACAGTAAATTATGGAGTATAAATTCTCTCATTCCAATCAATTAAGGGTCTGGAACATTCCATAATTAGAATCACAGACACAGAGTTGTGCCCTCGTCATGATGCCCAGCGGCTCTTGCTCTCCTGGGGCAACAGAAGGCCAGCAATCAGTTCTGGCCTAGGTCACACACACACACACACACACACACACACACACACACACACACACACACACACTAATGGCAATACCATATTCTGTGTGAATGTGAGACAACAACCCCATGTTTAATGGCTTGTGATGTGTACTGAGAACTTTACACTTAAAGTTTTTAATGCAATGCCATCTCGTCTGTGTTGAACAACGAAGCCACACAAACATTACAATCAGTCAATTATTTCGGATGTATGCCCATGACACACTGCTATTAGACCAAACATTAACAACATTAAATAACAAAGAAAGTCATTGTGAGATTATATTTCTGGATTTCTATATTTAGGCATAAATATGCTCTCTGTCACATTGTTTTGTAGATCACCAAAAAGTCCCACAAGGCCCTTAAATTCTTCTGCATAATCAGAATCACATGCAACATTTTTGACACTCTTCCACACCCCCACCTTCTATGCTACCCACCACAAGACTTTTAAGGTCTTTGTTTAATTCATTTTAAGTCATCAAGAACATAGAAGACTTCCCCAGTTCTTCCAGAGTATCATGTGTATGATCGAGCAGGAGGCGCCTCTGAAGTGCTTAGCAGCTCATTTTCCGCTTGTTAGCAGGGACGCGCATGGCGCTTAGCACGGGAGATAGCAGCCAACGAGTGTGTAATCACATAATTGTCTTTTCACTTCTCATTTTCATCACCATTCCTTCTGCCACTTGTTTACTTCCACTCCAACCTTCACTCTGTTCACTTACAGCTATTCTACAGTCACCATGGTAGCTAGTCTTAACATGCTGTGGAGGCCCAAAGCACATCACTTTTCATGTACCGTCAGTCTGTCTCTTATATCCCCAGCCCAACATTTCAATTCAAGTTTAGCTTTTTTAAAATTAGACATTGTCAAAAAGCAGCATTATAGAAATATGAATGTAGACTTAGAGCTTTAAGGAATAGAGTCTTGACGATGAGTGGCAAGGAATAACTACTCGAGTTGACAAGAGGAAGATTTCAGGTGTATTCAGGTGAGAGTAGGTCAGATTATCTACTGAAACAAAGGTGGATAACCAAAAAAAAAATCTAACCCAAGCACATACCTTAACTAGATCAGACATATTGCCATATTTAGTGCACATTACAACATTGTTTCATACTTCTGAGTTTATAAATTGTATAACAAGTTTATGAACAGTTCAGTTATCCATACTGAGACGTGCTCAAATGTGCCAACCTAAAAATTAGATGTGGTCAGTGATTAAGTTACAGCAACAGCATTACATGACTATACAATCAGGGATTTTTTAAGTTAGTTTTGAATAAGAATTTTGTTTCCTATGACCAGTCATCACTGTGCTCTCATAGGTCATAACACAAGAACACAATGCTCTGTACCAAACAATAAAACCCCATATATATGCTATTCTACTCAAAAGGAGCTCACTGACCTGAGTTGAGAGGCCGTTGCTGATAGCGGGGTTGACTGGGCTAGAGTGGCTTGGAGCAGGCACAAAGCTGTCTGAGTAGCCTGAGAAGCCATGACGACCTGAAGAGAGACAGTAGGCCGAAGTAGCGTCCTGGGCTCCCGGGGCAGTTGCCAGACTGCTCTGGTGCACTGAAGTCGGTGGAAGAGGCTGAGGCCTGTGCACTGTGCTGGCCTGTTCTGACATTGCTGATAGATATAAAAGAAAACAGCAAAGAAAGCATAAAAAAGCAGAAATGTTAGACTGTATTCCCATTAGGCACTTTGCCTTAACTGCCATCTTACAGTTAAAGATGGCAAAGTTGGCAAAGCTGTTTCTGTCTGAATAACACAACCATTTTCTCGACATATATACTGTATATATCCATCAGTATTGCTCTGGATATAATGTGCATGTTGATAATCAACATACGTTTTTTTAAGTTTCTTGTATTCAAGTCAGCACAGATTTAATTTCTTAATTTCTTGTGCAACAAGTTTTTTTATTTGTGATCCTTGTGTAATTCCACATATGCTTGTGTACATAATAATAATAATAATAATAATAATAATAATAATAATACTAATAATAATAATGATGATGAAGAAGAACTTAGGGATAATAAACAAATGAATGCAGGAGACAGCACCACCATAAGCAATATGTAGAGCCACTGTGTTTTCATTTTTCAGGTGTACTGGGAGTGGGAGTTTGACCTGAATGTGACGTCCAACCCACCTTGTGGGATGGAGGAAGTTGAGTAAGGACTTTCTGGAAGCTGGTAAGGCTGTAGGCTTGACATGGCCGATGGAGGGAATCCTCCAGGAATCAGGTGATTGAATGCCATCAGCTGATTAGCTCCTGCCTGCTTCCTCCATCGAGCTCGTCTGTTGCTAAACCACACCTACAAATCAAAACACCAAAAATAAATTTGAGGATCAAGGTATGTGAGCTATTTTCTTTCTGTGGGGGCAAAATGTGTGAGACAGTAGAGTCTTCACTGTGCATGTGAATGTGCAGAATCTTGTGTAAGCCCATGAGTGTGTATGTGTGCTTTGTGTGTGCAATACAACATATTATGACATCACATTCATCAAAAGTTATTATATAAAGTTATTATATAAAGGCATTTAATAAAAAGTAGTATTTTTGGCTAGGCTTTGTTATTTTGTAAAAGGGTAGACATTAATTAAAGTAATTGTTTGTGTATGTGTGTGGTTACCTGTACTCTCGCCTCAGTAAGTTTGGCTCTTTGGGCAAGCTCCTCACGTGTGTAGATGTCAGGGTAGTGTGTGCGCTCAAAAGCTCTCTCCAGCTCCTCAAGCTGCTCAGCAGTGAATGTTGTGCGACTGCGCCGCTGTTTTCTCTTCAGAGGCAGACCTGGCTCTGAGTCTACATCTGAACCCTCGTCCGAATGACTCGCTAAAGCACACACATTGCATAGTCATGTCAGGAATAAAATATCGAAATAAAGTTCTCAGTCATTTGCAAATTTCTTACAGGGGAATAGAGGAAACTGAAGTTCAACAGGTATATAAAATAAAATGTAAGAATCCTAATAAAAGCAA
>JAOVVG010000023.1:8006374-8019889 GCA_028566375.1 Leptodoras nelsoni
ATACTGCATTAGTTTTTTCCTACAATTATCCTGAAAATGGATCAAGTCAGTACTTCTACATTTGAAATATGTTTACATGCATACATTAATGTTCATTCTTTTTTTTTCTATTGTATGCATGGAAAGGTACAAGGCTATGCTGAAAAATATAACAAATGTGGTGGTGGTGTTTTATTCCTCTCACAGCACATCTTTAAATAATAATGTAATACATTTTCTTTAATAATAAATGTCATACATTTTCTTGTGATCTTGTGACAAACTTTAACACAGCTTTTAATGTCACCAAAAAATGGCAAAAAAGCACAATTCTACAATTGATGTCCTGTGAATATGTTTATGACAGCATTTAACCTTTAATTTTTTGTCTATGTTTATCCTCATTTAAAACCCTTAATGAATTTAAGCATACAGAATAGTTTTTGAAAAATCTTTCAAAACTAATGCAAAACCTTTAACATTGGCAATTTTGTATGTTCAAAGCAAAAACAAAAAATAAGCTGTTTTGCTCAAATCAGAGGCTCTATATTTGGTATAGAAAAATTCTGTAGGTCTCGGAAACCTGTGTACAAATACTGTCCAGGTATTATTGCAATAATGCCAGTGACAAAACTATATTAAAACAAAAAGCAATATTTTCTGTACCTACTTTCCAATTCACAAACACTACACTTCCTTCTTTCGTTGTTTCTCTCTCCCTCTATCTCCCTGTATGTGCTTCTCCCAAGTTCCACACTCACTCACAGAAATAAGAATGAGAAGTGAAGTTCCCCAAGTTAAGTGATTGACAACGTTGTCTAGCTTTTCTCAATTAACCATCTCATTGTGTGTGTTTATAGGTTGCCCCCTACCCCTTTGACCTCTCCACTTTCCTTTTCATCCTCTGCTCACACTAACACTTCCAAAAGAACACAGAGCGAATAAGAGAGAGAGAGAGGGAGAGAGAGAGAGGGAGAGAGAGCCTATTCTCCTTGACCTTCCATTGCTCACTTTCTCTTTCAGCCACTTCAAACTGTCTTTGAGAGAAGTTTAGAGTGAAAGAGGGGAGTCCATCAGCTCAGAGGGGCCAGGCCCGGGCACAACCCCAGAGCCCCACTTCAAAGATGGCCTGCATTCATTAATTGTCCTTTGAATTAATATCAGAGGATCACAATACTAGTGCCACAAGAGAAAGAGGAACCACTGAAGCATAGAGTCAAGCATTCATTTGCAGATAAACTTGGGGTATGTGTGTGTGAATGTGTGTTTATTTCAGTTGCAGCACAAAAGGAGTACTTTCTTAATAGAAAAGACAAACAGGGGAGGATTAAAAAAAAGAAAAAAAAGACCTGAAATATGAAGACTACGACAGAATTATGTTATGTGATATTCTCAGAAAGTACTGCCAGTAAACTTCACTTCCCAAAAATTCCTAATGTAATGAAAATTAGACTCACAGGCCTCAGTGATTTCCTCTGCCGCAAAAAAAAGAATCAATGAAGATCCATTCATAACGTTTGGAAAAGCATAGTTTCGGTTAATACAAAAATACCAGATTCTGATAGCATAAGTGTGAAGTACATCAAGCAAGCCATTTCAACCTACTCACATGGTCTATCATATTAGTTGCATTATGACTAAAGCTACAATAATTGCTATTTAAATAATTATAAATTAATAAAATATAATAAAATAAAGTCCTGGGAACAGTGGCAAGCACTAAATCCCTCATCGTAACTTTAACCACTTTTGTAAGATTCCTACAAAAAATTACATTTATGTTAGCTATCTTCAATCATGTTATGATAGCCATATTTTTGAAGCTCACTGTGGTCTGACATTCAGTTGATTCCACATGTAAAATGGAAAGGCAGAGAGAGAGGACACTGGGATGAACAGGGATGAATTTACTGCTGCATCTCTCTGCCTGCAGGGCTTCAGAGTCATGACTGAGAAAAGCATTCCAGCAGGAAGACTAGGCCCCTTGTTTATTGATCATGGACACAGTCCTGTCTTTCTTTATCCCTCTTTTTCCCCTCTCTTTGTACACAAATGTACTCTAAAAATGCATCAGGCATTTACAACCATACCAGAAAAAATTCACCCTCAAAAAAGCTGCACAAAGGAGTTAAAGAGGTTTCTGAAAAAAAAATCATGTCAGCTGTTGCTGTTGTCATATAACATATTTCTAGCTGTTCCAGTTTATGTATTAGTGATGCAAATGCTATTCTCAGGTCTATGACAACATGACTCATGTCTTTTTGCTGCTTGTTGTCTTTTTAATTCATCTGACTGTCTCTCTCACACACACTCACTCTGTATGTCTCTCTCTCTCTTTCTCTCTCTCTCCCCTCACTACTCTGTCTCCCTTTCTCTGTCTATTGAGTGAGTTTCTTGCCAGAATAGTGGCGAGCCAGCACCCCCCACTTTATTTACACAAACAAAGTCTTCCTCGCTTTCTTTCATGTTTTGTTAGCAGTTGATTCTCTCTGTCTTCCTGGCTATTGGCCTGCAGGAGGGACAATGGCCTCGGGAGAATGGCAGCAGATTGTTGGAATGCTCCTCAATGAAACTAATTATTACATGTTGACTGCGTTCACCATGGCACATCTGAAGGCACTAAGCTTATTCAATTGGCCTCGGCAGGATTCCCTTTCGGAAAAAAAAGAAAGAAAGAAGAAAAAACTTGATCCCTTTGACTGTTTGTATTTCTGAGTTTTCTTTTCTTGCCCGCCATAAAATGAAAGTCTGAGAGAGCGGGGGCCATTGCTCTTTGATGACTTTAGTTACTTTTAATTAGCTAAATGAGGCTCAAGAATTGTCAGCCCAAAGTTAATAGTATAAGGGAAAAGAGCGGACGCGCTCATGCAAGCACGTCTTTGTGAGAAAATCTTTATTAACTTACACAACAACAGTTTAAGGAGGAAAGGTGTGTGTAAATGAAATGGACAACAATAATAACAGTATGAATATATATAATATATAATTACTATAATTATATATATATTATATTATATATTATATTATAAGTAATATATTTACTTATAACTTATAATAATTACTATATTATATATAATTTATATATAATATATAATTACTATATTATATATAATTTATATATAATTACTATACTATATATAATTCCTCTCACAACTGGACATGCCATTGTTAAATTCCAAACCATTAATATCCACTGCCTTGCATCTTGTGAATGAAAATTTCACTGCTGCAGTACAGTGATGCTCCACTGGTTCAGTCTGCTGCTCCACTGCCCTGGCTTTTCCCAGACAAATAAATCTTAAAGTCACATGCTTTGATCTCAACGCTTAAAGAGACCCCAACAATAGATTTTTGAGGAGTGGGGGCAGCGGGCCAACAAGGCCTTCTCACTGACAACTATAGACTCAAGCACCTACTTAATCAATATTTGGCCAGAACACTCCCTCTTGATACTGAAAACGCCCTTTTCAGATTTTAATTGAGCACCATTAAAAAGGAGCAACAACCAGAAACCCAACTGAAAGAGACAGCAGAGTGAAATATTGCTTCTCCTGAGCCACCTTGCAGTAAATAAGAAAAAAAGACAAAAGAAGGGAAAACTTTACAGTCTGTCAGTAGAGATCAGGACACAGTGAGGAGGGCTTGAGTTTTATGATGCACACACATTTGCATTTGGACAAAGGTTTAGCAGAAAAAAAAAAGAAACGTTTATAGTGTTGAACTACCCTCTTATAGTAACTTATGCACAATGGGACAAACTGTTTTCAGATTCATGTTATATTTGTGTTATGTGTACTCACGGTTAATACTTAATAATGTACTTATTACAAGTAGACTGCTATTTTACCTTTACCACTATACAATTAACTGTTTTAGTTAGTTTCTTTGTTTCATTATAATTTATTTTCTGAATATTACAGTGGCTTAACTTTGGAAGCCCTAACTCTCTAAGAGGTTTTTTGTACTGAGAAGTAACATTATTGTATGTTAATCTGCATAATTCTGTGTGAAAATGTGTTTGGCCGTTACATCTAATCTTGTTTAACTGTACTAATAAGCTTTGTTCTTTGTCCAGCTCATTCAAAGATTCTTATCAATTCTAAATCTACAAAAAAAGTTTCCAGAGTACCTTGCTGAAATAATAAGGAAATGATTCCCGCGCGTGATGTAAAAGCGAGCGAGCGCGCGCCAGGGGCGGAGACGAAAGGGTGGGGCTTTGACTGTGGAGACGATTAAAGAGGCTCGATTTAATCAAGAGGCAGGGGTTTTATTGGCGATCATGGAGCACAACGTGGTGCCTTCGTAAACATGATTCGATCCCACCTAATCACCAGGGTCTAATGTAGACCCGAAGCCGAGGACACAGTCGTCTACACGAGAAACTGAAGAATTGGAGGTTAGAAAAACCTGGTTCTGGTTCCAAGATTAAACAGGGAGATTTTTTCCCAGTGAAAAGAAACAAGTATTACCGCTGGCTGTGAGGAAGTTACACGTTACATCTAAGAGAATTTGGGATTAATATCCGGTGTTATTAACTAAGCATAATGTGTAAAATCCATGACAGGCCTCAGCCTCAAAAAACTTTTGACGCCACTAAATAGTAACATGTGGAAAGCCTAAATGATCTGTAGTCTAGACAACCATTTCATTTTTTTACAGCGTATATTTAATAAGAATACAAATAAATGTGGGAAAAGCACTTACTTTACTAGTATGTAATATGGCTGTAGTTTTATGATCATAAACCGATAAAAATCTGCCGCTCTAACAGGACTGCTATCAACAAGTGTTAGGACGAGTTTAGTTCCTTTTTTGTTTGTTTGTTTGTTTCAGTTTTACTAATAACGTTATTGTTGCTCACTTCATCACTAAAGTGTGAATTGTTTTGCTGAAAAGTTTCCATGGAGATATTTCGTAAACGAAAACGGGCGTTTTCGTCCTTGCCGTGCGCTTTGCGAAAACTCTCTCCATTAAAGCCCTTTCTTGAATAATTCATCTCTCATTGGCCGTCTGTAATGTCTTCTCAGCTTCTTTTTGTTAGGCCATTTTTACTGCCTTTCTCTGCATTTTTTAATAAAGCTCAGTGCCCTTTGTGCGCACAAAAAAACGCTTTTGTGTACGAGAAAGTGGAGCGTGAGGCTCATGGACTCGCGCGCTTTTGTCTCCCCAAGTTCATCCTCAAGTGTCCGATTGTGCACCGCGGAGCCGCCTTTCAGCGCCCAGCTCTTGGACAAATGTTTGATTAACTGATTCCTGCACAGTTTGCTTCCTGGCCGTTACCTTAACATGGAACTTTCTTCATAATTGTTACACATCTGTTTCTTTAAATCTAGCGAGAGGTCATTTGAACGGTTTATCACCTCAGTGCTCATTCAACACATCTGTTGAACTAATAATTTCACAGTGTACACTGTAACACACGGTAACCATTACATAATAAATAATAATAATAATAATAATAATAATAATA
Organism: Leptodoras nelsoni; assembly: GCA_028566375.1. NCBI lineage: Eukaryota > Metazoa > Chordata > Actinopteri > Siluriformes > Doradidae > Leptodoras > Leptodoras nelsoni. Next base: position 8,011,824 of record JAOVVG010000023.1, read on the forward strand.
ATAATAATATTTTTTACTGACCGTACTAGTACTGATATCAATATTGACGCGAATTATTATTATTATCATTGATGTTGTTCCTGCTGTTGTTATGCAGTTATGTCTATATATAATCTACATATATAATGCAGCTATAATCTTTAATAATCTTTAATGCATAATCTATAAAACATAACAGTAACAGCTACATAACAGTAATAACAGGTTAATAATAATGGTTACAGAGAAAGTTTTTGCATTAGGCCTATTAGGTCCTCTACTATTTTCACAAATACTAATAATAGTACTACCACTACTACTACTACTACTACTACTAGTAGTAGTAGTAGTACTATAATAATAATAATAATAATAATAATAATAATAATAATACGGATAAGAATAATAAAGTTATACTGCCAGCGTGCTACATTGGTATTACCATTATACCCCCATTTATAGCAGCAAAACTTTGCGCATGCATCAAAAAGTAGAAATTAAACTTACATCTGTCTCCCAGAATGCCATCGATGCTGTGTTTCGCACGTCTTTCGTTTTCCTCAAGCTCCCTCTTTTCAACTTCATCATCGTCCTCCTCATCCTCCCCATTTCCCCCAAACTTACAGCGCAGTATGCGACTGATCGAACTGACTGCAGAGCAACAGATTATAACAGTTACAATCAATATGGTTATAGAAATATCTACAGTAATAAAAAAAATTGATTATCTAATAACTATAATTTCCTTTAACGCTGTCGATATCTATTATCTAATAACTACTATTATTCGCTACTACTATTACTAAGTACTATTATCTGATAATGTTGTATAGGTTCATTGTTGTGGAAGCTATTATTTAACTCAAGCAAATCGATGTATAAGACCGAAAAATTAATAAAAAGATAATTAATTATGGACGGAGTACCTGAAGGCACGTTGTTTCTGTCACAGATGCCGTCTTTCAGCAGTTTGTCTCGGATCTCCCAACTGAACATTCCTGGGCTCTCTCTCTTGTATTCCTCGATTTTCTTATCCACGTCGGGACTGGTATTCTGCTTTAAGTGATCAAAATTTACACAGCGAATCATTATCACTGTCAAAAAACTGAGGTGAAAAATAAACTACAGTCATGCAATGAATTGGAAAATTCGCATTCTTTCCAGAAGTTCACTTTTTTCTCTTAAATAATATTTAGCCATATATTTTTCAACAGAATGTTTTTTTTATTTTCTTATTCTTACTCGATTAATCTTGGTGGCCGTAAGTCCGCCAAAGTAATATTAATTGAGATAAAAGGCTATACTATGTTTACAATTTGGATAGTCTAAACGAATGCATAGAAAATGTAGTTGCACTGATATTCAGTCTGTAAGAAATGAAACATTTCTGGTGCAGTGTAAGTGTCTTGGACATTATGTGTGTTGGATATTATGGAATGGTCCTCTTGTGTAGAGGTGATGACATTGTGGATGACACGTTACCACAAGCGACGAACTTAACAGGGAGCCGCAACTTTGTTTAATCTTACAACAAAAATATCTTGAAGTTTTATTTCTGAATATCATTCCAGAACATCTGTCACAGATGTTGTACCTTCGGCTTGCTACCTCCGATAGCGCCAGGCCGGATGGATCCCGTTTCCTGGTACCTGCACAGGATTTTGGAGACGCAGCCGTGGGAGACCCGCAGCTGGCGGGAGATGACGCATGGTCGGATCCCGTGATGCGCCATTTCTACGATCTTATGGCGAATGTGGTTCGGCAACGGACGTCCGTTAATGAACACCCCGCCGAGCTGGTTTACTCGGCCCTGGCCTAAAGGTGTGGAAACTGCAAGAAATATTACAGCATTATTACTGTTATTACAGGATTATAATTGTAGTTTTTACCATTTATAATGCACTATAATGCTGCATAAATGTCACAGCCCAGATGTAGTACAGCCCAATAATAATAATAATAATAATAATAATAATAATAATAATAATAATATTCTCGTGAAATAAATTGTGAGGGAAATTCTGTGCGTTATTTAAAATCCTGTTGCTGTCCCAAACAAAATTAAAAACTTTATCACAAAATGAAATCTGCTGCAAAACTGTGAAAAAAAAAAAACATTTCACAAAACAACTGCACAGGCACTGTCAGGATTTGCTGAATGTTTATATAATAAAGTTTATATAAATAAACGAAACTTCTGGCTCACATTTACCCCCAAATAAACAGTTTATGTAAATCCACTCAACGCCTAATGCATTAACAATTAATAGGAACAATTATTTCGATAAAACATCTAAAAGTTACAACTATTGAATTTCAGCAAGTGATGCTATTGACCTACCTTCGAGCGAATAGCCCCCTCTCGGGTAGTTTTGGGGTGGCGTGGGGCGCACCATCCTGGGAATGCCCCCTGCTAAGGCGGCCATGTCCCGAATTCCTAAGGAACAGCAACGAGGCAACTTAATGGTTGAATTAACGGTGGATTTAGAGATCCAGTCGGAATATATTTAAAATCAGGTGTCGGTGGTGCCGTTGTCTATTAGGCCGAAGAGATGTCACTGTTATTCGTCCTCAGAAAATCAGCATAGAGGGGAAAAAATCACTCAGAAAAGTCCATCGAAGTTAGCGAGTGTTATCCAGACTAGATGAAACGATGTTATTCCTGAAATAAAATTCAGAAGTCAGCACTGCTTTCCGCAGCCGTTTGTACGCACTTGTTGTGTGGATGGAGTCGGCGCTCGATAGCGAAACATTTTATCAGTTGAAGAGTTGTGTCCCTACAACGCACCGCGGCCTGTGATTGGCTGAGAGAGGGAGGGTCCTGAGACCCGACAGCGTTCTCTGATTGGTCCAAATATGCAAAGTTTTCTCGTGCCGTGCCCTCGAGGGTTCAAGGCGATGTGACACTGATAAAAACATCTACAATAAATTCGGAAAGGTACTCGTGGAATAGATAGTTAGGGAAATTCTGTGCGTTATTTTAATCCCATAAGATCTGCAATTGCCCTGATTATTAAAAACATGTGAACTAAGCCAACGAGTTATGCTGAGCAATATTAAAGTTTATATGCATAAGATCCAAAGAACAGTGATCTTTCACTTGTAGTGTAGTTATTGACGTCTTTAAAGAGTAGCATCGTAATACAGCTCTGGTGAAAGGAGCACAACGCGAGGCTCCCAGCAGGGTATGACGCCGCTAGGGCACTAAAACTGTCTGTAAGAAAGGGATGCAATTGTGAAGAGCATTTATTTAGACCTTCGTGATATTCAGTAGACCTATGCACGTTATTCTAAGTCTTTCACTGCTTCTCTGCTATCACATCTCACACGTGTTTCTGTGAAAATTGACTGTTTCCATGTGAGTTACAATTAGGGGCAATCTTTGTTTTTCTTTTGGGGAGGATTCATTGCGATCCTCACGTCAGTCAAATCCTTTCCTGTCCATTGATATCTTCCCGATCGGTCACTGGACTGGAAGACTGCTATCAACTAAAACAATGCTTCGTCTTTTCTTTCTTCATCACAGACAACAGGAGCACAACATTAAGTCAACTTAGCACTCCGGGCTACTGTACACATTTTTTTGCAGTGTGTAAATGTGTTTCATCTCCAAGTCACAGCAGAATGTAAATTCAGTGCTAATACTTCCTGGCCATGCCTGCATTTGTTTAAAGATAACCCCACTTCTTAATGACGGTCGGTTACATTTGTCTTGCGATAATCGCTTCCCAATTTATTTTTTGTCCTATCCACTTATGGGACTAATGTGACAAATACGTCAGCTGTCGTCGGTAATAATCTGCACAGAGACATGTCGACAGTTAAATAACTAACCCCCTGGTCTCTCGGGGTCTGAGAGTCTCACTGAATTATGAGTCAAATTTGCACGGGATTCGTCGAGAGATGCAGCTAAAGTGCACAAAGCTGCAAAACTGGATCAACTGCAAAAAGCGCTAGAGACATGGCCTTCAACTCGCACTTTGGGAACAGTTCTTCATCCGTCCACCTGTCACATCGCTATGAAAAACTCATGCATACATGCAATATTTTAAATACATTTCAGGGCCTAAAAACTCTGGAATATATTATTTATAGTTCACAAGACGCATTATAAGACATGGTGCAGGGTAGCTGAAATATAAAAAGCCTAAAAAAGACCAATTTAAATAATGCACTAATAAAAAATCTACCTTTAAAAAGTTTTTGTTGGAAACCTTATAAAGCAGCCTATTATAAATTATATTAAAGTTGTCCACGCCGTATTTACGTATGTATTGACGTATGTATTATTATTATTATTATTATTAATAATAATAATAATAATAATAATAATAACAATAATAATAAACATAATAATAATTTCTATTGTTGTTTTTGTTGTTATTGTTATTAGTTCTGTTTTGTTGTTATTGTTACTAATTGTTTTTGTTGTCAGTAGTAGCTTGTCAGTTTACATTTGTTTACATGAAGTTTAGTTGTATGGCTTCTAAAGTCTCTCAGAACAGATCACTGAAAGTAAACGGAACAAAAGTGAGCGATGGAAATAAGGTCTCCATTAAGCAGTTATTGCCTACATTAACATCTCTCGGTCTTTGTGAGCATGAAAAGCAACTTCAAATGTTGTGTTAGCTCAGCACTGCGGGGACAAAGGCGCGCGGGAGGGAAGGGCGGCCGGAACACGGGAGGCCATTCACGTGCTAACACGCAACTTGTTCTTATTCTAAAAAAAAACTTCACAGGGGAAGCACTTCGGAGGACACCTCGCCATGCCACACTAATTCAATATAAGGGACATCCGTGACCTTTCTGATTTTCTTGTTACACTGAACCTCTGTCAACTCACTGGACACGTTTACTGTCCAGATATGCGAACTCCCTATCGACCTGCAAACCTGTATGATCATAAGTATGGCACATATATGCCCCGTAAATACCTAATTGAACACCAGCCTGCTATCGATTTATCACTTACATATTACTTATACTTATATCTGAGCACAACGTCTTAGATTGATAGAATTTTTAGCTAAATTATGATAAATAAAACAATGAATCGTTATTTCGCAGGGGTTTTGCAAATAATAAACCAGCTCAAGGAATATACCAAGAAACCTTCTGTAATGTAAGTGGCAGACTGTTAGCCCATACTTTCCTCGAGCTTTTGTTTGTTTGTTTGTTTTTTAAACACTCTGCTCTACTTAATGTTTTTTCGACATAGTTACAGGTTATTGCCCTACATATAATTATGTAAATATGCTTGTGTTCAATTATGTTATTAAGAAGGCTTTAATAAGTAGGATGCCGGGTTTTTTTCAACAGGCTAGTGTTTATGGTACCCTCTTCTGATTTATATGACTTTCTGATTGCTACAGTGTTCTTACAATGGTTAATAAACTCTGTTATGATATGTTCAACTCTTAAATAAGCCGTGATAATGAAGCACAGCGGACTAGATCTGTAACTTAATTCCGTCAGAAACTGTGGGGGGAGATATGGCCAGAGAGTTCGTTTGATTATGCTTAAAGGGATATTGAATATCCATGTCAAATCAATTCTAGAGTGAAAAATCCAAGTCAGAAATTTTCTACGTCAGTGGGAGGAAAAACATCATAAATAAAGAGGCAAATGTCACGTTGAAGAAAAAAGGCAAACCTGCCTAGTTCAATTTGAATCTCAACCAAACCCTATTTTTTCTGGAAGAACATTTATTAAATTCAAGCTGGTAGAGTTCAACTCTTCAGTGCAAAGGCACCAAAACAGATTGCGATCTGTAGGTATGGTTAGGCTACACATTACTGAAGCTGCAAGCCAGTTGACCTGATCGGGAACTTCTTTACATTTACGGGTAAAACCGGCAAAGGTACGGCTCATTTGAAAATAACTGCAAATGTAAAATATTATTTTTTGAATCAATCAGTAACAAAAATGTTGAATATTTAATGGATTTATCAGCTGCTTTACGGATAATATTGTGGTGACACTTGTTATTCTTACAATGTTACAATACAATTGTTACAGTGAGACGAGCTGTTTAGTGAAATTTGTTTTGTGATGTGATATTGATTTTCTTTTCTTTTTTATATTTTAACTTTTTAAGTAAACAAGAATTCTGAAGCTTTTCTCCAGTAAAACTTTTACCTACTGAAGTTTGTTTTTGTGTCATTTCATATTTGTGTGAGAGGGGGTCACAATCAAAAAATTTTTGTTTTCGCTAAATATTTTAAGTCAGAAAACATATGTTGTCATGTTTTACAATCAGCATACACTGTACGTCTCTGCTACACATGAACACTACAGCTTTGTTCTTAGCACCTGCTGTTCATTTACAGTATCACCGAACGTGACTGGATATACAATGTAACTTGCTAGAAGGGCCTGATTAATTACTGCTTATAAAGTTCAATAACTTGTATGTTGATTAAAAGAAATGTTCTTACAAAAACTTAATTATATGACAGACAGACCATTCGATTGATAGATACTAGACACGTCGAAATATATATGAATTTATATATGTATACTGACATGACACTGTTTGTCAAAAAAATCTAACTGTGCAACCTGTGTACTGGTAGAAATAGCCTGTACAACTAAATCAACAGGTCAACAAAGTTCGACTGTTCATCACGAACATGATCAGAATAGTGTTTATAGCATTTAGTGCACAGTTTATGGTCCCACATCTCCCAGAACACACACTTACTCCCCAGACACAGAGGAAGCAACATCTTCATCAAACACAGTGTTTTTCTTACTCACTGTGAATACAGTCTGTGAATAAAACCTTTGTGAATTGTTCTTTTTATTTTATATGAGAGAGAATTAACTTATATATTATGAAAGGCAGCTTAGTTGTAATGATGCTTAACAACTAACCCCGCAGTATGAGTGTTGTAATAAAGCCTAACACTTGCTGTGAGATGGTCATGTTTCAAAACACTGCTACAAGATGCTGATTAAAGTAGCCTAATAAGGTTAGATTCTGTATTTTATACTCACAGCTCAGTAACCAAAATTAACCTGTGATGAAAAATTACATATATTCCCTGAAAACCATTTATGACAGATTTGTAGAGATAACGGGCGAATCAGAAGAATGTACCTTGAATACAGAAGAAGTGGCCAGAAGTACACACTGGCTGCCTGCCCCGCGTTCCCTCACTCCCCCAAAACATGTAAACCTAGCATTTAGGCAACTTCTTTTGGTTTTTTACACATGCATCAGTCAGTTTGCACCCTTTTCCAATTATAGCAATTAGCAGCGTGTTCGTGTGTAACTATTCTCTAAAACGCATTGCAAACTGTGCGCTTGGCGGTTTTAATTACATGCTACTTAAGAACGCAGCTCCAGTGTTTCTGGGCTACATAACCCACTGACACTGGCATTCAAAGGAAATTGAGAGAGGGAGGGAGGGTGAGAAACAGAAAAGGTCTTTTTGGAGGTGAAGACTAAAGCGGTTGTATGGTTTGTGCCCGGGGCCATGGGGATGTGGCTTTGCAGGATAGGGTGAGTTTATTGCCCCCGTGGTGAACCTCCATGGCGTTAGTGCGCTGCTGGAGAAATGGTCAGGTGAGCGCGGCGTCCAGCAGAGAGCCGCTCAACAGGCGGCCAACATCAGAGACACGGTGAGCTTAGACACTGCAAGTGTGCTTAACCGTTGCTTAACCATAACCATTAATAACTTCATATGAATTGGTCTGAACATTCGTGCTAGCTTGTACTTGTATATTTGCAATGTTGCGAAAGTGATGTAGGCTAATGTTTTGATAAGCCCCTCTTATAAATGCATGATGCAACATTCTTGCACTGATTTGCCAAGTCAGAATTCATATGTCGACCTACCCTTGGCTTGGCGAATAAATAGTTTCTACGTTAAGTTTTCGCCTTCCACTAAAGCATTTTAAAGTATTTGCGTCTAACGTCTAATCCTTGAATGTAAGTATTTCTATTACGACCAGTAGAGGGCGCATACGGGGGCTGAATAAATATTCCTCCTTTCCAAAGTAAACTCCACACGAAAATATTCTCTTAGATTCCACATATTCGCTGACCACAGACAAGCCTGTATTCATACTGCCAGGATATA
>JAOVVG010000023.1:8029818-8046716 GCA_028566375.1 Leptodoras nelsoni
CCGGCTAGGCACCGGCTCCCCCGTGACCCTGAAAAGGAATAAGTGGCCAAGAAAATGAATGAATGAATGAATGAATGTATATATGGATCAAGTTCAGTTGCCCGTATTGGTGTAATATTATATATGACCGCTAGGTGGCACACTATTCCACTTATTACAACAACCTCGTGTTCCTCGTGTTGTCTCAGGGTGTCACCTTTGCCTCTGGCTTGCTCATTAGGAACAAATCAAAATCTAGATCTCTGGATATCTTTGAAGCTGCTTTCTGACAATTTCCACTGTTAAACGTGCTAATATAAGTAAACATGTATTTAAAAAAATTGTAAGAAGTGTACAGATAGCTAATGATCTTGTTTTGTGTCCAGTAGTTTACCAAGTATGTATTGCAAGCTGTTAAGTGCTCCGTGCTCTGCCTCGTTCTCTATGTTGTAATAAGTTGAATAGTGTGCCACCTAGCGGTCATATATACATATAATCTAACACCTATACGGGTAACTCCAGTGTCAATTACACTTGATACAAGTGCTTAGGGAATCCTTTAAAAGTTATTACTTTTCACTGCTCCACTGACACTGTAAACCAGTAGGTTATTCATTTCTTTTCCGGCTTACCAGAGTCCAATCATTACTGATTTGTTCAGCTACCCTGCTCTAGCACACCTATAAAGGCTTACTTATATGTATCATAAATATGTGGAATATATTAGTCATGACAATTTTGTAACAGTATAAAAAAACTAATTGAATGACATTAATTTAAGGAAAAGTTTTCCTTCTCCCAACATGAATTCAATCATGTTATTTATAATTGATTTTCTCAATGACTGTCCTCATTTTGGTAATGAATTGTACTGTTCTGGTACTTTAGATATTGTTTAGGAACAGAAATGCCTGACAGAAATGACAGCAAATTTGAACAAATAACTGTAAGGGTCTTCAATCTTATCCACAAATGTATGGTGTGGCTCCAGGCTTTCATTCTAGCCAAGCAGGAGGCAAACTTGGTAGTTTATTGAAGATCAAGATGATATGATAAAGCAAGTGGAATCAGGCGTCTGCTTGGTTGGAATGAAAGCCTGCAACGACACCAGACTTTTGTGTCTAAGGTTAACGAACCCTGGTCTAGCAGGTAGAAAAGTAAAGGCAAAATGTCCCTAGTTTATCCCTGTACATTCCCCTGTAAATGAATGGAAAAGGAGCTGAAATAAGTTTTAAGCAGTGGGTTTCATTTCAACACTGGGGGGACGCACCGCTCACACCACCCACCTTATCAGTATATAAGCATAGGATATCCTACACAAGGAATGTCAAAAAATGGTATATAATATGCCAAACTTTCTTGAACATGTATATATTTTACTATATTTTAAACAAACATCAATCAATAAATATTTCTTTTAATACACTGACTACTCATTTTGGAAAGAGCATGAACACACACGCTCCATTAACAGCTCCATCTGGAATCTCATCACTTCCTCAGTTCTTTCTCGTCCCTGCTCTGACTGCCACCTGATTTATAAGAAAATCATGATTCATTTACCTTTTATAAAGTCAGGAGAATCCTCTGACTGATATTTTCTATGTTTTAAATACCTCCTTAATCTCACTTATATTTGGATGCTGAAAAAACTTTCTAATGCCAGGCTTTCTTGCCAGCCCTTCTTCTTCTTCCCAAGCCCAGGAAATGACATCACTGTACATAATTTTGTTTGAGGAAGCTATATGAATTTCAACGTGGCCATCAGCATGCATTTTAAAAGTTTATATAGTTTCACCATAGTTTCAGTTGTTTCTGACATAAAAAATTGCATGCCTTTATGTATGTATATTTGGTTTTGTATTTAGAAGTACAGTAGTTCCATATTTATGTTACAAAAATGTTACAGGTTACCAGTATGCTGATAGCTATAGGTAGCTAATGTACCAGATATGTTAGTGGCACAGGTACATTCGTTTTGTTGGTGAAAATCAATATTATAGCGAACCAATGATCATTGTGTGTGATGTATTATACTTGTCTACATATACAAATATGTATATGTCTAGTATACAAATACTTCCATAAATTTTGTACAAGAGTGGCAGCTTGGTGGTGCTGGAATTGACCAAACCTTCTGATCAGTAATCCAGAGCCTTAACCATTGAGCCACCAGTGACCAGTGCCTTTAGATTTGTATTGCAAATTCCATAAAAAATGTTCTCACGAAACTTTTTACTTTAGCATCAATAATATAATAGCCTACTTAGTTCAGTCTTACCTCTGCTATATTCTGGTATATTCTTGTTCACCCTACCATCTTTATTAAATTAAATAAATAAATCTTCAAAGGTAAGCAAACCATTATAATTTATTATTATTGTTTTCAATGACAAGCCTAATTGTATTTTGTAAATATAAAAAACATTATAATGTCATGCCTGCAACACACAATAAAGTTGTGACAAAGGCAAAATAAGAAAAATAATACAAGTAACACTGTTCTGGAGTGTTCTACAATTAGCAGTTTAACTGGTAACAGGTGAGGTCATCAAGATTGAGTATAAAGAAGGCTTAGACTTTGTAAGCAAGGATGGGTCATGGTTCACCATTCTGTGCCAAACCAGAGATTTGTCAGTAAGTTCAAAGACAACGTTTTTCAGTGCAAGACAGCAAAGAATTTAGGCCTTCACTATCATGAACTACAGTTCATAATATCATGAAACGTTTCAGAGAGTCAGGGGACATCTCAGTGCAAAATCATTTATTGAAAAAATCATTGTCAATTAATACAGTCCACTGCATCAGGACATGCAACCTGAAACTGTGTTATGTGAAGTGGAAGTTGAAAGTTCTCTGCGCCCAAAGTCATCTGAGATACCTAAATACAGTCGAAACAAGTTCTGTGGTCAGACGAGTCCATTTTCTAGCTTGTTTTGGGGGGAAAAAACACGTATCAAAGAGCAGTTACTAATAAAAAGTGCAAAAACCAGCATCTTAAATTTGTACAAGCTGGTACTTTGCTGTGATAAACTGCTTGCACACCTTAAATCTGTGATGTTTCAATGACATAACTCATAACAGTACAATTTTAGTTAAGTTGCAGGTCTTTACAAAATGTTTCTGTTTAATTATACGAAAGGAAAGAAAAAGCTTCGTGCGCCGCCCGGGAATCGAACCCGGGTCGCAAGAATGGGAATCTTGCATGATACCACTACACCAGCGGCGCGATGTACAAACTGAGCACTTCACCCCATATCTAAAGGAGGGTGTATTATAACATCCATATATTTTTAATTGAATATTGTGTATTTTTTGCGATTATGCAAAACCCGATACATATAAGGATTTATATAAGGAATTAGTGATTAGCTAAAACACGATTTCTGTGCTATTTGTTAATGCTTAATAGAGCATTAACCTAAAATGAGTAATAACAAAACAAGATGGTATTAACGTGTTGTTTACTTCTTACAGCTGGAAAGTACTAATTTAGAAATACTGGACTTTGGACATAAATCTCTTGAGTATATTTTTGGGGCTTTAACCGACCCAAGTCAGCCGAAGAAAATTGAACGGAGGTAACCCCACTTGACGTCAGAGCAGTGTTCATCACGCGCCACCTCAAGAGAGCCAATCAGATTGGAGAAATGGCCTCGTCTTGTTGACAACGCTGGCAGGACTTCCGGCCTCATAATGAGGGCCGCACCGGCGACATAAACTGTAAAGCGTCATATAGCTGTAACGTTGATGTCGTACGGCTGCTTGTTACTCTCTTTGGGTAATGGTTTTCTTACAAAGTACCCGGTAACTGGGCGGTAATATTGGTTTTGTGTCTTTCGTTTTCTCACACGGGGATACCGTATTCTGAGGAATAAGGTGAGATTTTCCATTGTCTTTCAGCAGCTGGGCAGATGTTACGCGATGGTGTCGCATCGCAGCGAGATTTGTTGTCTTGGGATCTGTTCATTCAGCTGCATGCAATGTCGATTGCGATCACAAAGATTTTTCACGAGATCTCAATCAGTGCCAGCTGGAATGTTTGGTATGTCTATGTGATATTTCAGTTCGCCTCATTACCACACTAGTTGGCCATTATAACCAGTCTATCTGCCACACTCTCATCGCTAATTAACTTGTGCAAGCTACATCGGGATTCTCTCATTTTAAATAGAAGAGAGCAGGATTAGTATGGCAAAATACAATCTACAGGGCAGTGGGTTCTTGCGATTGGAGCCGAGTACAGTGTGAACCATTATACACGCGGGACTGTGTTAGCATCCATGGCACACGAGGCTGAGAATTCCATTTGGGCGGTAATGTTAGCTACTCATCCTAACTAGCAGCTGATAACTGTCGCCATAATGCTCTTTCTAAAGGGCAGGAAAGTGCGTATAGCCTTCATATAACAGGCTACCTTGCTAATCTGAACCAATTACATTTTCAATAAGAATTCAGTAGCTAGGTTTCACCACCCCGCGGTTTCTGTCACCAGTTGAATGCCAGAAGTGCCAAGCAATCACCTGCACGTGCAAAAATATCACGTGTTCACAAGCTTATTATTTTTACATCGCAGACGGCAAAAAAGGTCTGCAGGCGCCTTAACATCTTACAGCCAATCACTAAACTGGTATATAAATACACTATATTGCCAAAAGTATTCACTCACCCATCCAAATCATTGAATTCATGTGTTCCAATCACTTCCGTGGCCACAAGTGTATAAAAATCAAGCACCTAGACATGCAGACTGCTTCTACACACATTTGGGAAAGAATGGGTCGCTCTCAGGAGCTTGGTGAATTCCAGCGTGGTACCGTGATAGGATACCACCTGTGCAACAGGTCCAGTTGTGAAATTTCCTCCTTACTAAATATTTCACAGTCAACTGTCAGTGGTATTATAACACTTATAACAAAGTGGAAGTGATTGGGAATGACAGCAACTCAAATGACACGTAAAATGACAGAGCAGAGTCAGTGGATGTCGAGTCACATAGTACAAAGAGGTCACCAGCTTCGTCAATCGCTACAGACCTCCAAACTTCATGAGGCCTTCAGATTAGCTAAAGAACAGTGTGTATGGAGCTGCATGGAATGGGTTTCCATGGCCGACCAGCTGCGTCCAAGCCTTACATTTTGGATGCAGTGGCATAAAGCACACCGCCCCTGGACTCTAGGGTAGGGGAGACGTGTTTTCTGGAGTGACGAATCACGCTTCTCCATCTGGCAATCTGATGGAGGAGTGTGGATTTGACGGTTGCCAGGAGAATGGTACGTGCCTGACTGCATTTTGCCAAGTGTAAAGTTTGGTGGAGGGTGATTATGGTGTTGGGTTGTTTTTCAGGAGTTGGGCTCGGCCCTTTAATTCCAGTGAAAGGAACTCTTAATGCTTCAGCATACCCAGAGATTTTGGCCAATTTTTGGAAGAAATTGACTGGCCTAAGTCCTGACCTCAACCCAATAGAACATCTTTGGGATGAATTAGAGCAGAGTTTTCAAGCCAGGCCTTCTCATCCAACATCAGTGTCTGACCTCGCAAATGTGCTTCTGGAAGAATGGTCAAAAATTCCCATAAACACACTCCTAAAACTCATGGAAAGCCTTTTCAGAAGAGTTGAAGCTGTTACAGCTGCAAAGGTTGAGCTGACATCATATTAAACCATATGGATTGGGATGTCACTCAAGTTCATATGTGTGTGTGAAGGCAGATAAGCGAGTACTTTCAGCAATATAGTGTATATCTGCATGTCAGTATAAACGTGTGATATTTTTACACATGCACTTGATTGCTTTTAGGACATTTTGGCACTTTCTGGCTTTTCATAGTGAGACATGCCTAAATTAAATGGGTGTTGATGAAGTAGACTAATTTGCATCTTTTTTTGAGTCTTTACAGTACTTTGCATATCAAGATGTGTTGCTATAAATGTATATTGGCCATGGCAAACTGCTTACATGTATACAAAATAGTCATGCCAGAATCAGAATCAGTAATAAGTAGTCAGGAAATAGACAGGAAACAGTTAAGGATGGACCAGCTCAGAATTCATTAATTCATTCATTTTCAGTAAGCACTTTATTCTGGTCACAGTGGAATCTGAGCCTGTCCTTGGAGCTGGATGTGAGGCAGGGACACTATGTCCATTGCAGGATGCTATGCATGCACACACACGCACATTCACAGTGAAGGGTATGTTTTTGGGACTTGGGAGGAAACTTGCTGAGACAGTAATGAGGAATGAAAGGAATTTACCACAATAAAAGGAATTTAAGACAAAGACAAACATATGTAGACACTTGACTATCGCCCTCTTGTGTGGGCCTTCCCCAGACTGTTACCTCAGATTTGGAAGGACGCAGTTGTCTTTGTATCCTTTAGCTTTAAGCTTTCTGTTCACTGAAACTAAGCAGCCCAAACCTGTTCCAAAATGATGCAGTGGTGGAATAAGTATTTAGAGCCTTTACTTAAGTAAAAGTACCAATGACAGCAATTTAAAAATACTCCATTACAATTAAATGTCTTGCATGAAAAATACAGTGCTGGCAACATGCATTTTGTATTTTATATGTAAAGTATTGTAGTAAAAGCAGCATGTTACTGTTGTAGCTGCTGGAGGTCTGGCTAGTCTGAACAACTCTATGTACAGTTTTATGTACAGACACCTGATAAATCTCTGGGGTCATGAGATGATTAATCGGAGAGGAAAAAAGACAAAGGAAAGTTCTGGAAAAGTTCTTTAGTGTTCTCTAATCTTTAATTTTTGTGAGATATTGGATCATTTTAACTTATTGGATCATTTAAACAGTTATTGTAAAGAACCCATGTGAGAAGATTAGCTGGAGAAATCACTATTTGGTGGAGCTGTTAACAGCTCGGACATCTGAAGTGTTACCTGATGACACAGACATCACAAGCTAAATAGGATGAAAACCAGTTGTTTAAGATTAAAGATTGATGTATTTTAAAAGATATTGTGTAAAATCTTCATTTTGAAAGTAACTAGCTAAATTGGTCAATAAATGAAGTGGAGTAGGAACAGGTACATGGTTTGCCAAGCGTGGTGCAGAGGAATACGAGTGGCTTGCATGAAGTCTGTGCAACAAAGGGGGGCTGAATTTTAAATTTGATGTTCAGTGTGGACATATGATTGTGCTGGTTACACGTTACAGACTGTTAAATGTGTGGTCAGATGTTCCATACAAAAACTGAGAAGAAGTGAAACCTTCTAATAATGCTTCATATGCTTCATATTCTCTAATGTAGTAGAAGTAACTCACTAAACACCTATTTGTGTCAGTATACTGCATTAATAACCACAGCTATTTATGATTTTGCAGCTATGCCCTGCTTTATATATAAAATCCCTCTGGATTCTGAAAGTCCCGAAATCTTGCACCAGCATAGTCTTCTCTCTGCTATGATGCAGTTTTGTACAATCACCTCCATAACCACAGCTTTATAAGGCTGACAATCTTGCTAGACTTGAAACACCATGTTGCTTCCCATTTAGCACTGCCTTTTGTGGAATGTTGCCTGCTACCAATCTAATTGCTTTGCGTTTTGGCAGTGTGGGTGGGTCGAGTAACAAGTTTAATCTGCAATCAGTTCTTAACTGACAAACGTTTTGTAGACATTAAAGCTTGTCAGACAGGCAGACACAAAGGCAGTATGTGAAGATATTTGGGTAGTTCAGGGTCTGTATAGTTCTGTTCTTTTACATTATGTTCAAAAAGCCATAGTGGTGAAAAAACAAAATCAGCCTACTGTTATCAGTCATCATTTTTATTGGCCCATTTAACTGGCAGTTGAATTAACTGGGTTAAATCCAAACTTAAACAGCTCAGAAATTTTTATTTATAATGTCAACTTAAACCTGCTTGTTATGTGTGTTTCTGGGAAATTCAAGAATGAAAGTCTCTATGACTGCAGCAAATATCCAAAATATTATTGTATGTTTAAATAATGACCCTAATTATTCCATGACAGTTAAAAAAAAAAAAGTTTGACGAATGCTGCCCTGAACTATCCATTGAAAATAGTTTCCCCTTCTTTTTTCTACTTCCTGCTCTTGCTTCTTGTCTATATATTGATGCAGTGCAGCTGAGATGTCTTTGAGTATTGCTAGGAGCAGATATCGTTTAATAATGGGGTTATGGTGACTGCAGACTTTCTCTGTTTTTCATCTGTTTCATGTGCATATGAAGCCACCTTCCACAGGGGGACACATCTGTTCTTCATTTACACTGCTAGCTGAGATACTGGTGATGTGCGAAGAAGAAACTGTAAGGAATAGGGAATTTGTTTAGTGAGAGCAGGTGTATGCAGGAAGGCTTGAGGCTGCAGCATCCTTTGTCTTGAGATTAAAAATAAAAGCACCTTGAAGGTCACTGAAGGGCTCTGATTAAGATGTTGGGATCTTCCTGGAGACCTCAACCTGCAGAAGTGATTCTTTCTGTATTTCATATACTATTAAAATGAAGTGAGGAGCTGCACAGGTTCATACTCTCGATCTCTATATTGAATATTCTATATTCAATGGTCATGTACTTCTAGCTTGCTGCTATCCACATTGTCAGTATAGAAATATGACATTTGATAAGAGTATTTTTCCATTAGCTAGGCATTCTGTGGCACCGGTGAAGTAAGAACTCAAGGTCATCCTTATTGCTGTAAGTAGACCGGAGTCAATTAAATTATTCCTTTCATTATTCGCTGATTCACAATCACGGTTATGGTGGAGAGGGTGCATATTCCAAGTACCAGCCAACTGTGAAGTTCTCATCAGCATGTAACATTCCACATATATAGCCGTTCAGTAGTACTCAAGTGTTTTTCAAGAAGCTCTTAAGGTAGAGTGACTTTTAAGAATGTTTATTGATTAATAGATCTGTCCAATAATTAGGTGGCAAATTTTGAAAGACAAAATCTGCCTGGTTTTGTATTTGTGTACATGCGGCAGTTATACAGAGATAATGTCTTGAATATGTTTTGATTCTGCATGATTTCTATTTGTGTTAGCCTCATAAACCTATGTACACACTGCTTCGTTAGTGTATTTAGGATTACAGACAATTTTTCTTAACATTTTGTTATTACAATCTTTTAACCTCCTATAGTGACTAGAATGCAGACTTTATAGAATGCAGAAGTAGCACATCTGTGTTTAGGCCCTTTTTAGGGCTTGCACCTTTACTTCTCTGCTCTCATGGTGTGCCTGAGAATCAGTCTCTCTCTCTCTCTCTCTCTCTCTCTCTCTCTAACACACACATGTATGTTGATGGAGGATTCTGTGCCTTCGTGATGAAAAACAGACAGCCTTGTTCCCAAACACTCAGCTGTATAGACACTATAGCTGCACAAAGGTCTATAATGTAATTCTATACTTTAGCCAACACTGCAAAGGTGTCTGACAGCTTTATGAAAGTATTCAACATTGTCCCCGATTTGTGCTAGAGAAAATAAATTAAACTAGTCTGTATACTGTGCTTCTTTTAGTCCTGCACATTCCTCATTCTGTTTTTTTTTTTTGATTACTTAAACTGATCTTGTTAAAGAGACTAAAAGCCTCATGAAACAACTTTATTGACTTTTCTTTCAATACAGCTGGTCCTTAGTTGCAAGAAGATTCCCCACATCATCTAAGAAATAACTGACACTTTGGGAAGAGGAAGTAGGTTGTCCTTTCTGCTGGTGCATTCGTCAAAGAAGAGGAGGCATATTATAGCTTGAATAACTCAACAGGAGCGGGCTTCTCTTCCAGGGGGAGAAGCAAGAGACGAATATTGTAGCTTGCAACAAAGAGTAGAAGAGCAGAAGCGAAAGGAGTAAAGGACAAGAGGCCTGATATCATAGCAGAGAAAAACAGGTCCACACATTCAGCCTGATAGTCTCTCTCGCACTTTCCACCCTCCATTGTTCATCTCCCTCACTCCTCCATCAGGATGAAGCTGAAGGAGGATGTGCCTCCACTTTTCCTGCAGGTCTTTCGCTCTGTGGTTTGGGTTTACTCCTTCATTACCTTCATACCCTGGTACTTCCTGTCTGGAGCACAGGCCAATCAGACGCGCGCCAAACGCATCAAAGCACGCTCAGTAAGTTCAGTCATACATGCTTTTGCTGAAAGTGCTTTATATGAAATGTTTAGCCTATTTGAATTAAACCCTGGTGTGTTTTCTACCCTTTGTGTAGTTGATTTGTCTGTTTGAGAATTGCTGTCAATGTGCTGGCCAAGATAAGTGGTCATAGATCATCTTGATCTCATTTTGGTTCAAAGCAAAATCTAGTGCAGTATATGCAGGAATTAAACCAAACTTGCCATGTATTCTGGATTGTAGGTGACATTTTCTTTGTAGGTGCAGGTTAAACCACAAGGTGCAAACTGAGCCAAGGGACAGAGCTGTAGTGCTGAATAAATGCTATGTGTTTTGGATATTTGGACCAACAAACAAAAGCAGAAAGCTTGATGCAACACACAAAATGTCAAACTTCTTATTTACGTAATCATCTAATAAGGTTGCTTTGGCTCTGTGTTTCCTTTGCCCAAGTGAATTCTGAGATTTCTAATCAGACTAAATTTGTTTTTATCTTGCTATTTTTCTGACCAATGAATGAAAGTGTTTTTCAATATATTTACAGCCCTATACATCTACCAGTTGTTGACTTATGTTTGCTGTCGAGCTATAAATTTTGAATTTGTACTAATAGGTGATAAAGAACCTTCCACAGCTTTTTCACCATTACTAAATTATTTTCATTGCTTACAGGTAATACATTTTAGTAGTGCATTGCATACTGGCATGTTTCATTTGCTTCTGTCGAAAATTTGCTTTGTCATGATGTCGCTTTTTGTCGTGTTTGTTGCCAGGTTACCGGCAATCCAGCAGGGCCTTACTGGGCCATCAACAGCCAGAAGCAGCTTGTTTCAGCACTCCATGATGGAATGGGAACTCTGGATAAAGTGTTCGAGTATGCAGCTAAACGCTTTTCTCAGAGAGACTGTCTCGGTACACGAGAGGTGCTCAGTGAGGAAGATGAAGTCCAACCCAGTGGCAAGGTCTTCAAGAAGGTGAGACAAGATGAGCATGCAAGCTCGCACCATTTTGTACATGCATTAGAAGAGATGAGGCTTGGGGTGATGGCTTTTCTGCCTTTAAGTTTGCAGTTTTGTTTAATGGACTCCTGGGAAAGGCTGTGAGTGATGTCAAAACAAGAAAGAACCTTGCTTATGGACATTAAGATGCTTTATGGAAGCTTATCAGGGTCCTTGTTTGTTTCTTGTAATGTTCCGGACTTATCCGTTGCAGTGAAGTTGTTCAGTGCAAGGTAAACCTTTGAGCTGTGTAATGATGATGATTGGCAACCTTCACATTTCTTGGTGAAACCTGTGACCTCAAGTGTTTCAAGCTCAAATTCTTTTTAGTTTATAGTAGTAAATATAATTTACTTTAATTATAGTCATTTATAATAATAATTTATTAATCAATGTAATTGTATTTATAATTATTTAAAGTCTATTCTGTCCTGCCTACATATAGTCATGTTTATTACATGAAATTGTCAGTTTTGGAAAACCCACCTGGGACCTCAAAACACATGATCATCCAAAAATTAGCTGGAAAACTCAAACAAACTACACATCCAAATGAGTATCACAGCTTATTCTTAGAAATCAGAGAACTTTTTCCCCACCATAAGACAATTTACACAGAAGGATCAAAGACAAAGACAAAAGTTACAGCAGCAGTCTTCTCCTCGAACTACAAACACAACATACGGTTACCAAATTACAGCTCCATCTTCTCCGCAGAAGGATATGCCTTGATATTGGCTCTAGAACATATCAAATCAAACACACAAAAAATTCCTCATATGTACAGACTCAAAATCATGCCTCAAAGCCCTGGAACAACTTAATACAGACAACCCCATCATTTCAGAAATTCTAATCAAAGGGAAAGAACTTCAGGAACAAAAATTTGAAGTCATCTTTTGCTGGATCCCAAGCCACATAGGAATCCCAGGCATTGAAAGAGTCGATCAGATTGCAAGAACAACAACAAAAGATACGATAACTACTCGACTCATCAGAGTCACTCAACAGAAGATACATACATTAAAAACAAATGGCAAGACGAATGGGACAACGAACTACACAATAAACTTCATCACATCGAACCAAATGTTGTAAAAATCTTACAAAAATAAAGTCCAGAAGAAAACAAACGCTCATCACCAGATGCCGAATTGGACATACTAGACTCACACAAGCACCTCCTCACAGGGGAAAATGCACCAACCTGACAATCATGTGGAATTTCTCTCTCGATTATACACATCCTTTCAGAATGCCCAGTATTTAACGAAGAAAGACAAAATATTCTTGGAAATAATAGCCTGCAAGAACTCTTTAAAACATCACCAGAGAAAATACGGAACTTTCTGCACCGCACCAACCTAAATCATCT
The DNA here is from genome assembly GCA_028566375.1 of Leptodoras nelsoni. Classification (NCBI taxonomy): domain Eukaryota; kingdom Metazoa; phylum Chordata; class Actinopteri; order Siluriformes; family Doradidae; genus Leptodoras; species Leptodoras nelsoni. The sequence continues at coordinate 8,042,265 of JAOVVG010000023.1, forward strand.
TTTACAAGCCGATTAAAACAATATAAATGACACAACCCATGTATCACCATGAAATAGCCTAAATGTGCTGAAATGGTGTTAAACTCAAACAAACAAACTGTTTTGGAAAACTCTCCCTCTTGTTTATACAGATTGAAACGTCCAGCTAAATTACCAAACGGCAGCAGCCGTGATGTGGAATTTTATTTTTTGTTTTGTTTTGTTTTGTTCTTTGCTCTTTCAGTAGCTCAGAGCTTTTAAGAAGTGTTCATAGCACAATCTTATGTGAGAACCAGATGATCTGCATGATCTGCCTTGCTGGAAAGTGCATAACAATGTAAAGCATTGTACTACACTAATAAGCCGTCTTATATAATGTCCAAGGCAAATACTCCTTTGTGAATGGCACTTCAAGGTAAAAAACGCTATCACAGTTCTAACTTGGTGCTCCTGGTGACTTTCTAAGCATGTTGGAATGTGTGATAAACATTATAAGTAATTCAGTTCTGTTTGCACTTTGCTTAACACTTATCACTAGTTATTTCACAACTAAAGGACAATAAGAAAACTGAATGGCAAGGATTTTAGCACTGAGAATTCTGACAGATGGACCATTCAGCCTGGTATGAAAAGGTCTCCTGTCTGTGTTCTGGTGTCATGGAATCTGCCAATGTGAAATCCATTTTCAACATCAATGAAATCGATTCATTTGACCCTTTTAGTAGCTGTCTGCTAAGCCTGCACTCCCTGGAGCAACAGTGTGATGCCTCAACATAAAAATAAAAAATCTAATTGAAAATTAAAAATCTATGGCAGCTCTGTTCTCCAAAGTATTTTATCATTTAAACAATTGTTTAGTCCTTCAGAATAACATTGTAGGCTGTGTTCATAAGAGCAGTCATGTATACTTTATCTATAAATTATATTTGTGGTGATCTAATGTTTAAAGTAATAAAATGATTAAATGCTCTTTTGTTTGGGGTCTGTGTGCTGTTCCTGTTTTTTCTGTGTATTACTGCAGAATCCCTACAAATCCACCATCCAGCTGAATTTTCATTATTGTCACAGACTGTAAAGCCCATAACATTATTATGCCCTCCTGTACTCTCCCTAAAGCTGAAATGGTTCTGGAAGATGAAATCGGTTATTGTGATATTTTTAAATAAGAAATTGCAATCAGGGAATAATCCATAGTCTAAGTCTTTGTAAATAAAATGGTGAAATCATTGTCTTATTTTTTTTTTTTTTTCCCCTCCTCTTCCCCTCTTCTCTCCCCCCTCTCCCTGTAGGTGATATTGGGTGACTATAACTGGCTGTCATATGAGGAAACCTTTCAGTTGGCCCAGAGGTTTGGAAGTGGCCTGGCTGCCCTGGGTCAGAAACCTCAGTGTAACATTGCTATCTTCTGTGAAACTCGTGCCGAATGGATCATAGCAGCACAGGCCTGTTTTATGTACAACTTCCCATGTGAGTGCTCTGAATAATAAGCTCACACTCTCCGCTTCATGTGCAGGCATTTATTCATTCCTAAATGAATCGAGTGATTTTCACAGATCAATGCAGAGTCTCAGTTGTGTGCTCTTGTTAACCAAGTTAAAAATGGGAGCATATCAAATCAATAACGCTCTGTCTCGTCTTCCATTGTGCCATTCCATTGCTATTCTGAGCTGAAAAGTTGCACTCTCAGGCTATCTATATCCAAATATCTTCTTGGAAGCAGTGAATATGTATTTCAACTCTGTTTTATTTCTAAAGCACTTTTGACAATGGACATTTTTTCAAAGATATGAAATCGGACATAACTTTTAACTTGTATAAATTTTATCCCTAAATGTATGCCTGATGAGTAAGTCAGGGGCAACAGCAGCAAGGAAAATCTGTGCATAATTTAATACAGTGTACACACATACATATTGTGTATACTATATAGTCATTTTTGTTTATACATTAAACATCTACTTAACCGTTTCTCGCAGTACAGCACCATTCCATTTTACTGGTAGAATGTTAATTGGCTTATCTGATATTTTCCATCAGTAGAAACAAATGAATTATTTAATCGCCACAAGTCTATTATAACATTAGTCAGGACACTGTTGAGCTTCTGTGTGCATCAATTATCAATTCACGCCCTTCACAATAACCTTGGTAAAGAGACACAATGGACCGCTCACACTAGAGGTCTTTTTTAATAGTAAAGCACATTATACAACAGCCGCAATAAAATTGTAGTATTTGAAACATAGCAGGGTAGATTAAAAAAAAAAAGTTCTTTTATTAAAGTTCTCTTGTAAGAGTTAATATAGCTATGTTTTGAAATAGAGGTAAGATTCATTTTAGTCCAAGATCTAGAAGAATATGCATTTCTTCTTTTGGTTCATTAATTCCTGCTTTCTTATCCCACCCCCCACCCCAAACAGTGGTGACGCTATACTCTACACTGGGAGGCGCAGCAATAGCCCATGGTCTCAATGAGACAGAGGTCACACACATCATCACCAGTAAAGATCTGCTACAGAGTCGCCTCAAGGTCAGCGCTCTTCACCTGACTTGCTACAGCGCTGATAGAATTCAGAATATTCCTTAGGTTATGTAAGGAGTAAACCACAATGGGGCATGCTGATCTAGCGCATACTATTTCAAACACGCATGAAGATAATTGAAAGTCTGTGAAAATTAGTACAGTTCTCTAATACACAGTGCAGTGTGGGCTCCAAATATTAAACCGGGTTGACAATTGCAAAATCGGAATAACTTAACATTCCCATGGCAGAAACTGCTACTCTAGTAGCTTCCATAGATGTCTGTCATTTTATATACATGCTGGCAAATGTAATCAATGACATGCATAGGTGGCATTGCTATGTGATTAGCATAGGCTCCAGTACCCGTTTTTCTGGTACTTCAGTACCAAAAATAATACAAATAAAAACTGTAATACTGTATTGTAGTCATTTTGCTTTATGAAATTGTGATATGACATAATGGCCTCATCTATATTATCCATAACCTCAGGAAATTCTGCTGGAGGTCCCACGGCTGCAACACATTATTATTGTTGACCATAAGCCCACCAGCTGGCCTGGTCTACCCAGAGGGATTCTGGTCCACAACATGTCCTCTGTGCAAGATCTGGGAGCAAAACCTGAGAGCAGTAAGGCTTTTTTTTGTTTTTGAAAGTTGTTCCACTTCATTATTCTGGTCAGTTGATGTGGAAAGGCATTTCAAATATTTGAAAATGTGATGAGACTAAGCAATAGTGAACCATTATCTCATTCTTGTGATCACCTTTTATTTCTCTGTCTTTATTTCTGTCCTTCTCTTTCTTCATTTTCTTTGATCCAGTGATGGTGCAGCGGAGACAACCCCTTCCCAAAGATATTGCTGTCATCATGTACACTAGCGGTTCCACAGGCATTCCCAAAGGAGTCATGATCTCTCACAGAAACATCATTGCCGGGGTAGCTGGCATGGCTGAACGTATCCAGAACCTGGAGTAAGAATTCCATAAAACTCATTCAGTGGATTGTCAAAGCATTTTTAACCTTATCACGTATCTGTATGTTAATATTTTGTATTTATACATTTATGTACTATATTATAGCTAAATGTTTCTTGCCTGTGGATACAGTTTTTGATGCTTAATGGCTTTGGCACATATTAATATGGCTTTTGTTGCTTTTTTGCTGAGCTTCCTTGTACATACTCTTTTTCACTTTGTTTATATTTGTAGCACTTCATACTGAGTACCTTAACTAGTGTTAATGGTGTCTATCTCTCCACCCCACCCCCCTTTTTATTTATTTATTTTTGTTTTGTTAATATATAAAACCTGGGCAGTGAGAATGACACCTATATTGGCTACTTGCCACTGGCGCATGTGTTGGAGCTAAGCGCTGAGCTGGTGTGTGTTTCTCATGGCTGCCGTATCGGATACTCCTCACCACAGACCCTCGCTGATCAGGTAAATGCATTTAATCTGTCTTCACATCGCACACATGCAAACATTTTAATAACACATACTTCATTTAACTGATGCACTTGCACAAAACAAATACAGAAGTGCTTTATCGATCAAAGCATATCCTCATGCTAGTAGAATACTAAGCTAAGTAAATTACTATAGGATTTAATGAAACCTGTTACCACAACAAGAAAAAAACAGCTCAAGGTTTTTTTCCTGAATTTAATACTTTGCTTTGAGGTAGGTCTGCAGTCTTTGTTTAATGACCGAGCTGTCCAGATACTCAGGGGAAAATCAAGACAAGCTTTGCTTGTGGTTAAAAATGTACAAGTGAAGTGCCTTCATGTAGGTTTGGGCTGGTCTATTTTTGGCTCTGTATGCAAGCCTGAGGTACAGATACAGGATACAAGACACTCCTGCTGAGGACAGCCTTGCATGGACGGTCTGATGATCACCATCAAGCAGTTTATATCTCCAACAGTGTGGACTTTGAAATTTGAAATGTTTAA
>JAOVVG010000023.1:8049768-8064777 GCA_028566375.1 Leptodoras nelsoni
ACACCTTCATTTAAAAATAGCATTTTGTGTTTACCTGTGTTGTCTTTGACTAATATTTAAATTGGTTTGATGTTCTGGAACATTTAAGTGTGACATACATGCAAAAAATCAGGAAGGGGGCAAACACTTTTTCACACCACTGTATAATTCTCTGTCTGTCTGTCTGTGTCTATGTGTGTGTGTGTAGTACATGACTACAGTACAGGCCGTGTTGGTGCCCCTCTGGTGTGTTCTGAGATCATGCTTAAAGACTGGCAGGAAGGTGAGTGCTGATCATATATGAAACATAGTGCAGAAACAGATGATGAAAAAAATGCAATCACACCTCAATCAAAGAAATCGACTACATTTTTAGAAATAAGCAAGTTCAGCTATTTCTACTGAGATTCAGCTAATAAATAAATAAATAATAATAAAATTCTGGTTTGAAAGCTGACACGTTGCAGAGTGTGTGGCTCATCAGTTGATTTTGTTTGCACAGTGCAGTGTTAATTGACCTGAAGTGTAGGTTTTTTAAGCCACTTGTATATTTCAACAAGAAATTGCAGACAGATTTTCCAACAAACTATGAACTCAATAATGATGCGTCGTGTGTGTATTCATATCCTTCATAGTGCATGTGTACAAATATGGCGGGTAACAAGACAATAGTTTTGAGGAATTTTCATAGCATCACATCATTTATTTGACAAACCACTTGCAAACATAGCTTTTTGTTTTGTTTTACTCTACTTCATGGCATCTGTATGCCAACATCTGAAGCCTGTCTTGGATTTTTGTCATGATGATGATGATGATGATGATGATTTTATACACTGGGTCAAGATTGCTTGATGGAACAGGAACAGGACATACTTTTGTTCCTGCTGCTTAAGCTTAAAAGGTTAAATGTCACTTGCACTTAGGCTTTAAACTTTTGTTTGCTTTCTGCTTCTTTCCTCAGTGTTTTTTAAAGTATGTATTTCACAGTGTGTTTTGTTCCATTTGTGCTGCCAAATTCGTCCATATATACGAATGTATGCTTTTTTCGGTCCGTGTTAATTTTAAGTGTAAGCCGACTATCACTATTGAACAGTGATGCAAGATGTAAGGAGAAAGAGCCAGATGATTGTCCTAGTAAAATTGTATCATTGTTATAAAAAAAAAAATGACCCATCAGTTGAGAACCACTGCCCTAGTGTATGATCTTACCATTCAGCTTGAGTCTATTTGTCAATAAGTAATTTGGAAAACCTGCACATATCCATACCTCATTACTGGGTAAAAGTTTGAATTCTTTCATGCAGTCAATTTCAGTTTGTTTTTTTTTTGTTTTGTTTTTGTTTGTTTTTTTCTTCCCCCTTCCTTCTCAAGGAGGATACTATAGTACTGACAAGCCCAAACCTCGAGGGGAAATTCTGATTGGTGGACCTAATGTTACTATGGGTTACTATAAGAACGAAGGAAAGAACAAAGACTTTTTTGTGGACGAGAATGGTCAGCGCTGGTTCTGTACAGGGGACATTGGCGAGTTCGATCCTGACGGTTGTCTTAAGATCATTGGTGAGCAACACCACACTGACAGCAGGACACACACATGCATGCAACACAAAAGAGGCACTTGATACTCCATATAAATAAATATAGTAAGGAAATTTTTCTTTCTTGTAACAATGCTTCTTGGCATTAAATGTTATACTATTGGAAAGCCTTTTAAATGGCACCACATTTGTACATGTAGGCACATGCATTTGTGGGATGAGCAGCAGAGCTGAGTATGTGGGTTGCACCCATGAAAAATGCTGGCAGGCCATTCCATCCTCAGGCCATGTCATCTTGGAGGATAAAGGGATAGAGTTCGGTCCCAGACTGTGGATATATGGGATTGCTGCTGGTTGCAGAATTTCATCTGGATATCTCTCTGTATTGAGATTGCCTCCAATGATGACAAGCATCGTTTTTCCAATGAGGGAGACGCCGTCCCATACCATCACACTGCCTCCACCAAAAGATGTTACTCTATCAGTGCAGTAATCAGCATAGCGTTCTCCATGTCTTCTCCACACTTTGACCTTATGATCCAACTGCTATTGACAGAATCTGGACTCATCGCTGAACATAACATTCCTCCACATTTTCAGGTTCCAATACATGTTACAGACACCAGCACAAGCAGGTGTGATGGTGAAGGGCAGTCATGGCAGGCATTCTGGCACCCCGATGAGACCAGAGATCGGCAAGCAGGCACCTGATTGGCTGCACCTGGGGGTACCAGAAGCTCAAAACAATAGCAACAGCAAAATAAGCTGTTTGGCAATGGCAGAGAAGATTTGTCACATTTTTCATGGGTGAAACCCACATTCTCAGCTCTACTGCTGTGGCACCATTTAAAAGGGAAATTAACAGACTTTCCAATGGTATAAGATTTATTGCCAAAAGCATTCTTACAACAAAGAAATCTACCAAACACAAAGTTTCTTACTTTGTGCTATGTTTATAACTATATAAATTATAGCTAGTAGAAACAAATAGATCATTTTGATTTATGGATTGTGTATTTCATACAAATGTGAACCCTGTCTAATTTGAACTAGAATGCAGTTGCATACGTGTGTCTGTTCGTGTGTGCCTGTCTAGATCGTAAAAAGGACCTGGTGAAACTACAGGCAGGAGAGTATGTGTCTTTGGGAAAAGTGGAAGCTGCCCTAAAAAACTGCCCCCTCATCGACAACATATGTGCTTATGCCAACAGGTGAGCACACGCCATACTAGGCATACACTGAAATTATTTTAGTAAATGCGTCAGATGTAACACTTTGCAAGTAATTTTAATGGTAATAAAATGTTCCGTTTCCCTCCCTTTTAATTTTGTTGCATACATATAAATAAAAAAACTGGGTCTGCGCTATTATTTTAAGGCACATTAGAAGGTTAAAAAATTTTACAAAATTATTTTTTTACAAAAAAAATTTTTCAGCCTAGTGTGTCCTGAATTTTAGTTTCAGTCAAGAATTTCAATTTCTGTTCATCACTTTGCCATAGTTTTCACCAATAAGTGCTAGATTTGAAGCTTGGTTATGAAGACTTGCCGACATAGACATAGTGCAATGTTGCAAATTCCTCACACTTACTCTCCTTCTACATTCTTCCATCTCACTGTCAGTGATGAGTCCTATGTGATTGGCTTTGTGGTGCCCAATCAGAAGCTGCTGCTGGTGCTTGCTAAGCAGAAGCAAGTGCGGGGATCATGGGAGGAAATTTGTAACCACCCTGACATGGAGAAGGAGGTTCTGCGCATCATTACTGAGGCTGCTGTAAATGGTGGGATCACTCGCTTCTAGATCTCTAATTTTATATTATGATGCATGAATGTACAGTAGAGCACAACATTTAACAAACAAATACAGCAAGATGAACAGCCATAAATAATTGATGTAATTTCTCACAGCATTTGCTATCCATACAGTTACAGCTTGAAGTCATTTTTACCTGTTTATTTAAGGTTTTCAGGAATTTTTCAGATTTTAAGAAATTGCTAAAAGGATAGTTGATAGTTATCATTTAATCACAGTAATGCCTTCATTTTCATTTACATTTGAGATGAAAGATGGAGGCCTGTAGTCACAGAAAGAATAGTTTTCTGTTGTTGCTGTGAGATCATAACATTGCTGTTCTCTCTTTATCTTATTTTTTGCTCTTTTTTTTTTTTTTTCTCCAGCCAAACTGGAGCGCTTTGAGGTCCCCAAGAAGATCCGTCTGAGTGCTGAGCCGTGGACTCCAGAGACAGGCCTGGTTACTGATGCTTTCAAACTCAAACGCAAGGAGCTCAAAAGCCACTACCAGGACGACATTGAGAGGATGTATGGTGGCAAGTAAAAAGAAGAAAGGGTCAAACAGTAGCACAAATTGGTCTAATTTGAAGGATTCAGGAAGTAACATGACCATAAAATCGGTATAATGAGAATCCTAATACGCATTCCTACTTCTTTTGCGTCAACCCATGTACAAGATCATTTTAAAATATTGTTGGGTATTGGCTGACCAAAACAAAAGCAACAAAGATCACAAGATAATCAGTAGACAAACAGTAAGAAAATAAAAATGTCTAATCAGTGACAAAGAAATTTTTGACCAGCGTTATTCTAGAGTATTTCTAGAAGATATATATTTGTATTATAGACTATAGAGATACCATGACCAGGATCATTTTGAGAACTAATGATATCACTCTGAAACTCGGACAATAAAAATGGATGAACCAGCTCCATTGGGCACAAGAAAAAAAAGTTGTACAGAGTAAGAGCGATCTGTTGGATTTCATATCAATGAAGTCCTAAGTCTTGTGAATTCATTCCAATCTGCAATAGAGAGACTTTTTTTATTTTGACAGGCACAAGGTAGCATTATCTGTGCAGGGAAAATGTACATTTTAAACTGTTTGATTTTTGTGTTAGTTCTGTTCATTTCTAGTTGGTGATTATCTGGCATTTGTGAAATGAATCCTTGAGAGATTTCAACATGGAGGTCACTTATTATATCATGTTCCATGCATGTGCTCCTTTTATCAAAGCACTCCATTGTATTTAGTATTTGCTTTGTTTCCTCACACTTTTCCTTGGTCATTCCTGTCTTGCATTATACCCAGAGTGTGTTACAAAGAATCACTAGTACTCTGGGATAAAGCGGTCCTGTTGATGTTGTTAATAATGTACTTTATTCTGCTCCTTGTATATACTGCTCCAATTTTGGTTTCCATACAGTTTTAATAGATTATTTGAAGCCCTCTACCCATATTTCCACTCCAGTGGATTATAATAAAGGAAGAGTTTAGCTAACAATATCAATGTGACTAAATATAAACAGAAACTAGTGTGATAGTGATGTGTGGGTCTCGGGTTCCTGCAGGTAGACCCATGGGTCAGGCGGATTCAGATAAGCTTACTACAAATATATCACAGGTTTGGGTGGCATGGGTAAAAAAGTAATAAAGTGACAAAGTTTATACATATCTTGCAGAAACATTGAAAATTTGGTGGTTTTGGTTTGCTGGTCAGGTGGGATGAGATGATTAAAGCATATTTTCTGCAGGTTGGGCAGTGCAGGTTGGATCTCATAATTAGTTGGGTGGATTCAGGGATTAAAAAAACCCTAACCTGTGCATCGCTATTGACCGTCTTGGAATTCAGCACTAATAGCATATTCTGCAGGAAGTGGGCACATTTTAGTTTGCTGTAAATAAATCAATATAAAATTTCAAGATTGGTTTTATAGAAGCTAAAATAAAGTAACTGTTCATCTGGCCACCTGCGTAACATTCAGCAACACTCCTCGCAGTTCATCAGGAAATTTTAACTCATGACCACCTTGTTGCCGTCATCTGGGAAAGGTATTTGGATCAGTTAATCCTGGCTTAAAGTGGACGTTAATTATGTCCTCGATGGAGGAGTAACCCTTTCAAAGATTACACTTCGAGAGCCACTTTTTTGTAATTTGGAAATTACCCTCTTGATGAAAATCTCATGCGCTGAGGATTGTTTGACCTTGATCTCAACAGCAGCAGATGAGAAATTGGCATAAATTTTTCTGAAGTTGGTTAAGGCAAAGTGTCATTGGATGCAAAGCACATCACACCCTTGTGGAAAGTTCTGGGTGCTAAACATGAGTGAGTTAAGAGTGCATTTACAAGCCAGGTCTGAGTTGTTTTGCATCTAAAATTATTTTGACCACTTCAAATCACGTATGCATCATTCAAGAGAAATATGTCATCTACACGTCCTTTGTGGTGAAATTAAGTGTTTAAATGATGGGGGGAAAAAACAGCACGGCCAAGGACTGCATCTGTAGATGACTTATGTTATGTATTGTATATTATGGATGCATTATAAAATTCTTCTATACAAGCATTATAAAAGGACACATTCTTTTAAACTCCTTTATTATGATTGGGATGATGTTGTATCACTCCTTTTAGTGAAAAAGCTAATAAATAATAAATTGCTTTGAGGTTTCATCAAAAAAATTGATTGGATTATTCCTGCCCACTTCCTGTAGAATATGCCTCATGCTAATAGTTGTATGTCATGTTCCAGGTTTGTTGTGCATTCTATATCCTTGTGTTTGTTACTGACATCATGTTGGTCACCCTGGTGTTTAGGTTAAACCTGACCTTTTAAGATGTTCAGTTTTCCTCCACTTATTGGTACTGTTACAGAAGTGATTTAAGTGATGCAAGATTAACAAATAAACCAGCAAGCTAGCTCTCCACTCCACCTCTGAATGGGGGTTCTGTGCATATGTGTCAGGATGTAGGTGTGTTTTATCGCCATCAGGCATTTTGAATGAATGCTTGTGTGCGTGTGTGTGTTTGCCTTCTGCGATTATTATATAATGGATTCTGCTAAAATCTGTTTTACAGGATTAGTAAGAAGCAGACAGTGAATATACACTCACTGAGCACTTTATTGGGAAGACTATTCCCAGTAATACTAGGTAGGGCCTCACTTTTCTCTCAAAACAACCTCCATTCTTCTTGTCATGGATTCCACATGATGATGATAAGTTTGAGATTCTGGTCCATGTTGACATGATTGCATCATGCGATCTCTGTCAATCTCATTCTCTCTCATTCTACCACAACTCGTAATGTGCTGATTAGATAAACGAATGTTCAGGTTCTCAATAAATTGCTCAGTCAGTGCATATATATGAAGCTTTACATTTTTGCATATATCATATGCCTTTAGTCTTATTCCTTTAGCAACAGAAACAGATGAATGTTTACATGAGATGTGTATGTGCAGCAGATTCATGCCTTTGTAGAGCCATTTAAAAGGATTTGTTAAAGCCCTTAGACTTTTATATTGAATTCTTATCTCCTGATATTGTCATGGGTGTAGGTGGTAGATAGCATTGAATAAAAATCTACAATAAATGTGCAATAAATATTTTCATTATATACTCTTAAAGACGCACTGTTGACCACAAAAGTATGAACCAATCTTCTGTTCAGATGTTTTTTCCATGAAGAAAGCCATTTCATTGGAGTAACATGATGACATTTCATGCTGCAAACATTTTTGTTCGGATAAGAGGTTAAAATGTTTTTTATTTATATGGCATGATTAAACAGAATCTATGGTGATGGCATGATTAAGTATGGTATTTTGGGATTTAGGTTATTCTAGTTCTCTAAAATCATGTAAGGCTTGGCTAGATTTTCTTGTCATAATTGTAGTAGTATTCATCAAAGGTGAACTTTTAAACTGTCAGTTCCTCTAAAACCCTGTGTACTGAAATGCTTATGAACATTTCGTATAAACAATAGTTTAAACCAAGCAAGTGTCTTGTATCCGTTATCTGCCTTGACATGACATTCATGGAAATTGTTAGCTGGTTGTCCTCAAGTCCAGTGTCCTCTAAAAATGTGCACAGCATGGTAATGGGATTCATGTGATTTTTAACTTAACCTAAAAACAAAAACAGCCATTCCTTTTCCATCCACTTTCACTTCTCACTGCAATTACTGAGTCCAGCTCAATGTACTAGACAACACTCGCACTGTAGACGTACATTCTGATTCTGGATCCTATAATGCTTTCCTATTTACTCGTGATGCATGTCCGCTTCCTTTGGACAAGCAGTGAAATCGGCAAACACCTTTGCACTTTTGCGTTGTCTCAGATTCATCTGCAGATTTCATGTAAAAAGCTAATGCTCATGTATAAACCCATGAATCCGGTTAGGTGTGGTTGAAGAGAAAATCTTGTTTGTAGTTACACAGCATGTTGAGATGTTTAAATCACATCTGCTTTCCATCTCTTTTATTTACATATATTTTTTAGAAACTGTAGAATTGTGTTAGCCTGTGCAAAAGCATGTAAATATACTCCAGGTTATGCCTGAATTCAGAAACTGAATATGATTTTCAACTGTTTACACCTCCAGGAATAAAATCATGAATCCATATGAACTGAAAAACGGCACTCTTGTTAAACACTCCTTTTTATTGCTCACATTGTAAATTTCTTTTGCTTTTTTCAAGGAACAAAAAACTTTTCCAATACCAGATGTAAACATGATATTTTTCATTTATTTGATTGGGTGGGAGGGGTGTGTGTGTTTGTTTTTCTTTTTTGTTTGTAAGGTTTTTTGGGATATTGATGGTTCTTGGTGTCTGATTCTCACTGATAAGAATGAAATTACTGTATAGCGGATCGCTTCTCCTTTTTATTTATTTGGAATTTTGTAATAAATTTGTGTATAAAAATAAATATTTGTGACTGTTCTACAGGCTGCATTATTTATTTATTTTTCTGTACTGTGACTATACGCTGATCAGCCATGATGTTATGACCACTGTATAAGTGAAGTGAGCAACATTAATTAGCATTTTGTCATTATAGTTTGGAACCAGAAAATTGGCAAGCGTTAGGATGTCTGTGACTTGTAGGCTACATGTTGCATCTTTTTAGCGTAAGGGGAAATTTGGAATGAAAATAGTTGGCCCGTACGGGGATCGAACCCGCGACCTTGGCGTTATTAGCACCACGCTCTAACCAACTGAGCTAACCGGCCTGATAGGGAAGGCTGCTTACGTATTGCTGTAGATAATACTCATGTACAGTAAATAGTGTTACTTAGATATTACTATGTACAGGTCCTAAAATTTGACTTGGCATAGGAATTCTCTTATATAGCCGAAATAATTATCGCTCAGAAATTGCGGCTCTGTAGTCATACTATGCTCGAGCATAGTATGTTTATCTGAGTGAGTCACACTACACAGATGTCAAATGAACGCGTCTTATATTTTATTCGAAACCAGGATTAGCCAATCATATACTGCTCTATTAAAAATAAACAACCCGCGCCCAATGAGTGGGCTACCGTCACACCTGAAAGAGTTTTAAGTAACACGTAGGATAATTCATTTTAGACCTCGTGGCGCAACGGTAGCGCGTCTGACTCCAGATCAGAAGGTTGCGTGTTCAAATCACGTCGGGGTCAGTTGTTTTCTCTACGGCTTAACGGCTAACTTAAATATAAACTCATACGCATTTAAATTATCTGTAAAATACTGAACGACTTCTTGTGCGGAGGCATTTGTACCGACTGGTTGCAGGCAATCTTCCGTATCAGAAAAAACTTTGACCGACAAGCCTATTACAGCCACTGGACAACGCCGAACAAACGAGTTATATGTGAAAATCTGTCCAAAAGTAACCAAGTTTTTATTATATGGACTGAGCTAATAATGATGTTCAAATATATGTCTATTGCATTTACAAAATAATGTTTCCTATTGTCCTGTATTTATTTATTCAGTGAAAACACTGGGCTCGTCCGGGATTTGAACCCGGGACCTCTCGCACCCTAAGCGAGAATCATACCCCTAGACCAACGAGCCAGAGTGCTCATGCTTTACTCCATATAGGCCTTACAACAAAGTCATTCCTGTCCTGTAATCGGATTGTGTATTTTACGTTATGTTCTTGCTATCAGATTGTGACTGTTATGTAGTTAATTAGATTATTTCTTTTTAATAGTTTATATATCGATAATAGGCATAATATAGTAATGGGGGGGTTAACACTATTTTTCCGGTTTAAATCCTGCGCACTAGATAGCGCTATGTTCAGTCTGATGGAGAGACATGCATTTCATTATTAGATTAGATTATTAGACTATAATTCTGTCACAACACTGTTTACACAGGAATCAAAAGTTTCAAAGGTCAGTGAAATTATTAGGTACATCAGCCGCACAATAAAGAATGTATAATGTAAATTTATTCATGCATTAATATTAAAACAACAAATACCAAAAACCAGTCAGTGAGTACAGCATGCATGGAGCATGGAGTCTATGTACCTTGTTGTTTACGGCAAATAAATGGAAATAATACACAGTAATACTGTGTACAAGTTATTAGTTAGTTAGTTAGCTGGTGGAGCGACCAGTTATTCAGCAATCGTATCTTATTCATCTAATCTATTCAATTCAGTTCAATTAAATGTAAGCTTTACAAAGACATAAAACCCAGACATAACTTTTAACTTATATTCAGTTTAGCCCTAAATGTTATCCCTAATGAGCAAGCCAGGGGTGACAGCGGCAAGAAAAAACCCCTCAGAAGTCAGGAGGAAGAAACCTTGAGAGGAACCGGACTCAAAAGGGAACCCATCCTCATTTGAGTGACACTTAGTACAATAATAAATAATCCCTTCTATAACTGTATGCTATATATATATAAAAAACTACAGTTGTAAGCAGTAAATTCATTAAAGTTTTAACATGAAATCTGCTTTGTTGAAATTATAAATTGTTCACTGATGGAGATTTGACTGATAGAGTACAAAACTGTTCACAGAGATCCATGAGGTCTCACAGGAAGGCTGTTTATATCAGTTGCAAAGCCAAATTCAGGGTTTCTAAGTGTGTTTGCTGTATGTATGCTCTTCATCATGGTGATCTTTAGGCTGTCCATGTGGAGCCATCCTCAGCAATGGAAAGTGATTTTCTGGTGATGAGAACTCCAAACAAAAGCAGAGAAGGAATCAGAATCACTGTTATCTTATGGTTTGTCGGGCGTAGCACATGTAATCTTCACCAATCTCTTTTCTAGAGCACACCAGTATATAGTGGCATAGTGAAAGGTGATAATCCCCTGGTCCTATCAGGCTGCAGGAGACAAACGTACCTCCAGGGATGAGTATTATTGAGTAGTAATCAAATTGCATACATGGACATTCCAGTTTTCAAAGGTATAACAGGTTGTAATTACTCCATACAAAGTAGCAGACAATGTGCTGGACACATTCCTTGCAAAAATCTGTAGTGTACAAAAATCTGTGGTGTACAAAAACCTGTGGTGTATGGCCAGGCTTTAGGAGTTGGCCACATCATGACGTTGAACATTTCCTAGAGAAGCAACCACCTCTACAAGCAGAAATATACTGATATGATGTTGGACAATCCAACCATCCCTCAGTGATATCAAACTGAGTTGTTCTGACAACTTTTTAAATTTTGAGATAAAAAAAACAACAGTTGTGAAGGTTTTGTGCAGAGCGAACAGCTTTGCTGTGCTGATGACAGTAACGGAACCACACTCCAGATTAAAGATTTGTTTTTATTTATATCTTTTCATTTTGTTACTTTATAAGCAGACATTTTAAAACAGTGGTGTGAAGGGTTGATGAGAGTAAAAGAGCAAAACCATATCAAATTCAGTGAATAATTCATGACGACTGATCAAGATTCTGACTTTCTTTCTAAAACATGAAAACACGTGTTTGTGCTAAGGAAGATAGTGTTAATCTAAAGATGTGAGTATAACCATCTAACAATAC
Source organism: Leptodoras nelsoni (assembly GCA_028566375.1). NCBI lineage: Eukaryota > Metazoa > Chordata > Actinopteri > Siluriformes > Doradidae > Leptodoras > Leptodoras nelsoni. The sequence continues at coordinate 8,061,099 of JAOVVG010000023.1, forward strand.
TTCAATTATAGCAACGTAATAAGCTGATTATAATCATAGCATTACACATATTCTATAACTCTAAACTTAAAGCCACGGTCACACTAGACATTTGCAGTTTGTGAAATAATCAGGGCCAAGGATGGGCTGTAAGATTGGTGGCACAAACAGTTGTAAATTGTGGTTCTAACAAATGAGCTCACCAGCCATAACCATAAACGAAGTATAAAATAAAATAAAATACAATAAAATAAAATACAATAAAATAAATGATATATACCTTCTAATCCAACCTCCCGAACGAGGCCACCTCACATTTATGCAAACATTTTATAATTGGATCAGAACATGTTATATAAAACATTGTGTTTACACAATGGCTACTTTTAGTCTTTCCTCCAATTTGGATCTATATCTCATTATCATCTGGTCCCTGGCAGGCATCTGGGGAGGAAGTCCTCATAGCCAATATGCTGCTGTGGGTGCCACAGGATTTTGAACTTGCTTGGTCACGTTTCTCCATGCTTTTTGGTCCTTCTTTGGATCCACAATACTGCAACTAAAATTGTTTTATTGTTTCCCAAATTTTAACTCGTGCGAAGTTTCTTTCGCCAAATTTGTTCACTCCAGAAGTCTGTTGTGCGAAATCACTCATCACGACCCATTTATGTGAATGTGAATTCACTTGTAAAATTTATTTTTGATTGGATGTCCAGTGTGACCACGGCTCAACACAAATTTGTCCTTAAACCAATGCACATTTGCTAAAATTTTAACAACATTAATAACAAAATCATTGATTCTGTTTTGCATATTATTTTCTCCAATTTTATTTGAAAACACACACACATCTGCATTTCAGATTTTTGTTAGTTGTTAGATGTTTCTTTACGAATGTAGACTTTGAACATGTAGGCATCGATGGTCTGGTGTGATCTCATTTAATATCACAATGCCCTTGAAAATCACAAAATGCAGAATACAAGTTTATCTACTTGTCTACTCTATAACTCCAAATAATGCGCATCTTACACAACAGATATCAAAAGCAAAATGAAAACAAAATGTGTGATCCAGGAAAAGTTAAAGTTGTCAAGTAAAATGTAGAAAACCTACTAATTTGTGCAGGAAAAGCCAGAAGCCCTTTTAAACTTATGAGAATGAAGTGACCATAATCGAGTGAAAACATGGCTTAGCTGTAACAGTATCCACAAATGAATAAGCCACGTCACCACTCACATCAGCCACAAGGGACCTGCCAAGGTGGTGCAAGTAGAAGAAGACAAAGATATGAATAACTCTGAGTGTGTGAGATAAAGAGAGAGAGAGACAGACAGATAGACAGAGGTTATAAACAGATGGTCATCCTGGTCTAAGAGGCAGTGAATTTTCTGAGTGTGATGACAATGAGGGCAAGGAGAACAGAGGCACCGAGGAACACAGCGATGACAATGGCTGTGATAGCACCTGGGCCAAGGACACCTGTAAAACACACAGACATCATAAGTTCCAGGTATGTGGGGACAGATTACATATTGAGTAGCAGCTAAGAGCCAAGGAAGCTGTAGCCAGTCTTCAACATCACTCACCCACTCCATTACACAGTACACAGGGACAGCAACTTTCAGAGAGAGACTCCAAAAGACTTTGTAGTTTTACAGATAGAGACTGTAGTCCATCTGTTTCTCTGCAGACTTTCTTAGCGGCCTTTTAAGCTGTTCTTCAGTGGTCAGGACCCACGCAGGACCACCACAGAGCAGGTATTATATGGGTGGTGGATGATTATCAGCACTGCAGTGACCCTGACGTGGTGGTGGTGTGTTAGTGTGTGTTGTGCTGGTATGACTGGATCAGACATTGCAGTGCTGCTGAAGTTTCTAAACTGTCCACTCTATTAGACACCAACCTAGTTGATCCACCTTGTAGATGTAAAGTCAGACAGTAACTCATCTGTTGCTGCAGTTTGTGTTAGTCATCCTCTAGTCCTTCATCAGTGGTCACAGGATGCTACCCACAGGACACTGTTGGCCAGATATTTTTGGTTGGTGGACTATTCTCAGTGCAGCAGTGACACTGAGGGGTTTAAAAGCTCCAGCAGCACTGCAGTGTCTGACCCAATCCTACCAGCACAATACACTCTAAAACACCACCACCACAACAAAATCACTGCAGTGCTGACAATCATCCCAAATAATACCTGCTCTGTGATGGTCCTGTAGGGGCCCTGACCACTGAAGAACAGCATAAAAGGGGGCTGACAAAGTCTGCAGAAAAGCAAATGAAAGATATATGTAGTCTCTGTAAAACTAACTATAGAAACTATAGTGTCTGTAAAACTAAAATGAGCACCTATAGAGTATAGATACAAGGAGGTGGTTTTAATGTTATGGCTGGTTGGTGTATACCAATATGTAGTACATTTAATGCTCTTTATTAAAAAAAGACAATAGACTATAAAATGCAATATTAAGGTAATCTATGAAATAAAAAATAGAACCATTACTGTGCAAAAGTCTTAGGCACCCTATTGTTTTTAGGTGCAACACTATTTATTTTTCTTTCTTCGAGTTCTGCATTATTGAGTCAGGACATAAAGACTTTATATTTAGAAATACACAAAAAAATACACAAAAAATGTTTGTATGTCAGTAGCGAAAGCAACACATTACATAACAGATCACTTTTCAGACAAAAAGCATAATGAAGGCTGTTGGGTTTTGTATGCAAAAAAAGATGTAAGTGTGAGTGTCAAAGTCTCCAGAAGAGCTGTGGCAGATTCTCCAAGACGCTTTTAATTTCTTTATAAAACACAATCTGTACCTGGGAACACTAAGAAAAAGTCACACCAAATACTGCCTTCTTTTAATTTAATATTGTTTACTGCACTTTATAGTGTTTTCTTTTTTACGTAGAAACTACGTATGGCATCTTTGCTTTACAGCGAGTCTTTCCATGTGCCTAAGTCTTCTGTATCGCAATATACAGGAATTAGCTGGTGAAGTAAAACCATCAATAGCAAAAGTTGTACCTAAAAACAATAGAGTGTATATATTTATTAATACTGTATATATTTCAAGACATCTGCCCCACCCAACAAAAAAAGAAACTAGTCTAAAAAGGGAGCAAGACAGTTTACTACCTATATATTACATGCTGTTATTGTCTGAAGCTTACTGGTACAGAATAGCATTTATGGAATTACAGCATAAGATTTCTGCCCCACCTATGCTCAGTAAGCCTATATGTACACTTTATAGCCAAAAGTATGTGGACACCTGTCCAATCATACCCATATGTTCCATTCCAGTCCCCCCATTTGCTGTAATTATATCCACTCTTCTGGGAAGGCTTTCCAATGGATCTGGATCATTCAGCCAAAAGCGCATTAGTGAGGTCAGGCAAGGAGGCTTTGCACATAGTTTATCTCAAAGGCTCAGTTGGGTTGCAGTCAGGGGTGTGTGCAGGCCACTCAAGTTCTTACAAACCAGCTTACAGTACAGGCCAAAAGTTTGGGCACACCTTCTCATTCAGTGCGTTTTTTTTTTCATGACTATTTACACTGTAGATTCACTTTTTCACTGAAGGCATCAAAACTAGTTCATTTATAATATAATTCATATTAAAAAATAATCATAATATGAATTTTAACAGTTGTCCAATAGGGCTGTTGGCTGTGTAGTAACCTGACTTCTGCACAACA
>JAOVVG010000023.1:8079852-8096270 GCA_028566375.1 Leptodoras nelsoni
CATCCCAGAAGCCCAGGTTAGAGTTCTGAGTGTCACCCCAGATGCTGCTGCAGTCTGAGCCCCAGTGAGTGGTATTAGTCACTGTACCCCATACTGAAGCAGTCGAAGCCTATGTGCATGCACACCCACGCGCGCACACAAACACATTCAGTTTAACAGAAATAATAATACTGCATGGAATATTTCAGAAATATTTCTTTTATTTACAGTCCTCTCTGAAAGTATTGAAACATAAAGGCCAGGTCTTTTTTTTTTGCTCTGTAGGGTATATACACCGATAAAATATTAACATAAGATGATGGATCAGAATTAGCTACAATACACTTAGAATGTCACCTTTTGTTTGAGCACAGATTTTTTTTTAAATGATCAAAACATATTGGAACATGTAACTGACAGGTTATTCATGTTGCCCAAGAGTTCCCTGTTAGATTGACTGACTTAATTAATAGTTCTGAATGTCTACTCCATGGGTTTCAGCTGTGAAGAATGAATTCAGAAGTCTACAAAAACATTCTGTCTAGCAATTTACAGAGAAAGGCATCCAGTACAATTGAGAGGAACTTAATCATGCAGCAAGACAGTGACCCAAAACACAATGCCGACACAACCTAGGACTTCATCAGGAGGAAAAAGGTGCAATGTTTCAGACTGGACAAGTCAATCACTAGACTTTAACCCAACTGAGCATGCATTTCACCTCCTGAAGAGGAGACTGAGGAACTTGAAGCTGTGGCACAAGCTTAGAAATGCACCACAAAAGAAAAATGCAACAGTTTAGAGGTCAGTAGGTCACCAGCTTCAAGCAGTTATTTGCAAATAAGAGATGCAATAAAGTATTAAGTGTTATTTAGTGTAAGCTATCTGTTCCTATACTTTTGTTTACCTAAATATCGGATGGTCTTCCACCAAAGGTGCCATGTTGTAAGCTGTTTAACACAGCTAGATGTAAATATCAGAAGATGAAAGCTGAAATTCATATTTATACCAAAATGTTTTGACCAAAAACCCAAATGATCTCAGTGTGTATAGCAAAAGAATTGGCCTTGCCGTTCCAATATGTTCGGAGGGGACTGTATAAGCAAGTAGAAAAAGCTTCCACAAGCTACTTACAACTCTGTTCTGTGTGCGGTTTTGCTGCATAACTGTAGCCTGATGCTGCTCTTTCCTCTGCTTCATCTGCTGAGCCTCCTCCTGTTGGATCTCAAGAAGGGATTTAGTGGCTGCAGGCTGCTTGGCCACACTGCCCCAGCCTGAAATCTTTGAGGTCTGAGGTTGCTGTTGTTGCTGCTGTTGCTGCTTCTGGAGCTCCTGCTGCTGGCGTTGCTGCTACAGGACAATGTTCATGTTGACATGGGGAGCACTGGAGGTGATGCACTGACTAAACTAACAAGAGAAGCTGCTAGATGCATTTCATACCTCCTCTCTAGCTAGGCGTTCTCGTTCCTCTTCCAGTTTCTGGATCTCACTGAGAGGCAGAGTGTTCTGAGTCTGGCTGAGGGAAGATGCTGAGGCAGACTGCTGTCCCCACTTAGAGGAAGACGGAAGCTGCAAAGAAAAAAATAATAATAATAATTCTACAACACAGACCATCAAGATGATTGTATGAATTTAACCCAGATAGATCTTAACAAAAGTGAGTCAAATCACCTTTTTTAAATAGTAGTTTCCAATCCACAAGTGCTCTCAAAACCATCAATACAGATTTTAGAGCACAATCTGAATTATTATTTTTAAATGTTTACAGGATTTCCTTTCAAACTTAACCGACATTGGCACTAGCAGGGTTTTGGGTAAACTAGTGTTGCCAAGAACAATGGTGCTCCTGACTAGGACCAAGAGCACACAGAACAATAACAATACTATTCATTTGGTAAGCTATCCAACATTAAGAGGAAAATGTATAATTTGGCCTAACATTATAACACGATATAAAAATATATAGGAATATATGGAAATGAAAATGGAGAAAATGCCAAATGCAAAAAAAAAAGAAAATAGAAAGCAATCAAGCTTTTTCTGTGGACAAATCAAGATAGTGGCTGTTATTTTTAAGGTGTGGGCTCTTCTGGGGCTAGTTTTGGCCAACATTTTCTAATGTTTGTTGATTAAATAAATAATACTAAGTCAGAGTGATTCGAAGACCCATATTGTGCAACCCTGCCTTATATATTAATATCCACGCGAGTGTAAAATAGCAGGACACCTCATCCCAACTTTTCTCATCACCTTCATCTGGGCCAGCTGTTGCTGTTGCTGTCGTTGCTGGAGTCGGCGAAGGGCCTCCAGCTGATGCTGTCTCAGTCTCTGCTGGTCCAGTTGCTTCTGCGCTTCTTGTTGCTTCTGAGATTCTTGCTGCCTCTGCAATTCCTGCTGCCTTAAAAGCTCCTTCTGCCTTTGGAGTTCCTGCTGCCGTTGGAGCTCCTGCTGCCTCTGGAGTTCCTGCTCCCTCCGTTTCTGCTCTTCTTGCTGTTGGCGGGCCAATGCTGCTGCCTCCTCCTCTCGCCTCCTCTGAGCCTCCAGTTCCTCCTGTTTCCTCCGTTCCTCTTCCTGAAACACCCACACACAAAGAGACCTTGTTAAGAAGTTGTAACAAAATATAAGCATCAAAAATGCATAAAGGCTACTGTACACTTCTGTATTGTACAGACTGTAGAAATCATGAGGCACTGGATTTTTTTAACCCAGTTCAGAAGTTTCAGAGGACACTACATCCTCTGGTAAAAGGATGTATAAAAATATATAACAAATAAGTCCTTGTCTTGTGAACTCCTGAAACAATCAGATCCAATGATCCACATCCATATGAAAACACACTAGACTACTCGGAAAAGGACAAGCATTATAGCAGGTGTTAATTTCATGTTGGGCCAAAAGATATCAGATGCTTTGTAAGCTATGGGCTCTGTGAGACTATACTTCAGTTTAAGCTTGAAATCCCTTGAACTAAATGTCAACTGTGTCACAGTCCAACATAATCTAACATCTTATACAAAGTTAGAGGTGTCACCTGTTTTCGGAGGAATTCTTCCCTTTGCTTCCTCTCTTCCTCTTCTCTTCTCTTCTCCTCTAGCCTACGGAGCTCCTCCTCCCGAGCTAGACGTTCCTCTTCCTCCTTCTGGCGCCTCTGTGACTCCTCCTGCTCCCGTTGCCTCCTTAGTGCCTCCTCCTAACACACACAGACACCCACACACACCCACCATGAGCATTAAGGCCATAAATAATGCATAGCACAACTCATGATATACACACATGGCTCAAAACCGAGTGAAGGTTTCTAATTTCAGCACTGTCAAAATCTTACTTACTCGGCCCACACTATGATGGGTTTCATATGAATTTGTTGGGTTAGATTAAAACGAAACAAAATTATGTTCAGGGCATGCCTTTGAGCTCTCAGTTTTACTGAATCAGTCGAAACCCCTCAACTTGGTATGACTCGGATAAGAGAAACTGATCTCCGTCTCACTTTCACATCTCTCTTCTAGCCTGTTTCTTCTAATTTGTATAGAGTTTGTATATTTCTATAGAGTTTTATACAAAGGTACATAACTTGTGTAAATTCTCATTTTTGGCAGTGGTTATAAGTTGGAGAATGGTGCTAGATACAGACATAGATGTCAGAAAAAGACTTCATGTATTCTTAGACCATTACAAATCAACAATAGAGCTGTGAGAAATTAAACAAAATGCTGTTTTTGATGCACCAAAATTTTTAAAAGCAACACCCAGGCTCTGATGTTGTGTATAATAACACTGCCCCAAACGCAGCTCGTCAGCTTGCCTTTACAGTACGTGACAAAGTCAGTCCGGTAGTATGAACATGAAATATAATACTTGAAGCACATCTTGAATATGTTTATGAAACATACAATACAGATACATTTGCTTTGCCTAGACTTTGACTTCACTATTATACACACTTTCCATAAATGTGGGGGTTGGTGCTTCAAATGCATTACCAAGACATTACCAAGACAATGGGCACTAATCGCTTCACAGCAGGGGAGTGGGCTATGGAGTGGACAACCTGCCTTATGAAAATGTTCGTAGCTTTGGCCATGCTAGTGTTAAATGTGACAAAAATAAAAGAAACTGGGGATGGGGCAAATACTTTCTCATGGCACTGTATGTAAAGTCTTCATTTCACTGACCTGCTTCCGTCGAGCCAGCTCCTCTTCTTCCAGACGCTTGCGCTCTTCTTCCTGCTGTGCCCGCAGCACCTCCTCCAGGCGCTTCCTCTCCTCCTCTTCTCGTTTGACTCGGAGTTCCATCTCCAGCTTAAGAAGACCACATGGTAATTACACAAGCACCAAAAACAGAACTTTCAGAAATTTCAGCTGTCTTGCTGAGGCCAAAACATGGTAACATGTGACTAAAATTGGCTGAAAAACCTGTTCATTAAAATACCAGTTATAATGAATAACTGTTTATATAAAGCTTTTAATATAAGTTTATTAATAATAAGAGTTACTTCTTGTCTTAGGATCACTCGATATTCTCTACAGCAAATAAAAGCATTGTTATATGCAGCAAACCAAGATGGTCTGGCATACCTTAGCAGCTTTGGCCTTCTCCAGTTGTATCTGTTCAATAGATGGTTGAGGTATGGTGTCTATTGGCAAATCCCACACGCTTGTGCCTTCCCATGCTAGATGCAAATGAATAAACTTTTGAAGCACAGGCATCCTATACACATACATTCTTCCACAAATATCCATTACAATAACAGCCTCCAAACCTTCTGTCCTGATATGACATGCTATGCTAAAACTAATCTGTCAGGAATTTTAAAATAGGACAAACTAAAATAACAGTTCTGAGTCAGTTCTACAACATATTGATAATTTGGTTTCCTGTACAAAAGGGGAAGCAGCAGCTTGTTGAACTAGTAATGAGTAACACCAACACCCCTGTGAAGGACTAAGTAAAAATTGTACATAGACTGTAACCTTCTAATAAAATATTATTTGTATAATGGTTTTAAAAGGCAGTGGGGAGTGTAGCTCAGTGGTTCAGATGTTGGACTACTCTGACCTGAAGTTTGTGAGATCAAATCCCACAGCCAAGCTGCCACTGCTGTAAATTCCATAAACGTAAATGTAAAAGAGAACCTACACCAACTAGCTTCCAAAAAAATATTTAAGCATGAGACATTTACGAGCTGAATCAGGTTCTCAAATCTGGAAAAAAAGGCAAAAGCAGGATGAAGACAAATTTGTGAAATCTAAGTATGGTTCAGCAAATGAAACAGGTCACAGAGTTTACAACCTGCTGCCTTCTCCTACACTGACCTCCAGGACAAGTGGGTTTCAAAAAGGTAAAATGACTGAAAATTTACTATGCAATTAATACTTACTGTCAATCATCATCTACAAGTATTCAATTGATACTTTAATGAATGGACTATTTCTATTATTATGTTATTATTATTAAAAGAAGGCCAAGATATATACTGATTCAATCAGTTTTTCATGGTGTTTGCATGTGTGTGTGTCTGGGTGCGTGGGTGTTAAGAGACAGTTTTAAATTACAACATACTGTTTGGAGCTGCTGGCTGAAGGTTTGCTGTACATGATGTTTGGCTAGATGGGTTCTGTATATCCCAAATGGACCCTGAATCTGGAACGGACATGGACCTCGTCACTGGCGGCAAAATGCTCTGCTGCTGTTCTGGAGATCTGCATAAACAAAATGTGTGAAATGTTACAAGGACATACTAGGGAGGAGCCTTGGAAGACATACTGTAGTAAAACCCCCTTACAGATATTCTTTAAATTGTTTAAAAAATAGCATCGATAATAGATAAAGCTCACCTGAGCTTGAGGGCTTGTTGTAAAAACAGGTTAAGCTGCTGCTGCTGTTGTGTTGGAGGAGCAGCTGAATTGAGTACAGCTTTCTGCTGAGCTAGAGCCTGAGCGTATTGCTGCTGCTGCCTGCAATCACATATAAACAAAACAGTTTGAGTTATTTATTCATGCATATTTAATTACATAATAGATATTTAACAGCTTTTGTGATTAAGGAGCCAAATTATTCAGTTCTCTATAGCATGTGTTTATAAAGCCATCTTGCAAGCAACTGTTTGATCAATGAGCTGCAAAGTGAATTTTACAGGAGACCATACTGGCTGTTTCATATACCCACTTCTGAATGGCATAGTGTTAATGACATTATATAAAATCTTCAACAAACAGAGGTTGCTGTTTCTAGTATATGGAATGTTGAAGGAGGGGAAAAGTGAGAGAGAGGACATCTGACCTGAGTATGTACTGGTACTGCAGTTGCTGAAGCTGATAGATGCTTAGTGCATTTAGCTCCTGCTGTCTTTTTATCCTCTCCTGATCAGCATCTCCCTTTACATACAAACACACATGGTTCAATGATACAGAAGCATAGTGAAAACAAGGTCAAAAGCTGACATACACCACGTGAACACAAGCGATAGATTGAATGCCGATTTGCTGCTTTGAGGCCATTGTTAAATGTCTGTTGTTATAATTGCTTTAGAAACAAAGTTGAATTGAATTTAAATTACCAAGTACATCACAAAGTATCTTACACACCTATATTTATGGTAATATAATATAATAATTTAAATCTAGTCTTGAATGTTCATACTTGCTCAAATTAAAATATTGACAGTCCCACAGGATTTCATTTCTCATTCTAGTAAAAAGGGCTACCAGTTTCCATTCCTTGTACATACACAAGAGGGCAGCTTCTGAAACGCTTTAAAAGTCCATTTCCAATATCTATTTACATTAACAATATTATTGCTGGTCCTAACAAAACCATGCACATTCATCCATGATTCTTTCTGGCTTGGGTATGAGTGCAAGCTCTTATTACCAGTATAGGAGGTAGAGGAGGTCCAGAGGCAAAAGGCACTCTCCCCCACATCTTACAGATTTCTCCCAGGGGATGGAAACCTTCATCACAGCCCCTTTTCACCAAGAGGGTCATTGTGAAATACCCAGCCTGGAACCACTCCGACATCTCGTGATTACTGAACGGACCTATGACCAAAACAAAAAACAATACAAAACATATAAAACAACCATCTATCTCATTTAAACTTTACCAATTTCAGGAAAAAAATAAAGTTTCTTAGCAAGTTGTTGTGCCAGTATAACCTGTCAGATCAACTTTTTGTATGACCACACTCATGTATTGAAAAGCTGGCTTTAAATGAGAGGATGCTATTTTGCACTGCTAGTTTTCACCTTGAATCTCTCCCTGAGGATCCTTGTAGTACCACTTGAGAGCAGCCTCGTGGGATGGTGGCAGGCAGGCAACTTTGGGCCGCTCTGCACTTTTAGCCCCCAAACGCTCGTCATCCACGCTACCATCATGTAGATATGCCACCATTTTCTCCGCTTCCTGTCAAGGGACAAAAGACAGACCATAACCATTTGTAGAAACAACTTTACAAGAAATGTTTGTGTTGGACAGATGTGATGACGCAATTTAACACCGTTTTAATCAAACAACCCATGGCACTAGCACATGGGGACATCACAGTTAACATCAACAGACATATATACACATGTGTGCATATCAAGTGCTTAAATGTTCCTCCCTAAAAAAGAGAAATCTCTTTAACAACTGCCTGGCCAACCTGCTCAAAGTGTTTGAGGCCCTCATCCTCATCTGCGTCTGTGACCATGGCTGCAACTTGCCCAATGGGCAACATTACGCTCTTTGGGAAAGAAAGTGCATCAGGTACTGCCACTGGCACCTCCACTGGCTTGGGATGCGATGCGATTTGCTGGGTGGGCAACACCGGCAGGGAGGATGCTGAAAGATCTAAAACATTTCAAAGAGACAACAAAGAAACAACAGAAAAGTAAGCAAGGTTAATGCAGTGTGGTGATCAGCACAAGCCTGAAAAGGTTTTTATAGCATAGCAAGGATCATATGATGGATAAAAACCAAGCTTTCAGTGGATATGCACACTGCGTGCTGTTATAAACATTTCTGGTATAATATATACCATACAAAAACTCAGCACATACGTCGGCAATGTTTTGGCTTAAGGATTGTACAGAAAAGAAATAATTCAAGTCTGGAGAGTTATATTATACCACTTTATGCTGCACTTTTTACTCAGCTTTATCGGTGTGTTGGCCTGTGTTTATAAACTAAGAAAGGAGCTACTGGCATTTGCCAGTAAGCATGGCAAACCTTTTAAAGAAGAGATAAATGATGACTCGTGGTGGCTTAAACTTGCTTATTTAGTATACAATTGTGCTGTATATCAGTCTCAATTTGAAACGACTACTTTGGATGATTTTGAAACATCATTCTTGACAGAGAGCAAATAATAAATACATATTCCATGATGGAAGAGCTAAGCATTAGCTTTTACCTGTTAGTGTGCTGAGCGCATTTGTGCTGTGTGGTATGGTTATAGGCAAAGTCGAGTGTAACGGAGTTGCAACGGCTCTGATTTCAGGTGCCACTGCTCTGTCTGGTTCCTCCGCCCTCTCTGACTGGCTGGATGGCAGGGATATAGACACAGCTGGCTCTGGAGCTGGTGGCAATGGAGCGACAGGCGGAGAAGCCTCTTCTGATTTGCCAGAGTCTAAATACATGATGAAACATCTTAATGCTACTATCAAGGTACTGGTCACCATGGTGTGATAACCCAGACAACCCTACAGATAGGGTTTTATTCTATTAAAAGCATCCATTACATCTCATTTGGGATTACTTCTAATTATTACTATAAATACAATATAAAAAGTCTACATGAAGACACAAATACTGAGAGCACTTCACCTGATAAGGGGTTAACTGAGAACTGAAAAATGTTTAACGTACCCTCATGCCTGGTGGTCTGGCTCTTGCCACCAGGTTCTTTTGGATGCTCTGCTTCTTCATCATCTTTCTCACAGCACTCCTCACCCTCCTCCAGCGGACGGAACTCTAGCTCTGCCTCCTCAAGAATCGGCTCTGCTGGAGCTTTCTGAATGGATAAACAAAAAGAGCTACTGGATATATTGCCTATCACAGAATGGACAGAAAGGAAGATTTTGAAGCTAGAAAGAGAATCGAACAGGCTTTTATTTAAACATGTCGCAATAAGTGCTTGTGTATTATAATGCTAAACACTGTTAACATGACTACTTGTTTGATCCGATATCTAATTCTTATCACGTTACACAGAATGCGACAGAAATTTATCTGCTAGTACAACGCTAAAACTGAGATGATAAGATGGCAGCAAAATACAACACATGCTTTTTACTGTGTTTGTTGCCATAATATGCACAGGTAACATTTCAGTATTTAACTTCACTGGAAAAGTAAAATGTTGAAAAACCCAAGTACAAGAGAAATATCCGAGCACAGCAGCTCTGTATATGATGGGCCTCTCTTCAGCTCACCTTGAGCGGGAGGAAAGCCCCGGAGGAGTCAAAAGTGCCCGTCTCCTCCTCTGCGTCCTCCAGGCACCACTCAGGCAGTGCGTCCCTCTCATCTTCCATGCTGCCGCTGGCCGAGCGGGGCCGCCTGTACCCTCCAGCACGCTCCTCCTCCCCACGAGAGTCCAATGGCAAGCGTCGCCGCTGATCTGGCTGTTCCCGCCATCCCCCAGCCAAGCGTGGCCCGTCTTTAGAAAGATACAGGCAGCGACAAAGAGAGACAGAGAGTTAGGTTATGGGACCTGGAACACATTATACATGTGATTTGGTGGGGTGGGTGGTGGATGATGGTCAGAGTTAGATTTTGTGATCAAGACTTTATGGGCAGTTTCCAAAGAAATCTATAGTATAGGCACGCCAGAATTATGGCCTTCACAGAACTATGTTTATTTACAAAATGCTAGCATTCCAAGGACTGCAACATGTTGAAAGTTGGACTCAGAGCAGTCAGCGTAACCTGACTAAATATAATTCAATAGGTTCAGCATGTGTTATATGTTATATAAAGGCAACAACATACAGTAAGCTGTGCGATAACGTAGTCATGGGAAGTCTGACACGAAGGGATTCTGTCTGTCTACCACTAAATCACTGCACTGTAATTCAAAAACTAACACAGTCAGGGCTGCATGTGCATTTGTGTAATTATAGGACCTTTGGGATGTCAACCGCCATCTTTCAGTAAGCGTCATAACTATCCACTTTATTAGTATTGGTTAATTACAAATGTATCTATAATTTCATTCATTAAAATTGACTGCTTGAAAAGGCACTATGGTCTTTAACATGGTACAGATACAATATAGTACAGTTGATATTAGAGAATAAGTAAACAGAAGGAGGATGGAGATATGGACATTTGAAGGCTCCCACCTGGACTTGGTGGGCACCATCTCTCATCCCGGCGGGAGCCCGCCAGACGCCAACCGCCACCCTCCTCATCCTCACCGTTCTGTTCCTCACGCGACAGTCGCCAATTCTCACTCTCAGAGCGCGTGAAATCGTGCTTTCGCACCAGGCCTGTACCACCATCCTCATAATTAGACCGCACTGTGTGTGTGCATGAAGGTGAGGGGGAAGGAAAGATAAAACAAAGAAACAAGAAAAGATAGAAATGTAGTCATAAATTAAACTTGGCACTTAACAATACTTTCATGATAGCCTGCAAGAAAATTCTATAAAGTCTAGCAAAACTAAAGTTGCATAAGGACTTACAGTGGTTGAGCTGGAAGTGAGCTGGAGCTCCATCTAAGAGAATTAAAAATTAATTCATATATACAAAAGAAAAAACAACGAGGTTATAAAAATAAGCAAACCAAGCAAATATTTGCTATACCAACCTGGATCTTTTCGACTTGGTTTTTCAAATCTTCTGTCTCCCCTAGAAGAAGGGACAAAAAGGACCATGCAGTTGTGTCAAGCTAACCTTGTTATTACCATGTTTGCTTTAGATAAAAAGTCCAAGAAACATATTATCTGACTAATACACGTTCACCCTCATACTTCCTGTGTCTGAAGTAAAAAGCTAGAAACATCCTACACAAAAGCAGTAATGTATCACAACAGTATGACAAGTCTGCAAGGGTAAGGTTGTGTGCAGATACACCCTGCTACATCAGTCTTAGAGGGTACAGGGATGTCACAGAAATAAAAAAACTAAAGTTTTTACAATTATTGATAACATTCATGCAAGTTATGTAAGTAAATCAGTTTATGTAAGTCTAAATACACTCCTTAAGCATCTATCAGCAATTATAACTGTGTAAATTTTTTAGTTATTGAGTAAGTTCAAGCTAAATGTAAGGATGGCTAAGGTCATGACAGCAGACTGTTCACCGTTTGTTGATTATAAGCATATTTATAATACATAACAATCCATTAATCATTAATATACAGCTATTATTACCAATTACTATGACATACTTAACATCTCCATGTTACCAAAAACCTTCTTTTTCACGCGCGCACACGCAAATAAATTTTTAACTATTTTTCCCCTTTTCTAAATGTGGAACATATCACAGATACAGCTGCTGAGGTCTAACAGTTTCTGTTGCAGGAATACAAATCTGTTTATAGTACACGATCACAGATCAATAATTCTGAATGGTCAAGAAGAATGAGTAAATATGATTTGCTGGCATGTGAAAGGAATACCTTTCCTCCCAGCTCTGGGAACGATGCATCTCTCTTCCTCCACGACCGAAGCCACCCTCCACATCATCAAAACTTCTTTGGTAAAAGCCTCCTTCCCCCCTTCCTCGACCTGCAATTGTAAGACGTACACACACATTTATAAAACACACTGGGCCATGTGTACTGCTCATCCTACAGCACAAGATCATGATTACAAACAAACTAGGGCTGCAACTTATTCATCAGTGTGTTTCAGTCCCAAAACCAGGCAGTGGCTTTTTATCTGGAATACAGCAATGTCACACAGTTACCAAATTCCATGCAATTTCATGGCAGGCACTGCAGCTGACAATTCACTTCACTACATAACCGTCTCTCACTTTATACGGCAGTCATATTAGGCAGTACATCTAGTTTAATTAGGCCTAGTTAAGAGTGTTTTGTAGTAATGTTGAGTAAATTGCTACAAACAAATAGATATCAAATAATTGTCTTTTGCATTTAATATATTTTTAAAACCAGCAACTAATCAAAAAAATAATCAACAGATTAAACGATCATCAAATTAATCTTTAGTTGCAGCCTTAAAACAAAACACTCGCCAAACGGTATGCATTCACGTTACGACACGTTGGTTTCCAAGGTTGATACACAGCTTCATGTTTTTCCTCATTTACAGTTTGGGGAGGATGGTGGGTATGAAAGTGTGACTGTGGCTGAGAATACTCACCGCGCCCACGTGAAGAACCTCGACCTCGCGGAGCCCCTGTTACTACACCCCCTCCCCGTCCGGTCAGGCGCAGCACTGCTGCACTGTTTACTGACATGGAGAAATTCCTCTGTTGAACAACACACAAATAACACAATGTTATGGTGTGTCTCAGTTCAGACCCATGTGTGTGCTAACCTGGGCTACAAAAGTGCCATATTTTACCATGTATAACACTGAATAAAGAACTATTAACAGTTATATACCGATATTACACATTAAACACAAGTGTATATTGCATTGCCTGTTTCTTTAAGACTGTTACAATGGTATTTCTTGGCCTCGTGGTGTGGCCTCTTGTATGTTTGCTGTGTGGTTTGGTTTCACACAGCACATAAAAACAAACCAAAAGGTGTGTACATCTGAAAACATACTCAAAAAGTGAGAAATACTGCAAGAGAAAAGACTAGCACAGAGAACACCGAGCTGGTGTTAAACATTAATATCATAATGACCTGATTAGTAAAATCGAATTAAATAACTTTTTCTTATTGTTTCTCAATAATCAAATCACATTTCAGGAGCTCTACAGCTCAGTTTATGCCAGACTGGTCAGTTAAACAGCTAACAAAAGCTGCCTGTAACCTATAAAGTAGACTATATTTGATTCACTTCCCATGTGGGAAAATTTTCAACTAGATCAAATCTCACCCAGACGGTCTCAAACCAGTTGGTTTATTGCACACAGTTGGTTTTATACTGGCCATATTTTTAGCCACCTAAACTGCACACACTGACAAAGGGCTCTAATGTTTGATTCAAATAGACTGAATGCTACAAAGTTAAAGCACCCTTGCTCATCCATGTTGTTTTCTAAAATCATAAATAACAAATACCAACATGTCTGGTATTCAGAGCACAACTCGAGCTCTATACTGGTTGAAACGTGTGATGGAACCCACCTGTTCTTCCTCTGTAAATGAGACGAGGGCCAGCGGGGGTAGCGGCTCCTCTTGTAAAATAGGTAGAAATTCCTTGTCATGTAGATCTACAGGAATCTACAGAAACAAAACATCAGTAGAGCTGAGCACAAAGATTTTATACTGAAGTAGGACATCAGAAAACAAAGACCACTATGACTGTTCAAAGATGAAACAAAGTTCATTTTAGAAAATGCCTCATATTTGTCAGGGGTCTCCTGAACAATGACATCTTTGCTGGGTTGCACTATATGACCAACTGTAGGTGGATGCCCGACCATGACCCCCATATGTGGGCTTTCCCCAAAATTCTGCCACAAAACCAGAGGTAGACAAATGTCTAGTAAGGGTGTAACAATGCATTGTGACGATGTGCATCATATCATGATTTCATGTGCACTCTGTTTATAATGCCATCTAATGTATGTAATAGCATTTTTTTGAACAGCAGAGAGCTAAACCCTCACTAGCACATCATACATCACACTCTCATTCATCTCAATCTGAGCCACAGCTTCAAAACAAGAGCAAATGTGATGTAAACTTTGAAAGAGGCAAACACTGCAGCAATAACCACAGACGGGTGAACTACAAGGGCTACCCAGAGCTACAGTACGTCACACTATAACAGCACATGTGGGAAATGGTGAGCTTCATACTCCACACTTTCCCTCTTTTCGAGTCACACAGAGTCGGAGCTTGAAAAAGCTAATCGCAACATTGCTGTCATTACGGACAAACCTTGAAATATGGAGGTAGGGACGAGGCTGGACTAGCACCACATATAAAGTGTTTTGCCCACAGTGTTTTGACTAAATCACATAAACTGTGTCAGTCTGTTGTTGAGTCGAATGAGGTGCATAGATGCTTTCTTCCACTTTTTACAGACACCCCTGCATAAACTCATCAACTTTCTTTTAATATGAAGGAGACTAAAATTCTTTGTTAACGTTTTTACTCAGTTATTTAAGTTATGGTGAAGCTGCAAAAACAGACAAGAAAATGTGCATTGTTTCACACTTCATAAACAAAAAAAGAACCGACTTTTATAATTGTTCTGTTTAAATTCTGTGTAAAATATCGTGAGAAAATCAAATTGTGAATTCAGTATCATGAATCGAATCGAATTGTGAGCAGACTGTATCGTTACACCCCTAATGTCTCGAATGTCTCTGCATGCTATAATATTAACTTTTGCTGGAACTAAGAGGCCCAAACTTGCATTATCACTGCAATACCCTTGTGCACAAAGAAAAGTCCATGAAACCAGGTTATGGTTTGCCAAGGTTGGTTTGGAAGAACACAAGCGGCCTGACCTTAACCCTAGCGAATGCCTTCGGGATGAATTGGAACGCCAACCTCACTAATGTGCTTGTCGCTGAATGAGCACAAATCCCCACAGCCCTGCTCCAGAAACTAGAAAGCCATCCCAGAATAATGGAGGTTGTTTTAGCAGCAAAGGGGTGTGTGTGTGCACGCTAACACCATGCCAACTATTAATACCATGCCTGTATATTGACATTCAACAATATACAGGTGTACTGATCAAGTGTCCACATACTTTTGGTCATATAGCAGGTCTCTGGTCTCATCCAATACTATTAAAGAAAAACACTGGATATTGACAACAGACTTAGCAAGGTCATCCCTGAGGATGAAAATAGCAAAATCGTGATAACTTGCCATTCTCATGGCAGAAAGAAGCTTCCATAGATGTCTGTATCTATATATGCTCTGGCGGATGCAACCAATGATGTGCATGTATTTTGCCCAGTTTTTCTGGTACTTCAGTATATATAAAAAGGTAGCAGATTGAATGAAGGAAAATGAGAAGTAACACAGACAGCATAACTCTTCATGAACTGCTGCCTACCTTGTTATCCTTTACATAAAGTGCAAGCATCTCTTCTCTCCCATAGCGATAGTCTGCAAGTTTATACTTTGGCAATGCAGGCGAGAGTGGTGGAGAAGCCACAATGCTACTCCCACCTCCTCCAGACAATGCACGGAGCCTGTGAGAGACATGAGGTGTATTTAACTGGAAAAAGCAGCTCATCGGTTCATTACCACTACATGTATACAAACTCAAAAAGCCTGATTTCAACAATAACACTTACCATTCTGGTCCAAAGTTAAGTGTCTGCGTTTCTGCCATTTTTCCTAAAAAGTCTAAAGACAGAAAGACACAAATTCAAAACAATATAAAATACATTTAGCAGGTGACGTCTCTGTATCTGACCAGTTATGATGTCTAACAAAAGTAGTCTAACAAACGTATACGAGTCATGACGGAATGATAAAAGCCCAAGTATAAAATCCTATTATCCCTGTGTGGTTACTGTGACAATGTTTAAAATACCTTTAAACTAAAGCACTTATTTTTTGATTCTGCGGTTATGTACAGTAAATATAATACATTTACAAATCAGTTGTCTAATGTCCACATGGCTGAGACGTGACAGCCCAGGTCCAAACAGAATTGCATTTTAATTACTTTCATCAATTTAATTATTGTCACCATTAAGACAATTTGTAACAAGTTAGAAAATCCGGTACTTTAGGTGATGCTTTAGGTCTATTTCATCTTTTGGTTGAAATCTCTGATGTTAAATATATTCGTGTCTAATGTTAGCCACGTTATCCATCAGAGCACGTTCTTAATTTCAAATGAACAAATTTAAGACCGTCTCCAGTAGCCTCGACAGAAAGCGAGAGCACAGCAGGAGCTGACAACACTGAGGGTAAGAATGGCGGCGGCTGCCAGGAAGTGTCTGCTAACAGCAGAGATTTCAAAACCCCTGCACCAATGATTACACTGTCACATGTTGATTGGCTCATCTCATGGTTCATTAATGAAAAAAAAAGACTGCTTTTCTGGCATAATTTTTGAGGGGAAACCCATACAAGCAGAAGGCAATGTTTTTACAGAACTCATATGCAAAAATTCATAATGCCCGACAGGTCTGAATAGAGCAGTGGTGGCTCAATGGTTAAGGTGTTGGGTTATTGATTAGAAGGTCAGGAGTTCAAGCCCCAGCACCACCAATATGCCCCTGTTGGACACTTGAGCAAGGCCCTTAAACCTCACCTGCTCAGTTGTATAAATAAGATAAATGTAAGTCACTCTGGATAAGGGTGTCTGCCAAATGCCATAAATGTACAGTG
>JAOVVG010000023.1:8126310-8144158 GCA_028566375.1 Leptodoras nelsoni
CCTCACACACTCACACGGAGCGCTTCTCCCTCACACACTCACACGGAGCCCTTCTCCCTCACACACTCACACGGAGCCCTTCTCCCTCACACGGAGCGCTTCTCCCTCACACACTCACACAGAGCTCTTCTCCCTCACACACTCACACAGAGCGCTTCTCCCTAACACACACACTTACATGGAGCGCTTCTCCCTCACACACTCACACAGAGCCCTTCTCCCTCACACGGAGCGCTTCTCCCTTACACACTCACACAGAGCGCTTCTCCCTCACACACTCACACAGAGCTCTTCTTCCTTTACACACTCACACAGAGCGCTTCTCCCTCACACACACTCACACAGAGCGCTTCTTCCTCACACACACACTCACACAGAGCGCTTCTCCCTCACACACACACTAACACACAGAGCGCTTCTCCCTCACACACACACACTCACAGACAGCGTGTTCAGTATGTAGGTAAAGCGGTGCAGGTGCTCAGGGTCGGTATTGTGCAGCGGTGCCTCCCCCAGGTCCTAGCGCCTCAAATTTCATTACATCGTCAGATAGCACTGCTGAATAAGAGAATAAAAAGCTATTGACGATTTAAACTAATAATGTTTGTAGATAGATAGATAGATAGATAGATAGATAGATAGATAGATAGATAGATAGATTTATGGATGGATGGATGGATGAACAGAAGGTTTGCCTGAGAGGCATCTAGACAGCAAATATTTTTTCCCCATGTGTATTTTCACAAACAACCTAAATAGCATATAATTGAAAAAAATATCAATATTACAATACAAGTCAAATGTTTTTATTTATTTAATTGCAGTTTTAATTAATCACAGGTAAACACACGGATGGCACAGTACAGGTGATGAACCAGAAATAGCTTAACACTCATTTTGACTGGGGTTTATTTATACTCTGTTCTGGTTCGCCATTCACAAAGTCATTCAATACAGATGGTTGTGTCTTTCAACTATTTTAGCTAATAAAATCCAATGTCCAACATCATCACTGGCTAACATCCTCTATTATTATTGTTGCTATTATTATTATTATTATTAGATATTATTATTATTGTTGTTATTAGTACAGCAGTATTAGTAGTAGTAGTAGTAGTAGTAGTAGTGGTAGGACCTAGTAGTAGCCTAGTAATTTATTGTGTTCTTATGTTATTATTGCTGTTGCCTGTATGCTGATCTGGGACAGGGAAACTGGTTCCTCTCCAGTACACACTTTCAGGGTGGGTTGGTTTTCGAAGGCGAGACAAAGGCGCTGCCGCTGATTGGCTCTCTTTATGCGCGAGCTCGCCGTCACTCTCTCGCGCAGTCCGCGCTCCATTCACATGTAAATGAGGCTCCATAAATGCACTCCTCGGTCGCCCACTTTTGCACAATACCCGCCTCGCTTGTTAGCACCGTGTGTAGATCTTTGTTTCAGACTGCGCTCGCCGGCCATCTGCCCTCCATTCAGGAGCCGTAACGGCACTGCGTGCTTGTTCGGATCTCTCTCTCTCTCTGTGCCTCGGATATCGGAAACACAGCAACATGGCCCCCGCCTCCCGCAACGACAAGAGTGAAGATGACTATTACGGGATCAAAGGAGACAGAAAGGTACGACCTGGTGTGTGTGTGTGTGTGTGTGTGTGTGTGATTTCCCATCATGCCTAGCTGTGCCGGTCCTTGAAGCAGTGCTTATACTCTGATATTACTTGTGTGCAGACGAGAAAGCCGTTGGTGGAGAAGAAGAGGCGCGCCCGCATTAATGAAAGTTTACAGGAGCTGCGCCTGCTGCTAACCGACTCAGACGTAAGTTGCGTTCATCAGTTTTCCGATTTTG
Source organism: Leptodoras nelsoni (assembly GCA_028566375.1). Taxonomy (NCBI): domain Eukaryota; kingdom Metazoa; phylum Chordata; class Actinopteri; order Siluriformes; family Doradidae; genus Leptodoras; species Leptodoras nelsoni. Next base: position 8,128,148 of record JAOVVG010000023.1, read on the forward strand.
ACGCCTGCCCATATGATGACAGCTCGTTTTCTGCGTGACCCGGACGCGTAATTACTCTAGCGCTCTTTGTGTCACCTTTAGGCGCAGACAAAGATGGAGAACGCTGAAGTCCTGGAAATGACCGTGAAGCACGTGGAAAGTATTCTTCAAAACAGAGCGAAAGGTGAGTTGGGTGTGGGCATGTAGCAGCTGCGCGTCCTCTGCACGTTCAACCAGTCAAAGCGTGTAATGGATCGGCTTTGGGATTAAGACCTTGATGTGTTTGTCTTTCCTCAGCCGCTGACAGCATGAATCGTGAGGCGAGTGAGCGCTTCGCCGCCGGTTATATCCAGTGTATGCACGAGGTGCACACGTTCGTCTCCAGCTGTCCCGGCATCGACGCCTCCATTGCCGCGGATCTGCTCAACCATCTGCTGGAGTGTATGCCTCTGAACGACGAAGATCGCTTTCAGGGTCTGCTCTCTGATTTGATGGGAGACGGTGGGAGCGGTGCTGGGGCTTGGCCGGGAGAGGGCATGTACCCCGCGCTGTCCCCACGTGAAGGAAGCGGCACCTGCAGACCTTCAGCTCTCTCCCCGTCCAGCGCATCCAGCGACGATCTGTGCTCGGACCTGGACGAGACCGACACCGAGCACAGTCACGTGGACAGCCGGGACGCTCGCGACAACCTGCCCACCGTCTTCTACTCCAAATCTGTATGGAGGCCCTGGTAGAAACGGACAGATCCCTTAAACATAGCTGTGAGATGTATGCAACAGAACCTGTGTAGCTGTTAGTGCCTAAGTGATTATGTAGTTCAGAAAGACTGGACATGTGTGAGATTTTAGCTGGGAATGAGATCAGTTCTGAAAAGCTCTTCATGGTGAAACAGCCGCGTGTCAGCCTAACAACACTGCAACATCAGCATCTTTGTAGCCTATTTAAATGTTTTTGTATAAGCTAAATTAAGACGACACTGTTCTGATGAGTATTTCTAGGAAGTGCTTATCTGGATCTTATTATTGTAGACAAAAGTTGTAAATATTTTCTTGTTGCTGTAGATATATTGACGACCTATGCGGGTTTTTTTCATTAAAAACATCAACACTCATCTGTTTTTACATGTATTTATTTGTGTATGTGTGTGTGTTACAAATTGTGCATTTTACAACCAAGTGTGTGTGTGTGATGAACTATTGACTCAGGGACGTCTCATTACAGAACCTGGGTCACTATAATGAAATCTCATCAAACTTCCCACACTAGCTGGCTGCTATTGAATTTCATGAACAGGCTTCTTCAACCAAAAAATTAACAACTGAAAAAAGCAGAGGTCAAGAGCACAGGGGGCATCCTTCCCACACTTTGCTTATGCAGACTAAAGGTGAGAAAGTGCTCTTTGGAGTTTGTAGGAAACCCCACACCTCTGATGGTCGGCAATCCGGAGCTGACAGACCCAGCTGTCATTCTTTCAGAGCCTTTTGGAGCCTGGTCAGCTCACACATTGGGTCTATTAAGTGCTGTGGTTATGGATATTACAGGTTTATAGGAAATAGAAACAGCATAGTACGTACAAAAATTCTGATGTATTAGTACACTACACAGTAGCTGCAATATATTTTAACAAGTTCTTTTGTAGTCTATGGTAGTAAGCTACCAAAATGCTTCATCAGTCACATTCCTGAGATACATTAGGATAAACATTTTCTTGAGACTACCATACTTTATGCCTAGATCCTTTTCAGAGTACTAACGTTTTCCGCAGTAGGCTTCTCACGGTGGGTTATGCCTCTAACCGAGGACTTCACTCAACGTCATAACACTTTAGCCAGTGGTGGAAAGTAACTAAGTACATTTACTCAAGTTCTACTGTATACATAAGTACACCTTTAAGGTACTTGTATTTTAGTTTAAGTTTCAGAGGAAAATGTTATATTTTCTACTCCACTACATTTATTTGACAGTTTTAGTTTTATGATGAAGATTTATCACAACCGTTAATATTTCATGCTTTTAAAATACAACACAATGTTAAAGATTACACCAGTGGTTTCCAAACTTTTTGGCTTCTGATGTCTTCAGAAACCAGTGTCTAGTCAGGTCACATTCAGAAGAAGAAGCATCTATTATTTGTTTGTATATAGGCCTACATTACCACACAGTGAAATTCTTTTTCAAATATCTCAGTATTTCAGAAGTCAGGATTGTTAACAGCTCCACCAAATAGTGAGTTTTTTCCCTCTAAGCTCCTCACATGGTCCCTCTAAGCCTCTCACATTGAAATAAATGTTCAAAGGGTCCCATATCTCACCAAAAGATATCAAAGATAAAAAAAAGTCCAAACAGAAAACAGATTTGTGTATCAGAACTTTGGTTTTTCTTCTTTCCTCTCTCATGAATCATCTCCTGAGCCCTCAGATGTATGTGTATATGTTGCTGCATATAAAACTGAATATAAATCATCTTAAACAAGCTACAACATGCTGCTCTCACACTGATGATTCACTATTAATAATTAACAATGTCATAAGTAAGAGGAAACAAACATGTACATTTACAACATTTTACTGCTACTTATGTACTTACTTATTTTTCATGTAGGATCTTTACTTGTACTGGAGTAGTTTTACATTGCTGTATTGGTACTTAATTAAAGGTATATTTCTTCCACATTGGCTGAATTTAGTTCTGTAAAATGGATAAGGCTATATGTATAATGGAAGAGTGCTAAACAAGACATGAACCTTCTCTCTCCTTATATTAATAAATCCTTATGTAAATAAATATGTGAAACAAGCCACGCCCAGTGTAGATCCTACATGAAAAAAAATCCTACTTAAGTAAGTACATAAGTTGCAGTAAAATGTTGTAAATGTACAGGTTTGGCTCCTCTTACTTATGACATCATTAATTATTAATAGTCAATCATCAGTGTGAGAGCAGCATGCTGTAGCTTGCTGGAGGTGGAGCTTGTTTAAGATGATTTATATTCAGTTTTATATGCAGCAACATATACAGATACATCTGAGGGGTCAGGAGATGATTCATGAGTGTGTTTTTAAAGTTAGACTAAACTTTTAAGGCACCAAAAGGTCTTTCTGATTTGAGAACACTCTCAGACACAGCACATTCAGCATTTCAGTTAATGAAAAGCTGTTCAGCGTGGTGGCATGATTGATATGGCAGCTATCAGGACAGTACAGGTAAGAAGGTTACACAGAGTATGTTATAGGCTTAATAACGGGTAGAGTATTATTCTGAAGAACTAATATCATGGCCTGCTCGCACAGGCTATTCAATGGATAATAGTTTGTAGATACTTGGTAATCTGGTCAATGTGGAATAAAAACGTATTAAGCTTTTTTTTCCAAATCCACATTCGAAAGCTCGGGGACTGTTGTCAGCTTGTAAGACAAGCAGCTCCTCTGATCAGGCGGATTATAGTGGCGTCTGTGAGGTGCCGGCTTTAGTGGCGTCCGGACTTTAACACCTCAGACCTCAAATTGGCCGAGGTGTGAACGCCTCTCACGTCGCGTTCATCAAAGGCAGCCGCGTCCTCCTCACGCCGCGTCCAGCTCCTGCGCCCTCAGCGACGCTTAAAGGGCCACTAAAAGACAAGAGAGGCTGTACACCGGAACAGCCTCGTAATAAAACACAGGAAATGTGGTTCCAGCTCGGGAAAAGGGCTCGCGTTTCACTCCGAGCATATGGCACCGGAATAGCTCCTCTTACACAGACAGTAGAAAATACCCTTAATTTCCTTACTAAATAAAACACACCTCTCATTCTCCTCGATTTTCAATCACTTACTACTTCTGGAAATGATCATTTTCTCTGTCCTGTTTTGTTTTTTAGGTTTAGCCTACTATCCTGTATTTTATAGTGAGCCGCATTCAGGAACTCTATTCTGGCTGTTGAAAGTTCTTACATCAATCATAAAACGCACAAAAATCAAGACTCCAAAAAATCAAGACTCTGAAACATTATTCTTAAAAAATAACATTTTATTTTTTAACCAAACATAATAACTTTTGACACAAAATATCTTTACTGTAGCCGACTAACCTTTTGACTGTGCAAACTTTCCTAATTGTAGCGTAAAGGAACAATATTTTTAAATTAAGAACAAATTAAGAAATCCTATCAGTTGACCTGCAAAAAAATAAAACCTTTGGAGACTTTGGGATCTTGACAACCTCGCATTGTAAATAAAAAGTGCTATAGTTGTTGAGGTAATATGGAGAACTGATCCTACTTAATATTAATTTAATATTCGTGTAGTTGGTAAAGAATCTGTCTTGGACATACCCAAAGTCAAAATGTATCAGAAAACTCTGGACCTTTCTCTTTCCTGGGAAAAGGGATTCACCTTTTCTATCTGTCTGTAAACTCATCTCTCTAGAATCTCCTTCAGTGTACTAGCTTATAGAATGACTTATATAAAATATAGTAATATTTCATTGCACTGGTTGTGGGATTCACAGGTACAGTTTTTAAGGAGGCAGTATAAAGCTTGGGCTGGTTTTGTTTTCTCCTGTCCTGTTTTTCTGAACTGATATAGTGTAATAGAGTTACATTTGCTGAAAATTGTTCAAATTAAACAAATTTTTCTAACCTTTTCCAGCAGAAATGCTTCTCGACATTCGTTTCACATAGTTAGCACAGTGCTTGTTGAGGTATTCCATGACATTTGCAGGGTGAAATTATATGACATAACATTTGACCTCAGTATAACAGATATGTGGTTTTTAAGATCCACATAAATATCTTAAAATTACCACCACTTACAGGGAAAATTTCAAGAAACAAAGCTGTCACATGGACATTGTCTCAGCACACCGTGAAGACTAGGAATTTCACTGACTGACATCTGATTCACACTTCTTCACACACACACACACACACACACACACACACACACACACACACACACACACACAATGCTCATAACATACAAACTACAGAATTTTTATAAATATACACAAATGTTCTCTTCCAGATCAACACTCTCTAAGTGTGTATGTGTGTGTATGTGTACAAGCTCTTCACTGTGTCTGGTCACATGACGGAGCGGTGACATCAGTGACTTCAGATTCCCCCATGTGCAGGTCTGGGAGCTCCTCCTCGATCAGCGTCTCTGTGACTCCTTTACAGCCAACACATGCCTTCAACATGCAACACATAACACATGCTTAGTTTAGGATTACAGAACACAAACACTCATGTCCACTTTATTAGGAACAGTTATCTAAGCAGCCAATCATGTGGCTGTGCACAATGCAGGTCAAGAGCTTCAGTTATTGTTTGTATTAAACATTAGAATGAAGGAAATGTATGATCTCTGTGACTATAATTGTGGCACATTGATGAGGCTATCATGAGTACAGGCTCACCCAAAGATTAAAAAAATAAATAAATAAAATATCATCTGGTCTTTTTCTGGTCTTCAACTGTCTGGTCTAGCTGAGGACAGCCAGAGATTCCTGTTCTTGGCTGACAGGAGTGGAACCTGATGTGGTCTTATGCTGTTATAGACCATCCACCACAAGGTTTGATGTACCATGTTTTCTGAGACGCTTTTCTGCTCACCACTAGCAGTTACTAAAGACTTCCTGTAAGCTCATACCTGTCTGGTCATTCTCCTCTGATCTCTGTCATCAACCAGGCATTTCCACTCACTGAACTGTTGCTCACTCAATGCTTTTGGACCATTCTGAGTAAACTCTAGAGACTGTTTGAGTGAGAGCCGCAGTTTCTGAAATGTCAAACCAGCCTTTCTGGTAGCCACATCCACGCGACAAGCAAAGTCACAGAGATCATACTCTTCCTTCATTTTGATGTTTGATGTGAACATTAACTGAAGCTCTTGACCTGTATTTGCAAGATTTTCTTTGCACTGTGCTGCTGCCAGATGATTGGCTGATTAGATAAATGCATAAAAATCGCAGATGTACAAGTTCAACAGAAAATGACCATATTGTGAGAATCACAAGATATATATATATCATAACATATATCATATGTTTCTTAGAAATGTGATTAATATAATGTTTTATCAATTTATTTGTCAAGCTTCTGAAAACAACATTTTCATATACAGCAGAAAAAGAATATTTTTGGAACAATAGTTTTTCTACTTTACAAAACTACTTTTAAGCATTTTAATGATAGTTAAATTAAACAGATTGGCTTTACATTAGATCACTTGTGCTTTTTGGACTGCAAACCCCATATCCAGAAAAGTTGGGACACTTTCTAAATATGCAACAAAAACTAAAAACTGTAATTTATTAAACCGCCTGATCTTTTATTTAACTGCTAAAAGTATAAAGAAAACATCTTCAGTGTTTTTGCTGACAAACCTAATTACTGCATTTTATATATATATAAATAACAACAGAATGTGAGAATGTGTCTATCATTCTACAGAATAGAATGATATATGAGGATCCACAAATAGTAGTTTTGGTAACAGGTGAGGTCATCAAGACTGAGTATAAAAGGAGCATCCACCAATGGCTTAGCCTTTGCAAGCGAGGATGGGTAGTGGTTCACCACTTTGTGCCAAACTTCATAAGAGAATTGTCACTCAGTTTGAAGACAATGTTTCTCAGCACAAAACTCCAAAGTATTTAGGTCTTTCACCATCTAGAGGACAGGACATCAGGGAAAACCTTGGTGCATAAAGGCCAAGGGCAGAAACCACTGCTGAATGTGTGTGACCATCGAGCCCTTAGGCAGTATTGTTTGAGAAATCGTCATGTTACCATGATGGACATGGAATACTTTGAAAAATCACTGTCACTTCTGGATCAAGAAATGCAGTGGAGAAGACGTGGAGAATGCTATGCTGATTACTGAACTGATAGAGTAACATCTTTTGGTGGAGGCAGTGTGATGGTGTGGGGTGGCATGTCCCTCACTGGAAAAACGATGCTTGTCACCATTGGAGGCGATCTCAATACATTGAGATATCCAGAAGAAATTCTGCTACTGAGGCTCCTGCTTGTTAATTGAATAAATTGTTAAATTGTCAATATGTCTCGTTTTTTCAAACTTCAATCATCCAGTCCACCAAACACCAAATGAGTCAATGGCAGAATAAGTTGTTTGGCAATGGCAGAGAAGATCTGGCACATTTTTCATGGGTGCAACCCACATTCTCAGCTCTACTGCTCAAATGCATGTTCCTTACAAATGTGGCACCATTTATAAAGTAGGCTTTCCAACGGTATAAGATTTATTTGCCAAGAAGCATTGTTACAACAAAGAAATAACTACCCAACTACTTTTTGTGGTATGATTATTAATTTTGTGCAGAAACCCTGGCAAGTTCGCTGGGCCAGAAGTCATCGGAGATTGACCAAAAGACAGTGGAAACATGCTCTGTGGTCAGATGAGTCCATGTTTCAGCTATTTTCGCAGTCTGCAAATATGTGAAGGCACCTTTCATGTGGAGGCTTATAGTGGTATCTTGGAGAGACATATGCTGCCATCAAGACAACATCTTTTCCCAAGAACTCCATGTCTACTTCAGCAGAACAATGCCAGGTCAGCATGGCTTCATAGACACAGAGTGTATGTACTTGACTGGCCTGCCTACAGTCCAGAACTGTCTCCTATTGAAAATGTACAGCGTATCATGAAGAGGAAAATCAGACAACAGCAATCATGGACTGTTGACCAGCTCAAGTCTTGTACACAGCCAGAATGGGCAAAAATTCCACTTGCCAAACTGCACCATTAGTATCTTAAATTCCCAAACATTTAAAAAGTATTATAAAAGAAAAAGTGATGTGACCCAGTGGTAAACATACCTCTGTCCCAACTTGTGTGTTGCAGGCATGAATTTCTAAATTTGTTTACTTTTATCAAACAGAATTAAGTTCATGATTGAAATCACTGAAAATCTTTTGTTTGTCCTTTTGTCTCTTAAATAAAGATGCAAGTGAATAAAAAAAATGACAGATTCCAGTTTTTATTGCATTTTCTGGGAATGGGGTTTGTAGATGTAAAACACCCATCTGGTTATGTGTGAAGTGCTTTTTCTTTGTGTTCACCTCAATGTTAATGGCTTTAGGTAGACCTCCTCCTCTCACCCAGGGGTGAACCTCAGCCAGCTCCCTTTTCTGTTCCTCAGAAAACCGTGGCTGATTCTTCTGCATCTGCCTCAGTTTCTCCCAGTCGGCCCGCAACACTTGCTGGGTGTCACTAAAGAGACATAAACACAGAAACCAAAACATCATAAACACACATTTTATTCCAACTGAACATCAGATAATCATTATATTACATTTGAGAATAGACATCAGAATCACATCATGATGCATCATGGGATTGGCCATTTTGGAAAGGTTAGGTCACTGTTCGCATCCTATGAGCCTGTTCACACACAGCGCGGCAGCTGACAGAGAGCTGTTTATTGTGTTTTCTGTGTTTAAAGCTAATATGAAGTAAGTCTTTGTATCATTCATGAATCTAGAGGGATGTCAAGCAATTTGCAGATTATAGAATGAATGTTATATTAACGGTATGGATCCATATGCTATGGATATGGATATAACGGTGTCCATATTCTACAGTTATAGTGAGCCCAACTGTTTTGTTTAAACACACACACATAATTAAGAATTAAATAAGCATTCAATAAGCATATATTAAGAACACTTATATGTAAGAACACTTCTGTACACCTCAATATTCTTTACATATATTTATACTGATAATAAAATGATAATAAAACAGTGAAATAAAAAATTACTCTCGTCAGTCATGTATTAAATATAACCTGGTGTTATTGTTATTTATTCTTATTTCCATCTAGACTAACAATCTTTGTAGACAGTTAGCGATCTCATACATGATGTTACAACTGTGGGTGGGGTAACATTAGAGATGCTAATCCCATGGGATGGATACAAGTTCACCTCATGAAATGCACTGAATATAACAAAGAACACAAAGTTTTCTATTAGTAACAAAGATGTTAAAATATGAACATATCATTTCACCCAACACTCTTCAAGATAAGCAAAGAGCAAAGGTATTTCCATTTTGCAAATTCTATCAATCAAAATCCATTTAGGCTGGTGGGTAAATTTGACAGATTGTTTATAATTAGGCGTTTCTGTAGCATCTACTGAAATACACAAAAATACCGAATACAAATAACGTTCTCCTATGTCACCTGTGAAACTTTGTTTCCCTAGTTTTTACAGTCCACAGTGGATTTTTTTTTTATGTCAAAGCTGCTGTAGTGTCAGATCATACCACGTATACATCCTCCTATCATAATGATGCAGACACTCAAAATACTTGCATCTGTATGAGAACTAGCTAGGCTGCCTGCCTCACTAGATGACTGACTAATCCTGCCAAGACAGTGGATCACCCATAAGACTGCGTCATGAAATTGAATACCAAAGCCTAATAAAGCACACATCAATGTGGCCCACAATAAACACATTTCATCTTGAATGTGTTTTACTGAAAATGCAGCAAAAGTTCATGAGCTTAGTGGAATTGGCAGACTTGTGAACGATTGTTATAATCTATTAAACCCAGAAGAGAAGACTGTGTTAGCTTATGTTATTAAATTAGCACCACAAACACATCTGTAAAACAAGTATGTGTACACCTATACACTCAAGTACCAGAAAACTATGCAAAATACATCGCAATGCCACCTATACATGTCCTCAGTTGTGGCTGTCTGTGCATATACAGTATGAAGTGATAGACAGCTATGGAAGTTTCTAGAGCTTCTAGAGCAAGTATCACAATTTTGCGATTTTCAACACTGTTTAATAGTTGGAGCTCATTTCTCTGAAAACCTCGAACTTAGGACAGCAGTGTGGCTGTAAAAAGACTTGTGAGCAGTCTGAACGTGAGCAGGTGAACGTCAGCAGCATAGGCTGGCAAGAATCATTTCACATGATAGATGTGCAACACTGCTTCAAGTAACATCAGAATTCAATGCTGGGGCCTCAGCAAACATCAGCGTGAGGACTGTGCAATGTTCCCTCCAGTTTTTCTGGTACTTCAGTGTACATGGTCAATTGCAAACTCTAACAAGCACACACTGCTGCCCCCTAGTACACACAATGATAAAGCCTGATGAAGAAAATTAGTAAACAACTGCAAATGCTAGTTAAGACCAGAGACAATTCTGGGTGCTTTTTGATCGATCGATCAATCAATCAATCAATCAATCAATCAATCAATCAATTGAATTATTATTTAGATGTGTTACTTTAATTTTCTTTTACCCAGTGTATGTCCTTCTCTCTCCCTCCATGCTTTTCATATCAGCTGACAGGGATCATTTCTGTTTATACAATCAAGGGGGACAAGGTACAGGTTTTGTTTAACCTCACTCACCGAGAGGGCACCTGGTATGTCATCATTACAGCCTTGTCCACACTGGAAGTAAGGAGCCACAGAGGATCCTGCAGAATATATTTAATCAAACTCTCACTCTCCTCTAACTCCAAGGACCCTGTAATGCCACCTCCTCGTCTCTTGGCCTTAAGGGACTTCTGTGAAGAGTCCACACTGCCGAAGTAGTTACTGCTGTTATTACTGGTACGACTGCTTCCTGTTTAAGACACAGAGAGAAAGAGGGTGGGAAAGAGGGAGCATGAGAAAGAATGATGGAAGAAATACAAAATAAAGTGGAATTCTAAACCAGGACAAAGCATGCCAGTGAGAGTCAACATGTTACATTGAAGAAGAAGGGAACGGATATTTTCCAGTGCATGGAAAATATTTTCTATCCATATGAAAATCTCTAGTGGTCAGGCTTCCACACAATATTCATTTTCTAAGGCAACAATTTTATATTACACAATTCAACAGCAAATGAGGAGTATTCTGTGTGTTCTGGATGGATCATCACACTAGCCTATTTGAACAGCCACAAAAGTGGAATAGTAAGTTATTATTATAATAGTAGTATGCTCAACTCCATGAACAGCAGAATCATTTGTTTTGTGCACAGAATGTGTTAAGGTAATTCTGAAATAAGAGAATTACATTGAAATAAAGTAGCTTTTTAAAGATATTTTCAACTCCTGTCATGTGAGTGTGCACTTACAGTACACGTGCACAAACCTGCTATCAGGTGGATGCCGCAGCACTGAATGGTGTTTCTGTGTTTTTACTTTATAGTAAATAGCATTTAAAAGTCACTCTACAGTTACAAAGTGAGTGTCTTTGCTTCTAGTGCACACAATAGCATGGAAGTTAGTACGAACCAGTTCCACTAGCAGATCCACCACTTCCACAAGCTGATGTGCCACAGCCATTAAAAGCCGAACCCATGGACCCAGACGTGGCTGACCCTGTGCCTGAGTGAGAGTCCTCCAGCATGAGGATGTCCAGCAGATCACTGGATGAAGAGAAAGCATCGCAGTGGTGCAGGTCACCTGCATCTTCCTGCCAAACAACACAAAACAAAAACAAAAAAGGCTAAGCGACAACCGTCAATGCTGCACACAGTTCAATATTATCACCTTCAAAATATGATCCTTGTGAATGCACATATGCCATTGTTGGTAGCAGGGCTTGAAACGTGTTTTAACCTTGGCCTTCTGGTACGAATTCTTTATCTTTCTTAATATCTTTAATCCTTTGAGAATCGAAAAAGCCTATTTTTTTGATGAACAGTGATTTTTGTTTTGCTCATGTGAGCTTTCTCTGGGCAAGGTGATGTTGTCGTGTGCCGTTCAGCACTTCTTTGTCTCAGGATCATACTCAAACACTCATGATTAATGATCTCCTGTGATCACTTGGTTCACAAAATTGGACTCTCTTTTTAAACAATCCAAGATTTGCTCCAAACTCCCTTGGATTGTTCCAGTAACGTGGCACTTCAGCAGAATTTTACATAAACAAATCTTTATGACACTGCGAAGGCTAGAATGCAACTGAAACAGGTCCTACTGTTTATCCGGGATTCTCACTCTAACAGACCTTGAACCACCATTCCCATAAGTAAGCCCTATGGAGCTTCATTCTCATTACTTTCCGGACGTATGTCGTATTACTGAACACTTATTTACTGTACACTAACCAATATTAGCAATTTTGTTGATACCCATGAAAAGGGACCAGAAAGGTTTACAAAGCTTTTACTGTTAAGTCTGTAAATCCACTGAAATGGATGAAAACACTTGGAGAAACAGTGAAACAAAAATATTTCACTTTCTGCAGCTAAGGCAAGACAGTTAGAGAAAATTGCCTTTGTGTATAGTACCAAGGCAAATCTATTGCTATTGTAATGTAAGATTAGTCACTAGGGGGCTTTTTAAACAGTCTAATTCTACTATGTATAAAGCAAAAGCAGGATTATAAGAATATCACAACAACTGTCATTTAAACAAGAAGAGTTTGATTTCCAGCAATTTTAAAGAGGCAATTCCGTTTTTCATACTTTCATTGTCAGTCACTGCTTTTCATTCACAGGGGGGTGAGGGGGGCGAAGAACAAAGCCAAAAACAAGCAACATAATAATGCCATCTGGTGGAGAGAACGAGCAGTAGCAACACAAAGCAGAAATGAGGAGCTAAAAGAATTCAGGCCCATACCGGCTCTTTGTCTGTCTTGGTCTGCGTGCCAGCATTAGCTTCTTTCTCCACTGCACCGCTCCCCTGAGTACCAGAAGGGGTTGCCGTGGTTTCCTGTCTTTCATTGGAACGCTGGCTCTCCTCCAGCTGCAAAAGGTTGAGCTGCAGTGGTGAACTGCACCGTGATTGGAACAAGGGCGGAGAGGATTGGTCCCGTCCACCCAGTGACTGAGGGGTGGAGCTGCGTGAAGGGTCCTCCCTCATTTCTGGTTCTGCGGGCTTGGCTTGCTTGTCCAGCGGCGTGAAAGGGAATGGCTGAGTTGGAAAAGGGTTTTGTGGGGTGAACTGAGTCTGTACAGGAAACGTGGTTTGGGGTTGGAATGGAACCTGAGTGGGTGGGAACAAAGCCTGTGGGAGAGAAAAAAATGATGAATAAACTTGTGTTTCATTTACATACTGTCTTTCTAATTTTTCAAATTTCCATACTGCAAATCTAAAAATGCTATTAAAAAAAGAGGATATTACAGTAAAAAAACAAGGTCACCTGCTCAGGGTAGAAAGGCTGCCGAGGAGCACTTCCTAGTTGTGGGAACATGTAGTTGGGCAGCACAAGAGCTACCATGGGTGTGACAAGAGGTGCAGGGAATTGGGGCTGCACAGGAAAGTGTGGGTTCTGGGGACACTGGCTGTCTCCAAATCCTGATACTGGGGCATCCATCCTGGGTGGCATGGCATTGGTCCCTGGGTACACCTGCAGGGGGTATGCAGGCACAACGGCTGGGTATGCGATGGGAAAGGCAGACTGTGAGGTGTCTGAATGAGACCATGAAGTCTGGTTCAGTCCTTGCAATTCCTGCCTGAACAGCTGTCTCCGGTGTGAGACGGTGCTGTCAGACGACTCGTTCTGTTTGACCCGCTTGGATTTGGACTTTCTGTTGCGGCCCCCGCGGCCAGTGGCAGGCTCTGCTCTTCCTCCCTGCTTACCAGCACGAGAAGGTCCGGCTGTACAAAGAAGGATAGGGAAAAGAAAAATTTATAAATGGTTAAATGGAATATTAGGCACATTTTTTATGCTGGCCTCTTACTATAACAGTGAGTCCAAAATAATCCCCATTCTGGCTGCAAAGTTTAATTGAATCAACTTTCATTAAAGACAAATACATCATTTTTGGACGTAATCTCCCTTCTTTTCATCACTTTGTCCATCTGTCGTATTTCCTTATTAAAAATTATTTAGGCTGAGCTGTGAGTCACTAATGCACTGCTGTCTTCAGTTCTTCATCAGCCGTGAATCTTCGTCCTCTCAGGGCTTCTTTCAGGGGACCAAACAGGTGATAGTCTGATGGGGCGAGATCAGGACTATAGGGAGGACACTTCTCCATGATTAAACACTTTCTCCATATAAGTCTTCAGTAAATATCAGCACCAGACACACCCTCAGACCACAAAAAAACAATCACTGCATGCTGCGCTTCTTTTGTGTACATCACAAGTGGGGCAGCCATTGTTCAAACCTGCACAGCAGTGCCTGGGGAGACAGCGACTTTCGCACAGAAAGCGCTAATAAGGCAGTGTGGCCAACAGAAGTTTTAATATAACTAGAGTGCGGATAATTATTATTTCTACATAATTATTATTTCTACAGTAAATACAGTACATGGCAGAAAATAGACAATTAATAACAAACAGGTTAATAATACACAGATTAACAACATGTTAGTATGTTAATTAAGATGTGTAATCGCTGACGCCGTATGTTAAAGCTTTCTGTAAGGAGATGTTTAGCATTTATGTAAGGAGTCTCCACTGTCAGAAATTTTTCTGGTTTATTCACTTCAAGAGAAAAAACGAGAGGCTATTGAAGGAACTGTCTATAAACACCATAATGTAATAATAATCCTGCAGACGTAACACAATGTTACACACCGCAGAACTGTACTGTTAAAAGCATAGTGTCATTCATAAATACACTGCAAATAGACATTGCTGTAGTATAAGGAGTATAAAACATTTTAGGATATACCATTATAAGAAATTGATCAATTTGGATGTTTAATTTTCTTGTACCATCATGCCCAATCATGATTTATTCCTTAAATAGAAAATCTGGTGAAATGGTTGAAATGTTAATGTGCAGTCGTGATGCTTGGGTGATTGACTACCATTGGGAATTGCTCTGAGAGTAAAGAGTAACAGATCTACTTGTGCTCATTTTGCACAGGTCAAGTAGAACCTGGAAAAGACAAATAGTGTGCATGTATTCCTAATAATTACTTTTATTGTCTAGACATTTATACCGTGGCTTTAAAAATCCGGACTTCTTGTATTAACAGATAGTTTACTTTTAGTAGTAGGATCTTAGCCCATCTTTGAAGCTTTTACTTCTTTCCTCAGGCTATATTTAGGAAAACTGTGTTGCCAAACTAACAGCCAACATGTTGAGTCAGGGCTTACGCTGCCAGGGTGGCACTTCACCTACTCCTACTCCTTCACTGGTACATGGATTCGGAATGGACTTATTTGGGCTTTAGTCAAAGAGTGACTCTCTCATCCAATAAATTAATGAGCTCTGTTAAAAACTGCTTTGCTGACTGAAATTCACAGTGACGTTCTACACAGACAGGATGTGAACTGTGCCTCCTCGCTTCTGTTTATTTTCAGCTCAGCTGACACAGATTTTCAGCTGAACTACATGAGGCTTTGCCTTGCTAAAGAACCTGAACTGAATTAGATGAGAACTAAAAAGAACAACGTTCTCCTCACCGTTGGACGTGGGCTGTCCTTTCCGCTTCTCCAGGTAGTCTTCTTTGAATGTGTGAACTCCCCTTAGCTCCTTGAAGCGGTTGAGAAAGGCTTGCTCTTCCTTCTGTGTGTGTGCTGCTAGAACCTGCTTGGTCAGGCCTAATTTCTTATATGCTTCTCTTTCCTGGCTCGGAGGTACAACTGTGGCAGGAGGGGTGGTTGGAGGGGGGGCTTCTGTTGTGTCTCCAGCACTGGGGCCATCTTCAATGATTTCTGTGTGAGAAAAACAAGACCAAATTCATGTACACTGTATAAAGCAGACTTGTTCATCTCTGCAGTTCCTCACTGTTTTACTATCACATAGGTCCCTGGTCATGCAAACACGCTAGTGCAGAGCTAATAATGAATGAAACCTATCTTTATTTCTTTAATCTATACAAGCCTTTTCACTAAACACTATTCTTTTACAGGATGGTTAGAGCTCACCCCCTAGTGGCAGTTATATTTCATTTATAGTACTGTGCAAAGTCTTAGGCAGCCTATTGTTTTTTAGGTAGAACTTTTGTTACTTTTTTTTTTTTTTTAGTTCTCCACTATTGAGTAAAAAAAAAAAGATTTCCAATTGTTACTTTTCCCAAAAAAAAGGAAATGTTACACAAAAATGTCTGTATGTCAGCAAGGAAAGCAACACATTAAATAACAGAGCATTAAAAAAAATAAAATA
>JAOVVG010000023.1:8144954-8156578 GCA_028566375.1 Leptodoras nelsoni
GGTTTTCAGGTGTGCCTTATCAGGGTTAATTAGAGGAATTACTTGCTTTATCAGTGGGGTTGGGACCATCAGTTGTGCTGTGCAGAAGTCAGGTTGCTACACAGCCGACAGCCCTATTGGACAACTGTTAAAATTCATATTATGAATAATAATAAGAATATAATATAATATAATAGAATATAATATGAATTATATTATGAATGAACTAGTTTTGATGCCTTCAGTGAGAATCTACAATGTAAAAAGTCATGGAAATAAAGAAAACGCATTGAATGAGAAGGTGTGTCCATATATATTTTTATATATATATATATATACATACATACATACACACACACACACACACACACACATACACCGTTGAGCAGTAGTGTACTATGGGCCATTTCTGCATGTGCCATAACACTTAATCTATGCTACTACCTCTGCTGCTGCCTGGTGTGTAGAGCTCATAATATCATGATACATCTCAGAGAAGCACAATTCACTAGTATTCTGTATCACAATATTCTGTCTCATGTCTAGTGAGAAGATTAGAAGAATAGACACTGTAGACACTTACCTGACTCTGGCTGGGTTTTTTTGTCCCCCACATGTACGATTGTGCTGCTGTAGCTGCATTGGCTGGTTATGGACACCACGCTGTCAGCTTTGCTGGGCAGTGCCAGTGGAGTGAGAGAAGTGCTCACCACACCTGAACTGCTCGGCTTCTTCGACACACCCAAAGGTGAAAGACCGGCTTGGGACTTCAGATGTCCAGGTGCTGAAAGACAACGAGAGAAGAGAGCAATTATTATATAGCTTTACATGTATTCATGCACTTTAACACACCTGAGAAGGGTAATATCGATTAATTTCATGGCTTGATACTAGACATTTCCATGTTTTCTATTTTCTATACCCATTTACTGAAATCGAATGAAATTTAAATTAGTCTTGTACAATTAACCAAAGAAAAAGGAGCTTAGGAGATTCTTGGGATGGTAAGGATGTTAAGTAATAAATAATTCTTAAAAATAGTACGTTGGTTAAAAAATAAATGAATAAGTTAAAGGTTAAGTAATAACGTAAATGATGTTACATTCTATGTAGTGTACCTTAATGTAAAGTATCATACTAGTCGAGGTTGATTTCATTGTTCTTATATTTAAGTCAGTATGTGCATTGGTATTGTCTGACTATTAAATACTGCTGTTATAATGTTTACCAGTGCATCCTATTAATTTTTGGATTGACCCAAAAGACTCTGCAACACTGCATTTCACACATAAAGTAAGTGCATTTATAACACTGCAATCTGTGTTTCAGTCACTCTATTTAGTATGGCTATCAACGTATCAGTACGCCTATCTGCAAGACTAACATTTTGACGTGGAGATGTGCACCTTATTACATAGTAGTTGCTTATTTTTGAGCAGCAGACGGTATGTACTTTCCGTTTACCTCAAATGAAAGCACTCAGCAATCAATTCTACATCTGCAGAACATGTGGTTAGTGGTTAAGTGGCGTTCAGTGCATGTTTTTCTCTACCTTCAGCCACTTGCATAGCGCTTTCAGCTGCCTTCTGTTTGTCCTCGTCTGAGTTAGAGGAAGTGGTATTGGAGGACGACTGGCATTTACGTTTCACTGTGATAGGCACGCTGCAGCTCTCTAGATACCTGCAAAAAAAGATAGTGAGGCAGAGAGAGTGAGAGACAGCGAGAGAGACAGACCGAGAGGTTAAATATAGGCTAAGATGTCTTGAAGAAACGGAATACAGTTCCTAAACCAACTATAACCCAGACTCATGGTTCTCAAAGTGAGGTCCAGGGATGTCCAGGGGTCTGTGAGGCATAAATTGGGGGGGGGTGGTCTGTGATATTTAAAAGACATTGTAATACTGTATTTATTTATAGGTCTTACAGTTATTAGCCTGGTTAAATGTCAGTTAAATCACTTTAATAAATAAAATAATAGAATCTATTTTCACTTTTAATAAAAAGGTAATCTGTGAGTAGAAATATACAATTAAACAAACAGACACGAACGGCCTCAGTTACACATACGTGTGCCTGAAATACACTTAACATACACTTCAGACAGGAAGGAAACTAAAAGGAAGAAAAAACTATTTCAGACATTTGATCATGTTCAGATCAATTCCAAAATCTAATAAGTTCATCCACTGGTAACAGTAACTCCATATAAATCCTACAAACATTTAACCTCTTGTTCTTGAGATAACGAGACAACGAAACAAAAATGTAATACCACCACCTAGTGGCAGAGGCATTAGAAAACCTACATGGACCCAATGAATAGCCAAAATATTACTGAACACTTAAATATTAAGCTTAAAGTTTCAATTTTGGAATTTTTATTTGTGAAATAAATCTGTTCTGATGGTGTCTGCAATTTTTTTGTACGTTTTTTTTTTTTGCCAACATGGTTGCAAAAAAAAATTCGGAACCCCTGATTTACCATTAAAACCCTGTAAATACATCACAACAGAATAATCAGCAAAAGAATAAATTTTTTTAAATATTAAAATTGAATAGGTTTGAAAAATAAAGAAACTATGATTTATTTGTGATTAACAGCTATCACGTTGTACCTAATGACACTGTCCAGGCAGCTGATCTGCTGGTATGAGTAGACAGTCTGGTCTTTTAATGCAAGTTCTTCCTGTATGGTGGTCTGCTGTTCCTCCACACTCTGTCTCCAGTTTACTGGGTATGCGGAGTCTTTGGGCCGAACTACTGGACACTTCTGGAGCAGTTCTGCTGGAGGAAGTGTGACTGATTTAGATCAGAGCAACTTGTATGGCAGCTAACAAGCTTGTAACAGCTATACATAAATACGCATGTAACCAGAGAAGCAGAGGCATATTTGTACTTACTGCCTGGACTCTTTTTGAACTGCTGTCCCTGGTTCTTCTGCATATGAACGCCTTTACAGATCTCCTGAAACGTTCTCTGTGAAAATAAACCCCATAAACAGGCCGGTAAAGAAAGGCGGCACTATAGACTGTATATATACACCAAACATGAAAGCAGTGAAGTGATGTCCTCTAGTGGCTTTACAAATAAAAATCCAAATCCATAATTGCACAAGTACACAGTAATTATAGAATAAAGTAGTCTTATTACATATAGCATAATATATATTGAGGACCAAAAGTCTGAGACCTGGAAATCTGGGCTTTTTTTTTTTTTATAAATCTGGGCTCATAATTGGAAACAAAAGAAAGGTTTTAGAAAGTCCAAAAAGCTTCAATTGTGTAGTATCTCTGCATTTTATATTTTAATATTTTAGACAGGTAATCTGATAGCATATATCAGGGGTTTTGGCTGCTTGGTGTATGGAATAGGTTAACTGGAAAATTAAAAAATGGAACTGGACTACCGATTTATACACATTTCTGGTTAATGGCTTTCAATAGGTGTTACTTGCTATTAGCTTGAACTAATCATGCATTTACTATTATTATTATTATTATTATTATTATTATTATTAACACAATTTCTGACATCTATTTCAAAGCATGCTATATTGAAATTATGATATTTTATAATATTATTAAATATTTTTGGAATATTTTATGCCAGGTCTAAAAATAAACCTCTGCTGACATATTCACTTTATTTGGAATAATGCTGCCTCATCCTGGACAAAACTTGTTGTTCTTCAGTGATAATAGATGTGAGCTATGCTGTGCATCATTAAACAGTTATTTGGATGAATATGTGAATCTGGCCAATGTTAGTCTATAACAATGGAATGGTATCAGACTGAATTTAATATATGCTTATCTCTGACCTGATATTTTTTATACATCCTGTGGATAAAGTGACCCATATCTATTAATCTGACAGGCAAATGAATACAGGCTTTACATTAAAATATTACCTAATCTTAAATGTTTAAACCTCAAAGACGGGGATAGGCACTACTTGGTCCACGTGGGCAGGTATCCACAAAATTTGGCCATACGGTGTATCAGTTACCATGACTTACAGGCTTGGCTTGACCCTCTTCGTCATCTGTCCGTGAACAGACTCCATTTCCATGGCTCTCACTGGATGAGGCAACGCTCAGCAGATGATCATTACTGCCTAGACTTCCGTAGCTGCTCGAGCTGTTATTATGTACTGGCTATAGAGAGAAAGAGGTGACTGTTTAAAGTGCTTCTTATTTATGTCAAGTGTCAAACTCATGAATTACGTGCATTATCAGACCCATAAATAATACAATGGCATATAATTTCAGCGATCACCATGGTAACATTTTAAAGTAAGCAGTTAGTGGTAGTGAGACCTAACTGTTTTTAACCCTATTATATCTACATATAACTTGTATACCCTCCTGATTTGTACTTCCCTTGTCGCCTTGCAACTATAGATTTCAGAATTCAGTAGTCTGTGTTAGAGAATCTGACATGTCGATTCTCGTCTGTATGATGTTTGAGTTTACTTCCTTCTTACTCCACTGTAGATTCCCAGAATTTCTTTAGTAGGTCAGTGAAACATAATTCCCATGGGCAATAACCTATTTAAATGTATTACAATTCCCCAGGCACAAAAACCTGTCTTGCTTTTTCTTTTGGTTACTGCAGCATGGTGGCTCAGTGGGTAGCACTGTTGCCTCACAGCAAGAAGGTCCTGGGTTCGATCCCCAGGTGGGGCGATCTGGGTCCTTTCTGTGTGGTGTCTGCATGTCCTCCCTGTGTCTGTGTGGGTTTACTACGGTTTCCTCCCACAGACCAAAGACATGCAAGATAGGTGAATTGGATGTACAAAAAAATTGCCCTATAATTCTGGTGTGAGTGTGTGAATGAATGTCTGCCACCCAAGTGGTGGATGGTGCTCTGTCCTGGGTGTTGTCCACTCTCCCCCTGCACCCCATTCAGTCCCCCAGGGGGATGTGGTCTCTGGTTGAGAGTACACTTCTATTACCGATGTGTGATTGCTGTTAAAGATGTATGTTGACTGAAAACCTTGGGTTTGAGAAAGGCGCTATATAAATATAACTTTCATTCATTCATACTGACTGACCTGAAGCAGGAGCCGATGAATCTGTTCGGTGATATCCTGGATATCCGAGTCCACTGCTTTACCCTCAGTTGTGGCTGGAGCTGCAAACACGTCCTCATTGACTGGACCCCTGGCAAGTTACAAACCAGTCAAAGCCAATATTACTTTCACCATACTTCCTTATGCTGTGAAAATGAGTTTAATGCAAATGTACTACATTCAGTTGAGGGATTTCGCTCAGTGCAAATATGAGAAAAGTAACACACTGACTACATTTTATCTAATCTGAAGAGGTTCAATGCTTCAAGCAGTTTAGAAACTGTAGGCCATGAGTAATCAATTAGATCTGACAAAATGGCTCTGCTTTGAAGTATTCTTTCCTTCTGACTTATACCGTCCTTGCAGTTTGTTTTTGTATAATTCAGCCAGCACTCATGTTTATATTCTGTGGTTCTTCACACACACACACACACACACACACTGGAATAATGTGTTGGACATGTGGGGATACTATTTAATGTTCTCAGTTATAGACATTGAATTTATGCAGCTTTTAAAATGGGCAACTTATCTTTGCTTAGCCATTTTCCATCTAACTCCATTAGTAAACGGGTGAACCGGACACAGTTGAGAGCAAATATGTTCACGCAGCGGTCCAAATCAAACACTGCTTAGTATTAGTAAACAAAACATGTCCCGTACTCACATGCGGACTTTGTGTCGTGCAATGACAAAGGACACTTTGCGGCTCCAGGGGTTGACAAAGCTGGACCAGCTGGTGTCTAGGGTGATGTACTCTCCATTGCGTGCACAGAAACGGATGGATGAATGATCAAACGGCTGACCACCGTACTGCAAGACTACGGGGAAAAATATTGAAAATTACATACTGCTTCCTTAAGTAAGGTATATTTACTGTACAGCTGTATTATAAAGTTAAAATACATCATGGTGTCTTATAATATTGCAATGGAGAAAAAAATACAGGCAAAACTTTTAAGTATTCATTTGACAGGATAAAATTGAATGTATAGATGACAGAAACAGGACTGCCTTTAGGATGATTGGACGCATACAGTGTACACCTCATATCTTTAATACAGATTAATTATGTTTGCCTCGACTGTGAATGCTTTGTGTAGGGCTCATGGTCATGTAAAATCTGCGCAGGCTGTATATGTGTTAGGAACTCAATAACTTAAAAAAAATCTATGCCACTGTTTAAACAGTCTGTATACTATTTTTCTGTTTTAACCTCAGCCAATAGTTGTTTCTCATTTGTTTTGGCCCAAAGATGATTGAAAAGAGTGGGTTCTTACTGGATTGGCTCAACACTGAAGAATTAATACACAATGTGTCTTTTGATACAAAGGAAGTTTGATCAGACTGGACATGTGCATTTTGGTCCAAAACCCTGAGACCACACTAAATGTTGGGCACATGGGAGTTTTTTTTTTATTTAAAACAGGAACAAATGAATAAAAAAAGTTTCATTCAATATTTAGAATGTTAAATATTCAATATTCAGCACTTTTTAAATCACTATTTAAAGAGAAGCAAATTTTTAGATTTAGATTTAGATTCAATTTGTCATTTCAAATACATGCAAGCACATACTGAAACGAAATGTCGTTTCTCTGGGGTCACGGTGTAAAGCACCATCATCCCAGAGTGGCCACAGCATGTGCATGTGTTCATAGATGGGGAAAAAAGAGAAAGATGGAATACTGACCATATGAATGATACTGACCATATGAACTCTTTTTAGCTTTTCCTTATATAAGGGTCTTATATAAACCCTTCCATGTTCCGATGGACCTGATCCAACATGGATAATCATGCTTTAGACTAAATGTAGAATCCATGGCTGCACAAGAGCATGATGTCATTAAATCAAAGGGAGGACACTATCAAAGGGAGGATACTAAGAAATTCTGAAATTAGTAAAAAGTTTACTTGACCCATTTCTATTACCTTTCACTATTGCTGATTGACTAATTTGTAATGCAAAGAATAATGCAGCAATTGTAAAACAGAAGCCCTTTAGGCATTTTAAACATTGCATACTAGAGATATCAGACATTTAGACATCACTGACAGCACTAGGTCTTGTTTAGGCCCTTTTATTTCAGGTAAAAGAAAATGCAATCTTTCCAGACTCAGGAGCGTGCAGTCAGAAAAATAACAGATACAATGGATTTTGATGAAACTATAATTCCAGAGATATACTGGAAACCATTACATTACCTGACCTCCCCATATAAAATGAATGCAGTCAGAAAAGGGGTTAAGCAGTACAAACTGATAGTGTGACACTTACTCTTCCTGTGTATGCTAAGCATCAAGGGCCTATCGTTTGGGTGTAGGTGCAGAAGTACTGGTGTACCAATCAAGTCTTGTGGTAGATATCCAAGCAACGGGACAGCCCTGAGAAACAAACAAAAACTCACTTGCGTCATTCTGCAATAATAACACTCTGGCTTTTCAGTATACGTGGCTTTTCAGTATACGTGCAGGGTTTAAATACAAGTTATTGATGTGTTCTAACTAACGGGAACATAACCACATTTCTCGCTATTCATAGAAGATGCAGAGCTCTTCCTGAAATCATAAGATGCTCAGTGGCACTGTCCTAAAAGTCTTTACTATCTGGAATGAATTATATTTTAAGATCAGACTCCAACCGAGGAAAATAATTTCTTTTGTAGAAATTCAGATAAGAAACAAGAAAAAAAACTTGTGTGTGTAGGAAGAAAAAAAAGAAAGGAGGCAAACAAACAAATCCTGACCTTTCATCAACATCCTGAAACACACAGCTTGGTGTGTGTGTGGTGGTGAAGATGCGTTT
The DNA here is from genome assembly GCA_028566375.1 of Leptodoras nelsoni. Taxonomy (NCBI): domain Eukaryota; kingdom Metazoa; phylum Chordata; class Actinopteri; order Siluriformes; family Doradidae; genus Leptodoras; species Leptodoras nelsoni. Next base: position 8,152,816 of record JAOVVG010000023.1, read on the forward strand.
GTCTGTGGGGATCCTTGGAGCTGTGAAGTAAACATCTAGAGGTTAATACAAGCAATAGGGCAGTGACGCATTTCTTTTTATTCAAAACCATTCGCCATAGAGAATAGTCTTATTATACTTCATGTGAAAAATATCTAATGGCTCTGGCTTTTAAATAGGAAGTCTTTCTTACTCACTCCAGTAACAGATTTTGCATTATGGACATTATGTGACAGTGCTGCTGAAGTTCTAAATCAGTGTATAATGGGTAAACCAATTATTATTTTTTTGCTAACACAGTAAAAAGTATTTTGTGTAGGCGAAATGAGAAATACATTGTAAAAGAAATGAGGGCAAAAACAGGAAATCACAGTTAGACATAGCCTATGTGAAATGAAATCAAAGACTTGAAGGGAAAATGGCCAGAGCTTAATAAGACTGTTATCGGATGTATGAGAGAATTTTAGATAATCAGTGTTTGCCCTTTTTCACATCATTCTTGCAACCCCAATATTAGTCTCTGATCAAAATTAGTGTTATACAGACACTGGGCCTCATTTATCAAGCCGGATACAAACTGATTTAATCATAAATCGTATGTAGGAATGAGTGTGCGCAAACTTACACATAAAGTAGACTGACTAATGTAAACCTCGACTGATCAGCTTCAAATCTTATGAATCCTGATGAGTTATTGCACTTTCATAAACAGATTATGCCACAGATTATGTTTAATTTAAACACAAAAGTGTATGAACATTTGGTGGAATGTTTTATATTATGGGCTTTAACTAAATCTTAAATATGAAAAAAAAAATATGAAGCCAAAATAAATCCATAAATTAAGACGTATAAGACCAGTCATTGAATTAAGAAGAAATGCAGCTGTATAAAAGGAGGATGTGCTGCAATGGTTCAACATATTAGTGAGTTCTGTATGCCACAGTGTCTGTGTAACACTTCATTAGAGCCTGCACTAACTCACGGATATTTATGGATCCGCAATATTACACTGGTTTCCTTATGACACCTGGCCCTTTTTTCCACACAGCCAAGCAGGTTCAAGCCAAGACATGCCATGTTATGTTTCACACTTTTCAGATGCTATAGCAATATAATAATAATATATAAAGTTCAGAACAATTTTCACTTCTACTCTAAAAGAGCCTTTTTGATATTTGCACATCATTTCAGTCCTTATATGGATTATTGTTTGCATCACTAAATGCAAGATGTTCCACATTTGATGGGCGTTCATCGATTTACACAATTGAAAACAAAGGAAAACTTCATTTCTAAAATATATGTAAATTCTGTGGAACTTTTTAGGTTGTCTTGCTTATTCAAACTTTTGCACACAACTCTACTACAATACTGATAAATGAGGCCTATTGTATAATAATAAATTAGATCAAAACCAGTACAAATGTGTGTACTGTGTGTTGCATCACTTAATAATGCAGTTACTGCTGTAAGGGCTCTTGGTAATAAGCCTTAAAAATAAAGCAGGTCTCAAGAACTGAAACTACTGAAAAGTCCCAAAGACTTTTAACATTATGTTTGTTGAGTGTTTTGTGCATGACTAATAACCTTCATATCCAGAATGCACTCTTTCAGCCAGCAGAAGGCAGCAGAACTGGTCTTCAGTGTGCTCTGTGTCCTGCACCTTCATTAGGTAGGGAGTCATACGGAATGGGTAGTACTGAAGGTCTCCCTCACACTCCTTACCTCCACTGCAACACAGGAGGACAGGTTTAAACAATCCAGACACGCATCGGTGCATGCTTAACTTGTTCTATAGTTTGTCCAGCCCTATATAAATATACAGTTTAATATTTGTAAGATGGTCTAACAATGATACGTTTTGTACTTTTGCAAATTTCCCCATTGCGGGATTAATAAAGGATTATCTTATCTGCAAACACGAGTGCACAATACAAATGATCTCTGCTCTCTGCCTACTGTGATATTCTAGATAATCAAGATGTACTCTCTGCAGATTAGTAATGAGTTTCAAAACCATCTACCAGCCAGCACGCGTCTCGACAAAATCAATAATACATAGCACCACCACCATCAGTGCTACCAGGCTGCCTTGTTTCACAAAGTTATCATATTGACATGCTTCATTATATATATTACAGAAATGCAGAGCTGGATAACTGAGCAAGCAGGACATGTTGAAATCTGCCTTCCCTATCTGTACAAAGTTGGTCACGCATTGGCACATCAAATACAGTGATATCTCATTTGTCAGCAAGAGAAATGAGGCAAAGTTGAACTTGACTGAACTTTGCTCGCAGTGTAATACCCAGGTGGTGTGCAATGTCAGTAAAACAATGACAGAAACTATGCTGATAATCATCTGTATGCAGCAATAATGTCGTTATGCATTTGTAAAAAAAATGTGAGGGGCAGTGGTGCAATAAGTATTCAGATCCTTAAGTAAAAGTAGCAATACTGCAATGTAAATAAATAAACTCCATTACAAGTAAATGTACTGCATTAAAAATCCTACTTAAGTAAAAATACCCAAGTATCAGCAGCAAAATGCAGTTAAGAGTATTAAAGTAAAAGTGCAGGTTTGGTCCTTCTGAGTGATATTTTTCATATATGACGTCATTAGGTTATTAACACTGAAGCATCAGTGTGTGAGCAGCATGTTACTGTTATAGCTGCTGGGGGTGGAGCTAGTCTAAACTACTTTATGTACAGTTTTATATTCAGGGACACCAGATAAATCTGAGAGTTCATCACGTGACCAATGGGGAGGAAATAAAAAAAAGGTCTGATACACAAATCTGTTTTTAACTTTTGACTTTTTTCTAATATTTGTGGTAAAGTATTGGATTATTTAAACATTTATTGAAATGGAAAAATTACTATTTGGTAGAGCTGTTAACAAACTCACAGACATCTGCAATGTGACCCAAATACACACTGCTTTTGTAAGCCAAAAAGTTTGGAAACCACTGTTTAATCTTTAACACCATGTTGTATTTTAAAACCATGCTATATCATCCATTTTGTAAACTCTTCATCTTAAGAGTAACTAGTTATTAAGGTTGGCACAATACATGTAGGAGGAGAAAATACAGTTGCTGCCACTGAAATCTAGTAGAGTACAGCATAAAATGGAAATACTCAAGTACTTAAATACAGTATTAGCAAAAGTGTACTTAGTGACTTTACACCACTAGTAAGGGGCGTGTCTAATAGTGAGGTACCAATACTGAAAGCAAGAGAAAGTGTAAAAAGCATCTTTGCCTGTAGGGTTCTATTGAATCCCAGTGGTCAGGAAGCAATATTTCATGTACTTTCATGTATACTAGGCCATTTATTTTATTTTCATTTTTTTTTTTTTTGCATGAGCATAATATTTTTTTTTTCTCTAGGGGACAGTCTGAAGGAGCACTTTCTCTGTACAATGAAGGTGTGTGGATTCTTATGCACCACAAATACTGCTTAACTAAACATATAATTCACTCTATGTAGAAAAGAGCACATTAATTGAATCAAATAAAACATACAGAGGTTAGACAATGAAACTGAAACACCTGTCATTTTAGACCACAATAATTTATTAGTATGGTGTAGGGCCTACTTTTGTGGTCAATACAGCATCAATTCGTCTTGGGAATGACATATACAAGTCCTGCACAGTGTTCAGAGGGATTTTAAGACATTCTTCTTGCAGGATAGTGGCCAGGTCACTACGTGATGCTGATGGTGGAAAATGTTTACTGGTATGCTGACATTACCCTGGATACTGTGGCTCTTGATA
>JAOVVG010000023.1:8515288-8527733 GCA_028566375.1 Leptodoras nelsoni
ACTGTCTGGAGAAGTCTGGCCAGAAGTGGTCTTCATGGAAGAGTTCAGCCAAAAAGCCAAACCTCCGACATGGAAACCGGTGGCAGCCGGTGCTCTGGATTGATGAGACAAAATATTGAAATATTTGGCTGTAGCAGAAGGCAGGTTGTTTGCTGAAGAGCGGTACAATAATGAGAGTCTGCAAGCAACAGTGAAGCATGGTGGAGGTTCCTTCCAAGTTAGGGGCTGCATTTCTGCAAATGAACTTGGAGATTTGGTCAGGATTGATGGTGTCCTCAATGCTGAGAAATACAGGCAGATACTTATCCATCATGCAGTACCATCAGGGAGGCCCCAAATTTAATCTGCAGCAGGACAACGACCCCAAACATACAGCGAATGTCATTAAGAACCATCTTCAGCATCAAGAAGAACAAGAAGTTCTTGGAGTGATGGTATAACCCCCACAGAACCCTGATGTTTTGTTAATGTTGAAAAAATAAACTATTAAACTTCCATTTTCTTAGTTTACAGTATTTTTTCACACCTGTCTAAAACTTTTGCACAGTACGGCACCTTTCTTAAGAAAAGCTTTAACGCTCTTTGCTCTAAAGCAAGATGGATTATCATCCTGAAAAAATAACTTCACCACCAATACCATTTACTGTTGATGGAATGAGAAGCACATCCAAGTTCGCACCTGTGCATTGACTTTTGAGGTAATGATTGCCATCTCCCCTGGTGCTTTACCTGACATGCAACCCAATGTCATAAATAAGAGGGGAAATTTGATTTTCAGGCAGTCATTTTTATGTTTTATTAGAACAGCACCAGACAGAAGTTCCAACATCATCTCCTTGGCCAGTGCAGATTACAGTGCAGAGTTATTCAGTCATGAACTTTTGTGAACTTTTTATTCAGTGAACGTTTATTCAGTCCTCCACACTCCATGATTGCTTTTCTTTAACTTTAACTCATTGTAACCTTGTTTTCTTCTGTGTCAGTGTTGATGCTGGTTTTACTTTGGCTTTTCTGTATGTAAATCCCATTTCATTCATCTGGTTTGTTTACAGTTCTGTCACCAATATCAACTGCTGTTTCACTTGTTTTTCATTATTGTTATGTATTTTCAAAGCATATTGCTTTGAGTTTTTTGTCCTGATGCTTTGACGTCTTCCTTGGTCTACCTGTATGTTTTCCTTTTATAACTTTCCCATTTTGTTTATACTTGCGCCAAATTTTAGACAAAGCAATCTTTGGTCACACTCTGTGTTGGGTTTCCTTCTTGAAGGAGTTTTATAATCCTTTCCACTATTTCACTTGATGGCTGTCTTGTCTGAGCCATGTTTCCTGTCAAATAGCCAAGTCCAACAGCTAGTAAAGGTCTGTAAGCATGCTAATGCAGACTAATTCACATTTTTAGACTTGTTCTAGTATTTGTTTAATTCACATATTTAAGTTTTTTTTTGTTTGATGTAGGTTTCATGAAGCCAGAATGTTCAGAAAAACTGTTTTGTGTCATATCTGTTTTTGTTTATATACTGCGAGATAAAAGTATCTGATGATTCCATAATCTTTGCCAGAGGTTGTATAATGCAGTGAGTATAGTATTTGTGTGGGTGGTGAAAACTGCCATGGTGATGTGCGTTTCAGGGGTATGAGTGTAGTGGCTGCAGCAGCATTTCTGGCATATGGAGGTGACTTATGTTGATCCTATTTCCGCTTGCTCCTGAAGGATTTCTGACCAATCCAGCCTGCTCCTACAGAAAGCTTGACCAGTCTCACTTGCTCCTGCAGTTATCTCTGTTTAGACATGCCCATGATATTTTCAAATGTCTTTTGTTAGTTCTGTTTGTCAGAATGCAAAACAAATTAGTAAGTTAAACCGCTGTGACACTAACCAGGGTAAAGCAATTCCTGTTGATTAATGAATGAAAGTGGTAAATGCATCAGGCAGTGCAAGCACTATATCCACTCTCATGTTAACGAACATGGCCTCTCTTTGTTCTTCACATCTGACTCGCTGCAAGAACGTAAAAAATCCTGCTACTGCTACTGTTTTTGTTTGGTTTCACAGGATCCCAGTCCTGATGTATAAATCTGTTTGGATTTTAAACCCAGTCTGAAAGCCTGTTTGCTGTCACATGACATGAAATGCTGCATTGTTGTTGTTGGTTTTTGACATCTAAATTTCAAAAGAGCCAAAAAGAAGCTGGTGAAAAAATTAGTGAGAACAGGAACTAATTTGTCTCATGGATGTTCCACAGCATTAAATTGAACTATAAATGGTTAAAAGCATAACATGTCCCTAATTAATAGATTAGAAATTGGAATTGTTGACAAATTTCTTTGGTATAAGAGTGTTTATAAATTAAACACTTTGGGATGTGGTGTTATTTGAAAATAATTTTTTATTGGGGTGGTAACACTAATTTTACTTTGCATCAGACTGCATCACACCATGCCACCCTGGGTTATTTTCCTATTACAGCATGCAGTGCTGTGCTCCTTATGCAGAGTCTGTTACTGTGGCTATTTCACTTTGTTGTTGCTGTTGTTGAGGAGAGCGCATGATGCAACTGTAAAGTTACTAAGCAGTGAAACGGCGTTAAGCTCTATGTCTCATTAAGAGTTTTGTTTTTCAGCACGTGATGCCACAATACAGAAGATCGAAGTGATCATCAGAGACCAGTTTACCCTGGAGATGAAGAACAAGGAACATGAGATAGAGGTCATTGGCCAGGTAAGACCTGTCTCTCTCTGGTTTAATGTCTTTTGTTTAGTTTTTTTGGTTTGTTGTTTATTTATAAGTGGAAGTTTTTTTTGTTTTTTTTTTGTTAATGACTTTGTGGTGGACTGGTTCAGTTTGTTATCTGATGACTGTGAGGACTGCTGTTCAAATATCTGTTTATGACAGGATTGTGGATGGTAGTCTGTTGTTTGCATATTGTTGTTGCATCCTTCTCAGAGTACAGAACGTTCACATAAGAGTACTTCTTGGGAAATCACAAAGATTTGCATTTAATTTGATTTGGGAAATTAGTTGTGTATCAGTTGCAAAACTTTTGGATGGAAGTGTTGGAATTGGAAGAGTCATGTACATTGTGCAGAAGTGGAAAAATATTACATTACATAGCATTTAGCTGACGCTTTTATCCAAAGCGACTTACAAGAGTAATTGAAGCACGTAGATATATGGTACACATAACTAGGGCCTGAGGGAGGCCAAGAGTAGTTTAGAGTAGGAAGGGATTAGAAGGAGGGAAAAAGTGGTTAGAGTGGTTATATTACAAACAACTTATTATACATTTTTGGCATACCAAGTAACTGAATTTAATACAGTCACCTAATGATAAGCAATGCAGGAGTAACAACAATCTCCTTCAGCTTAAATCCAGAACAATTGGCATGAGAATGGTGCAAGATTTAATCAACTGTTTCCTCTCCGTAGCGTCTGAACGAGGCGAGGAGGATGATGGACAAGCTGAGAGCCTGCATTGTGGCCAGTTACTACACCAACGCTGGCCTGACCAAAGTTTCAGAGGTAAAACTGAGCTCAACTGTTGGAGTTTTTGCCTGATCGAAAGTTGAAACAGCAAGAAATCAGTACTAAAGTTGTTGATAGAAATTAACTTGAATGTTATAGATCAGTTTGTGACATTGCAGTTACATAAAATTCTTTACTTACAATATCCAGATAAGCAATCATCATGAATAAATAGCTTAAACGGTTACTTTTTAGTGCTTTTAAAACAAATTTTTTCAATGTTTTGCATGGTGAAAATATGAGAGTTGATAGACATTGGCAAGCTAAACATGCTTAATTGCATAATGAGGTGACTTGTCCAGGCTGTTGCCCTACCTGCCATCCAGTGAGTGCTGAGAAATGTGAACAATTTTATAGCCTGTTTGCCAGCATCTAACCTGACTAAGGGTGCATGCCCAGGTATGCTGGTCAACAGAAACGTATCTAATGAACATCACAAACATTTTTTATTATTATTATTATTTATTTTGCTATTTAAAATGGGTTAAATCTTATTTGATTGATTTGATCAGTCCCGCCTTGTCCCGCTCTTGCGCATTCCATCACTTTCACAAGCACATTTGTGGAGCGAGTTTACTGTCTTATGTTGGAAGGCAGTGTATTTTCTGTTGTACTTTCAACATGAGCTGGTATTTCAGACGTGAGGAGGAAACCGTGAAGCACGTGGAAACTATGAAGCGACTGCACTTAACTTTGGTGTGCTACGTTGCAAAGATGCAGTTCTTGGTCATCGTGCCTTGCCCCCTTTTTTGATTAGTTTTCTTAATTCTGTGTACTCCTTTATAAAAGACGGGCATCTCACTCCATATTTTAATAGGTTATTAGCAAGCACATAAGGAGTCTAACTAGTAAGACTAGCTATAAATTAATTTCTAATTTAATTCATATTTTTAATATTTCGGTTGTCATGGTTAGCACACACTACATGCTGTTAGTCAGTATCAACTGCTTGTGCAAGTGGGTAACGTTATTGTTGACTCTGTTACTCTGGCACTGAGTGTATTGGCCTACTCCTCTGTATATTGTGATCAGAGTGATCGAAAGCATCCTACAACTGAACGTTTACTTTAATTCTTTGTGAACATGCTTCAGTATGGATTATTTAAAAAGAAACTTTCACTAAACCTTAAATAACTTGGAACTTTTTTTCTTCCTCAAGTCCTCAGTGAGTGATTTTAATCATCCGGCTATCAAGCGCTACCTGGAGTCCCCATCTCGCTCGTCGTCCCCTCTGAACCAGGGTTCTGAGGCACACTCTGTAGGCCACTCGGAGACAGAGTCCCTGAGCCAGCAGACAGAGCCAGGAGAGCGAGACACTCCAGGCTGGAAAGAGGAAGAACTCAGGCAGCTGGAGCGCAGACCGGGACGCAATATAGGCAAGGTGAGGTGACTGAGGGCCTGTGTGTACAGATAGCTGTGTATGATGTAAAAGACATGTCTATGCTCAGTATTTCATATAAAGCATTCTGTCATCCTGATGATTTAAAATAAAGAAAAAATAAAAGTATACATAAACCACGGGTACAAATACTGCATGTGGAATATACAGATGTGTAGGTATATGATGTAAAGTGCTGTTATTGGTGATGTATGGTCTGTATATCCTAGTGTTTCAGTCATCTTTCTGTTACAGTTGCAATATTTGGCACTGAATTTCTGGCTTGGCTTGTTCCCATAATGTAGCCATCTAGTTAATAAAACCTGTGAGGAAGCATGATGGACAGTCCACTGCTCTGCTGCTTGATAAAAATGTATTGTGTGAAGTGTAACTCAAATACATTGATGTAAATCAGTCACCTGTTCCTCAAATACTGTGATGTCACATGAAACACAAGGATATAACTTTGTATACAGTATATGCAGGTATAAATTTATTTATTTCTTCCTTGCTGTCATATCTGTTTGTACAGGACACATTTGGTGTGCCATCGTCTGTAGACCAGCACGTCACATTCCACACTACAGGAGAGGAGGCGTCTAGACTCTACGTGAAGAAAACCATTGTCGTGGGCAACGTTTCAAAGTACAGCACCATCATGTCTTGTCTTTGCTTGTGTTCCTGGTGTTGTTAATATTTGATATCCTGATCCTTGAGCCCTCTGGATAAACACTAGTTTCAGTCTCTAGTTTGAAATATTAATAGGAAAATCATTAAAAACCCAAAGGTTTTGGGGAAGTTGCAGTTTCTCCATCAGAACTGTGATGTGAGAAAACATATACCACTGAGCTGTGAAATTTAAATGTACATTTATAGGTCTTATTACAAATCTCATCTTGCACATGAAGGATGGTATTATCTTTTTTTTTTGTCCCATTTGTCTTTGTCTCAAATTATCCATCTTTCATCCTTTCTTTCTTTGTGTCTGTCTGTCTTTCTCAGGTACATAGCCCCTGATAAAAGAGAAGAGAATGACCAGTCCACTCATAAGTGGATGGTGTATGTACGAGGTTCTCGGAAGGAGCCTAGCATCGACCACTTTGTGAAGAAGGTTTGGTTTTTCCTGCATCCCAGCTATAAACCCAATGACCTGGTGGAGGTCAGGTAGGTGTTGATACAACCTGGATCTTCTGAGCATGCTCGAACAGTGGATCTTAAATCTACTGTACAAATGTGTTCAGTTATTAGTCAGCTGTTAGTTTCCTGGTATTACTGGCAGAGTTGGATGCTGGATGTGTTGGTAGACATTTATAAATGCGTTTTATAGACATCTACAAATATTACTGCAATAAAATCTATAGTATATTACCTTAACTGTATTAATATGAGCACCTGCTGAGAGAAATGCTCTTTGTGTGTGTGTGTGTGTGTGTGTGTGTGTGTGTGTGTGTGTATGTACACATGCAGTGAACCCCCATTTCACCTCACACGGCGGGGCTGGGGTGAGTTTCCAGTGCGTGTGCAGATCCACTTTAAAGACCAGCGGAACAAACGCATTGATATCATCCATAATCTGAAGGTCAGAGTTGTTACTGATCTCTGCACTGAACTATGAATTATTTTCATCACTAAGATTGTATCTCCCTGACTGGCTCTCCTTGTCGTCTTGTTTGGTTTATCCAAATTTTCTGTACATTAATTGAGAGTTTGATTTATTTTTTAGTTTTTTTAAGCTAACACACTCTTCCCATCACACGACACCTACCAGCCAGGAGAATGAAGGCTACCACATACTGTAACTTATCAGAGACACATAAAACCAGCCAACCACATCTTGTTAAACTGCTGCTCATGCATCATCACAAGGCAGTATAACACACACAGAGGAAAGCGTTATCTGCCCTGTTTTGCATTCATGAGTTTGGTTGGGGTTTTTTTTTGGTTTTTAACATCATTTCATACATTTCAATGGCTATTCAAATGACACACACAATGTTGCATCGATACACAAGTCTTTCATTCAACTTTATTTATTTCTAAAGCGCTTTTACAAAGCTTTACAAAGACAAGAAAAAATGTTATCCATAATGAGCAAGCCGGTGGCGACGGTGGCAAGTAAAAACTTCAATCAGTTCACAAGTTCAACTTTCTTACACAGTCATGGCAATTTTGTATGTCCAAGTCACCTAACTTGCATGTCTTTGGACTGTGGGAGGAACCCAGAGTACATGGAGTAAATCTATGCAAACAAGTGGAGAACATTCAAACTCCACACAGAAAGGACCCAGACCAATCCCAACTGGAGATCGAACCCAGGACCTTCTTGCCGTGAGGCAGTAGGCAGTGCTACCCACCGAGCCACCGCCTTGTATTCATGAGCTCACAGATTCTCTCAGTTGGTCAGTATTACTATAACTGACAGGGGAAAGAGTATGGCTTCCCTCCCACTAAGAGAGCAGTCCCAGCTGCAGATGGCTGTGTCATCATTGGGATTCATAATCCCCTGGCAATGAGCTAATTTGCTGTACAGAGGCATAAGAGAGAGATGAAAGCATATCTGTTGTTTTTTTCCCTTTGGAACCTTTCTAAGCTTAGGGTGTCTTTGTTTGTGGTCTTGATTGTTGATCTTGATTTTTCTTCAGCTTTTGTAAGATTTACCCATCATTTTCTGACTTTTTCCTGTTTTTCTGTGTTATTACAGCTGGACAGGACCTACACAGGACTGCAGACTCTTGGAGCAGAGACGGTATGAGACAGTAGGAATACTCAGGGATAGCACATGATGATCATGGAATGTTGACTTAAATTTTAGGACTAGAACTCTTGAGCCAACTGTCTGTACACTTTCTCAGTGTGCATACTCCATTATTGGCAGCCTCCATGTACAAGCTTTCACCTACTGAAAAATGACTGTATCATGATAGTGAAAGTGCCACTGTTTAAAAAACAAAAATGCCTGGTTTTTATGTAAGAAAAAAAAGTTGTATCCCATATTATGAGAGAAAACCTGCAATATTTTGAGGGGAAAGTCACATTATTTACAGATTATGTAAGTTATGTTATATGGACTCTGAATAAAACCCATAATACATTGTGGGCTTAATGCTGAGTGCATCATAGTAACACTTCTTCAGAATCAATCAATCTGATTATCATTCTTATTGTCTCCTGTGAAACTACACGCCCTCACTGAATGGCACACAGATGTAACTGTCGATAGTCTTTTAGATTGAAGGTGGCCGCTGCCTGTGAATTCTATTCACGCAAAAAAGATAATGGCATCTATCATTTTAACAAACGTTGCTCTGATATGCACTACTTCTTGTAATATTGCAATTCCTTTTCTTACAAAATTATTCTCAAAGTTTTATGACTTTCTCAAGAATCATGTATTTTTTTTTTTTTTTTTAAACGGTGACTCAAAACACCTTCATGACAGGATGGACTGGATTTTGATCCAGAAACATGTCCTACTTGAAATCACACTTTACACTCTGTGATAGGCACCAATTTAGCACTTACTATACTGAGAAAGTGAGTTCGAGCTCTTCATATTAAGTAACCAACTAACATGGCTTTTGTATATAAAAATTCTGCTCTTCAAGTCTTCTTTATATTCAGATGAAGTCTGTTAACATAACATTAAGCCCTGTTCGGTTGAGTCCATTTTCAGCTCCTACACATGTAGATTGGAGTCTTAATGCTGCAGAACTGTTGATGTCATCATATTAATGAGGCAGAGATTATGAACACAAATGCACATACATGACCTATACAAACAGTTCATACCATTACACACAGCTCACACTGACTGTTCATTCTTCTATGAACTATCATTCTTTTAGTTCTTGGAAACGAACTAATTATGATGCAACAGTGAGAGTGTAGCATAGCCCAAAGTTTATGTGCAGCTGCAGATTTTAGGGGTCCGTATGCAATTTCCTACTATTTATATATTTGCTTACTTGGTAAGAAGACAGCAATAATGAACAGACTAGCTAGGTGGTGTGATTCCTTTCTGTATTTTCTGTAGGTGGTGGATGTTGAGTTACACAGAAACTCCCTGGGAGAGGACTTCATCCCCTTCCCTTCTTCCTTCTCCTCACTGTCTTCTTCCTCCTCTCACCTGGCAAGTGCAGCTGCTCCTGGTGCATTGGCTGGAAAATCTGCAAGTCAGAATTCCCAGAATTCCTTCCGTGCTGCTTCACCCTCTCAGTCTCCTGACTCTAGCTCAGAAAAAGGTAGGGCAATTAAAATAAGCTGCCTGGCTCTCAGTGATCACTGACTGCTTTACACACAAGTACAGTGATCACACTGTGAAACATAAGACAAGCTCAGCTAGTTTGCTACAGCAATCACTCTGATTAGGAGCTTGTTACATTTCATTTACATTTATGGCATTTTGCAGACGCCCGTATCAAGAGTGACTTACATTTATCTGCTTTACACAACTTGCTCAAGGGCCCAGCAGTGGCAGCTTTGCTGTGGTGGGATTTGAGCTCATGACCTTCTGGCCAGTAGTCCAACATCTTAACTACTGAGTTATTTGTTTTACAGTTTATACACTGTCTCTTATCAGCTGCAAGTCAGATTTAGGTTTTCAGTAACTGGTTTACCAAACAAGTGCATTTCCCTTCAATAATTACACTAAAATCATGAAAAATCATGAATATTCAATTGAGTTCAGGATGGACCAGTTAGATGCAGCATTCCTGCATTAGTTATTTTCCCTTTCCTCTATCCCAGGTGTGAAGAGCGAGGCCGTACGATTGTCATGTTCCGAGCGAACCGGCTCACAAGCCAGAGGTGTGGAGAAAATCACCCAGGGCTCTCACAGCAGCTCAGCATTTCAGCCAATCACAGCCAGCTGCAAGATCATGCCCCAGGGACCGGCACCCAGTCCTGCGGAGTCACCTGGGAAATCCTTTCAGCCAATCACCATGAGCTGCAAGATTGTATCTGGTAAGGCTCCATGGGAGGAGAGTTTATGTGCCATCCAGTTCCATAGTCACATGATTGATTGGGCACTGTACAATCACCAACATCATGCACATGTGGCACAATGCATCAGACCATGCAGATGAAGAGCTTCAGTTAATACTCACATCAAACATCAGAATGAAAAGAGAGTGTGATCTCTGTGATGGTGGTATGTGTTGGTGCCAGATTTGTGTTTGTGAATTTTAGAAATTGCTCTATCCTGGAAATTTCATAAGAAACCATGTTTAGAGTTTATACAGAATTATACAGAATCTTTACAACTGTAGTGCATCTCAGTGCACAACACGTAAAAAAAAAAACAGTCTTGTGCTGCTGCCACGCGATTGGCTGACTGGATAACTGTATAAATATGCAGGTGTACAGGTCTTCCTATTAAATTGGATGTTGAGTTAGCAATAGTTATTCTAGTAGCTTCTTGGCAGGAAAAACCTGTATGATGATAAATCATTTTTAAAAATGCTTTCAAAGTTTAATGAGAAACTTTTTTTCTGAAACTAATATAGTAGCACATTTTATTTATGACACGGAACGGTAGTTTTGCTTACTAATATAAAAAATAATATCTTTTTTTAATTTAGCTGCCAGAGCTCTTATGAAGCCAAGCTTGGGTTTTGCTGTTTGCTTTACAATTTGTAACAGAAGAATGATGATCATTCTCTTTCTTTGTTCACTTTGAATATTTCACAGGTGATAATGTGTGTGTGTTTGTGTTTTCCAGGCTCCCCTATTTCCACCCCTAGTCACTCTCCATTGTCTAGAACACCCACCTCTACCCCTGTACACATGAAGGCCAGCTCGTCTGTGAACAACCCTTACCTCACTGCTGACAAGCCAGGTCAGGTGATCAGCATGACCACACCCACTACAGGTATTCCATTTATTTATAGTTATAGTGTTCTGTATGCATGCAAATTTGCACGTTAATAAATTTCCATTTAGATTGGATTTATTTATCAAGAGGGGCATTTGTAATAAAATGTTTCAGTGATGAAACTCATGAACTTTTACTATGGGATATATTCTGACCATACTATGGGATGAGCAAGTTTCTAGTGGGTTGTATTTTCTACAAACCTGGATGTTTGTGTAACATGATCGTATGATGATGCACAACATACAGTACAACTAGTAAGGAATGGCTTATAACATTGCCTGTAGCTGCGATTATAATCACCCCTTTATAAGCCTGTGGATCTTGCCTTTGCTCAGTGATTTTAGTTTCTTTTTCTTTTGGTTGAGGATCAGAAGATTTTCCAGTAAGACCAAGTAGGCAGTTGAGTGACTTAATTTGTTTAGGAGGGTTTCTGGTGGAGCTGCACAATAGGAGACTAAACATGGCTAGTAGCAGTGGCCAAACTTTTTTTTTTCCCCCAAAGCTATATGACATCTGCTTGAAAAATCAGATATTTGTATCCATATGGGACTAAAAATATCAGATGAGCACAGAGTTAGGTGAAAAACAGAAGTTTTGGGCTTGTACTTTTTTTTAGGGGAGGAGGGAGAAGAGCACTGACATGGTGGATAAGGATGGAAATAAAATCACAGAGGAGCTGTAAAGGAAGAAATTACTCCAGCAACCCATGTAAATTTAATCTTCTCTAGATAGGGTGTATAATAAAGGACTTGCAGCTGTAAAAAAAAAAATGAAAGTTGAATAAAGAAAAAGACTTGGCTAGAGGGAGGAGCCTCGTTATTCACTTGAGTTTATTTGATAAATATGAAATATTAAAGATGACTGATGTCTTCATTTTTTTTGTTTAAAGGGAACTGCACAGTGTGTAGGGAGCTAGGGAACATGGGTATATCACTGCACTGAAAGATCTGTTGTGTTGCTGCAACATGATTGGGTGATTAAATTTTACCTCAGAGACCCGCCCCTGTGGCGGAAGGGAAGGGGTTTACGTATGTGTTATGCGGATCCATCGCCTTTGTCTACTCTGTCGACATTAAACTGATGTAACATACAGAAATATAGCAACCCAAAAAGAGCTACAACTTCTTTATTCTCCATTGTTCCTTTCAGTCTTTAGCAATGTTTGATAGCTAACAAGCTAGATCCTAACCGTGAACACGAGAGATCAGAGCAATGTGCTTGCAAAGAGACAACCTATATCACCCGCAGTTCGTAGACGCATCACATTTATTTCAAAAGTCCCTACAACATACAAAATTTGTCTGAACAGTGGTGTTTGATTTATCATGTCCACTGTTTTTTTTTTTGGATTTTTCCCAGATTTTCTCCCTAATTTAGTCGTCTTCAATTCCCACCCGTCAGTGCTATTCCCCCCTTGTCACGACGAACTGCCAGTCAGGGAGGGCGAAGCCTTCACGTGCTTCCTCCGATACACGTGCCGCCGCTTTTCGAACTGCGGCTCATGCAACCTTTGGGAGTGGTGTAGCGCGCTTGGAGGAGAGTGCTCCCGCCCACCTCTTGTATACATGAGCTCACAGACGCCCGTGACAGGACAGTGTCGCGCTGATTGACATGGAGGGAGAACGTATGCTGCCCCTCCCACCCTGAGAGCACGGCCAATCTTGCT
>JAOVVG010000023.1:8610024-8625026 GCA_028566375.1 Leptodoras nelsoni
GAAGGTACTGAATCCTGCTACTGCACTTATTACTGAGAGAAGGTACTGAATCCTGTTACTGCACTTATTACTGAGAGTGAGCAGCTGAACCTTCTGACAACAAAACAAGTCGACTATAATTCAGACTCCCCTTTAGTGTTAATCCTGTTTGATAAGTCTACATATTTACTGCAGTTTGCATCACTGGTGGTAATTGAAATTTACCACTAGTTTATACATCCTTGTGCTCACATGACACAGTTATTACAATTACAGTTTATAAAAATGAGGGAAATGCTTTGTCACATCATTCACATTAGTTGACAACTAAAATCAACTACAAACAGACTCAAACACAGCTTCTTCCCTCAGGCTGTGAAAGCCATCACCCAAACTTGGATTATTTTAAATGTCTTTTTGCACAAATGTTTCCACTGCTGCCTAAATGAGGACGCTAAACTGTATTTCACTGTTTCAACACTGTTTACAACAATGTGTTTGCAGCGACAATAAAGTTACTCTTACTCTCTTACTCTTAGTTGTACAGAAACCAAACCAGTTCTGAGATTTATTTTTAGGCATTTTTATTAGATTATTTTAGGTTATTATTCCAATTATGTCAAAGAGATGCAGCCTAGCACAGGCAGCTTTAATCTGGAAAGAAACATTTTATAAAAACATGGATAATGTATAGTATTGAAAATAAGAGAAAACAGACAGAATTCAGAATGGACAGAATAAAACGGATAAAAAGCTATAACAGGTAAAGGTGACAAAGACTCAGGCGACAGGATGAAAAGGAGGGCTAGTGGCGTAGACGAGTGCGTCGGGTACGTGAGATGGGTGTGGTGACTTTTGGAGTCTCACTCTCTGCCATGACAGCATCTAGGTTAAAAAAAAGGAAACCACAATTAAGAAATCATCCACCAGAAATCATACACCCAGTTTACAACTAATACAATACAGAATTTCAGATATACCACAAACACTTAAAGTGCCCCTGAAAGCCAAAAGGAACTACTGTATGTTGTACTTCCTTTTGATACAGAAAGTCAGTTCTCCCTCTATAGCCGCTCCCTCAGCGAGGTAACATCACAAAGGTTTACAGACCTCTGCTATGCCGACGACACTCGATTCATTCTCACCTTTATTACACTCGCATTTCTACACAGACCTCATAATCTCAGGCAGGCACTTCAGCATGGTTGGCAGCTCATCAGCTAGAACTAAATCCTAGCAAGAATACGCTGTTCATCCCTGGAGATGCATCCTCATGTCAAGGCTTGCATTCTCCCTGGACAACTTTCAGTTCACAGAATATGTACCAGTGCACAGAATTGGGGTAGTCCCAGACAACAAACCATCCTTCTCACGTCACATTTCTAAACGTACATGGTCATACAGGTTTCTCCTTTACATCAGGAGGATTTCACCATTTTGATCCACAGGTCGACTGGGTGCTTGTTCAGTCCTGCACCAATTTGAGACTGGATTACTGCAACTATGGGACTTTGCACACCAAGTCCCATGTGTTTTAATCACCTGATTAAAATTGTTATGCACAGAAACCTTACACTCCAAGTCTGATGCATTTTATTTTACTAGTTATTGTGAAAATTCACAATAGGAAACAAAATGGAGTAATGAAGCAGAGAAGATCATTTTGTAGTCTTCCCATTTCTTGAAAGTAGAAAAAGAAAATATTGGGTCCATCCAATCCTGAGAAGGTGTTAAGAGCAAGGCATGTTTATGACCTGCTGGTGTCAGTGGTCCCAGTTTGATATGCTCCTAGTTATACTGGAAGCATACTTAAAAAAAATTTAAAAAAAATCATCCAACTGATCCTGAACAGCAGAATGCTGTGAATGAATAAATGAATGAATGCACAAAGTGAATCAGCTTATCAGATGCCATTTTGGATGATGGATCCGAGTGGTCAAACATCTCTCTAAAGGCTTTTGATGGATGCAAAAAAAATGCAGACAAATCAAACCTTTTCCAAAAACTGGACAGACAAAATGTTCCGAAGTCAGCATGTAAACATAACCGACATGGGAGGTCTTATTTCAAAACATGCAAAAGATGTGGTATGCACACCTGGCTGGTCTGCCTGTGTGTCAGCCAACCCATGCAACTCATCCAAAATCTAGCCTCGTTATAAACCTCTCCAAGTTCTCCCACACTACAGGACTGCTACATGTAGCTGCCTGCATCATATTTAGAACACTGATGCTTGCCCACAAAACCGAAAATAGACCAGCACCCACCCACCTAAAGCATTTACAGTTGTGTTCAGACGTTTATGTACACTCATCATGGATGTGAATGTCATGGCAGTATTAGGCTTTCACTGATCTCAGTGAACTGAGATTTGTTGCACAAATTTTCATTTTGGGAGGTTTTTCCTCAAATCAAGTCTGAATCAAAATTATACACACGGGACATCTAATATTTGGTTAAAAATCCTTTAACAAGTTGCACCTTGTCCAGTTGTTTTTGATAGCCATCAACAAGCTTCTGGCAGAATTCTGGTTGGATATTTGACAACTGTTCTAGGCAGAGTTCAGATACATTTGCTGGTTTCCTGGCACAAACCTGGCATTTAAGCAGTCTTTTTTTTTTTTAAAAAAAAAAGGCTGCAGTCAGGACTTTGGGAAGGCCATTCCAAAAGCGTTATGTTAGCCTGCATTACTCACTCCACAACCAGCTTTGATGTGTGTTTGCAGTCATTGTGCTGTTGGAACACCCAACTGTGTCCAAGTTTTAATTGTCTAGCTGATTGAGGTTAAGCTGAAGAATTTTGAGGTAGTCTTCCTTCATTTTTCCATACACTTTTATGGAAGGTACCAGTTCTACTGGCAGCAAAAGCAAATGCTGCCACCACCAAGCTTACACCTCCAAACATACTTCTGGCCAAAACGTTCCTCAAGAAGTCTTGTTCCTGTGGTCAGCTACAAACTGCAGTCAAGGTTGATTTTGGAGCAGGGGCCAATTACCTGAACAGTAGCCTCTCAGTCCATGGTGATGTAAAACTCACTTGGCTGTAAACAGTGATATACTGTTGTTCCAGCAGCTTCTATTTCATGGTAGGCCTGCCTCTTGTTTCTTGGGTTGTTCCTGACCATCCAAAGCAAAGTCCTCTCAGCTGAGGGTGACAGTTTGGGTCTTCTTCCAGACTTTAGCAAAGTGGCTACACCTCCTAATAACTTGTACTTACAGTCTTTTGAACTGATGTTGGAATCTGCAGTTGTTTAGAAATGGCTCCAAGAGTAAATATACGATCATCTTCCTCAAATCTGCACTGGGCTCCTTGCACTTTCCCCATTGGACTGCATTTTTTTTAAACATTTACTGACTTTTGTTGTGTCTACAATACCAAGAGGCTACTATGACAAAGCCCTAAAATGTCAATTTAGATTTCATGGGTACTTTAAGATGCATCAAACTAGGACCTCAAAAAAAGCTTTACAGGTCATCTTTATCATGTTATCTGTAACCATTCTGGAACACATCCCTTCAGCAGGAAGTGTTACGTCTATCATTTTGACATGTGCTGTGGTAGGGCAAATATAACCAACAGCAAGAATGAAACATGACACATTAGTATTTTAGTTTAATTTAGATAAATGTACTATCAACTTACATTCACAAGTTGATCTGGTTTAACTGCGATAAAGCTCAGACTTAAAAAGCATACCAAAATAACTTCCAACAACTTTTTAGAAAGTGATTAGATGCAAATAAAAAACGTGAACTCAAAATCTCAAATTGAAAAAGACTGGTGTACGGCACTGCCATCTCACCTTCTTCCTCCTCTTCTTCATCACTGCTAAAGGTGATCATGGCTTTGGGCCGAGCACGTGAGGTTTTGGGAGTCACCAAGTCACTGTCATCCATCCTGGACTTCACGCGTCCTGCAACGAGGCAAAGTGTTATTTCTCATAACAGGATGATGTGTAGAATCAGTGACAGCAGAGCTACTGCAGCCGGTATCAGACCATTAAACAGGTTTTTTCTCAGATCCCTCATATGCACTGTTTGAGCAGTTTATTTCATATTGTAACATACGTCATTATACGGTGAGACGGTCTAAGTCTCGTGGTTTCACAACACCAGTGATGTCGGTTCGAGCCTAGCTCTGTGAGAGGGCAAATTTGTATTTAAATTTAGGGTTTCGAAATTACATGATAAATCATGGTGGTTTATATTTAATGCATTTTATTTAATTCTGCATAAATGTAAACTAAATTAAAAATAGTACTAAATCTTGGGCTCAGTTGTATCTGTATTACTGATGCACACTATTCATGTATATACAGCAAATTATTATAAATATTACCAATACAAACCTTGTCCATTAAACTTTCACAGTTATTAAAAATGCATTTATATTTAAACAAAAACAAACCCAAAATCAATCAATTAAATACAACTTATACCATTATAAGGTAAACAATCTACAAAGTAAATAACATTTAAATGTATTTAACATTAAAATGGGGAAAATCTCAAAGTATGTGACAGGGTGGAAAGACAGCTGTAGTATTTGATCCATGTGGTATTTTGAACATTTCACTAAGATGCTGTATTCAGGGTATTCATTAAGAACTGTATTAACTTGTAGGAAAATGGGTATAATAGGTCTCCTTTAAAGATGGCAGGACACATGCAATAGCCAGAAGCAGGTATAACCCCAACCTTGTGCAGCATTTTTGTCAACATCCACACGTGCACACTTGCTCATTCATGCCATTATTTAAATCAGCCAATCATGTGGCAGTGCAATGCACAATTATACAGATACTGGTCAAGAGTTTCAGTTAATGTTTACATAATACATCAGAATGTGGGAAAAATGTGATCTTTGTGACCTTAACCATGGCACTGTCATTGGTGCTGGATGGGCTGGTTTGCATATTTCAGAAACTGCTGATCTCATGGGCACAGAAACCCTAAAACTAGAGTGATTTTTTTCTCTCTTTTTATATTCAGCCATCTGGTTTGTGTGAGTCTATGTCTATGATAGCCTCAGCTGTTCTTGGCTGACAGGAATGGAATCCAATGTGGTAGTCTGCTGTTGTAGCCAAATCTCAGTTCGGAGTTTTGTGCATGCTGATAAACTTTTCTGCTCACCACAGTTGTAAAGAGTGATTACTCAAGTTTCTATGTCCTTCCTGACAGCTCATGACAATTTTACTCTGTTCCCCGTTATCAACAAGGTGTTTCCACCCACAGAACTGTTGCATTCAATGTTTCAGTTCCTGTGAAAATCCCAGGAGATTCTGAAATACTCAAACCAGCCCATCCAGCACAAACAACCATGGCACAGGTAACATTACAGACATGACAATTGTTCCCCATTCTTCTGTTTGGTGTGAACATTAACTCTTGGCCTGTATCTATATGACTGATTAGATATCTGCGTAAATGTGCAGGTGCACAGGTGTTAAAGTAGGTGGTAAGTGTTAGCTGCTGTGCACTTCTATAAATAAATCAGGTGCACAGAGAGTGTATGAGAAAAATAAATTTCAGAGACAGCAATGAATTGTGTTACCTCGCGTTGGCCTGCGAGCACTCTTGGGCACAGGAGTATTTTTCTTCTCCTCCAGATGCTGCTCCCTTTCCTCATTTTCCACATTTTCCAAACCTTTTGTATGCACTGCTGTTAATTTCTTCTCAAACTCCTCTACCTGAGCCTGTGCCAATAGAGGAAGGAAATAAAAGCTGGAATTGTGAACTGGCCTCAGAAAACAGTGCATGAACCTGCCAAACTCTAAACCTCAGACTGCTCAAAACATATTTGCCTGTGGTTCTGTAATGCTTCATCGGTTTTAAAACATCTGTATTTTAATGATTGAAATAAGGAATTAGACTGGTGAAACTAATGGTTACATGGGTTAAAAAATTTCAAAGGCTGTTCCACATCATGCAATCACCTAGCAAACGGCACAATTTATATATAAATTTCCATCAGTAATCTCCAACTTTAATAAACACAGCTCTTTGCCAGTCAGTTCAGATGTGTTCAAATAGTTTGAACAGCAGATCAACACTGAATAATGTTGACCCTGTGGAGTCATATTAAAGTTCCTTCAAGGGACATTAGACAAGCAATTTGTAAAATCATACTGTTAAAAATGTATGGTGTTATGTTTACTGTTTATACCCCTCCCCCTGCAACAGCTGAGTGCAGACAAATGTTTGTTGCTGAGGGGCAGAAGTGGGCCTCAAGGGGGGGAAAGTGTGAATATGTCTACATCAGTGTGTGCAGTCTACCATACCTTAAACTGGAGCTTCGCTCTGCGGCGGAGTTTGGCCAAGATGGAGAGCAGAGGTTGGTAAACTGCATCCTCAGTAAGTTTATCACTATAACACTCCCAGCACTCCTGCAGCTTCTTAAAGCCTCTTTCACACATGGAGAGCAGTGACAAAGACACAGCCAGATCTGCCCACTGTCGCTCAGTCCTGAACAAAATCAGACATTTAGACAAGTGTTCAAACTTTCTTTTCTTTTAGTAAATCACTGAGCCAAAGCAATACAGCTTCTAGCTGAAACATTCATATCATTGCTCACAATTATTGTGAAACCTGCACATTCTTTATTGCAGATAACATGAGCCATTATAATGAACAGAAAGACTAGTTATTTTAACTACTCACTTTGCAGTTCTGAAACGTTGGCAGAGCTTCTCCACCAAACTCTCCGTCTGTCTTTCCTTAGTTATGTAGGAAAATAGTTGCCTGTGAGAAAGAGAGAGCAATTAATTACATGTTTACAAATATTGCCAAGTGTATTCACTCACACATCCAAATCATTAAATTCAGGTGTTCTAATCACTTCCATGGCCACAGGTGCATAAAATCAAGTACTTAGGCATATAGACTGCTTCTACAAACATTTGTGAAAGAATGGGTCGCTCTCAGGAGCTCAGTGAATTCCAGCGCGTTACCGTGATAAGATGCCACCTGTACAACAAGTCCAGTTGTGAAATGTCCTCGCTACCAAATATTCCACAATCAACTGTCAGTGGTATTATAACAAAGTGGAAGTGATTGGGAACAACAGCAACTCTGTCATTTATCGTGGCCTACCACTTCATGTCTGCTAAATGCCATAAATGTAAATGTAAATGTAATGTCTGTGTGTCAGTGGATGCTGAGGTGCATAGTGCACAGAGGTTGCCAACTTCCAAGTCAAATCGCTACAGACCTCCAAACTTCATGTGGCCTTCAGATTAGCTCAAGAACAGTGTGTTGAGAGCTTAATGGAATGGGTTTCCATGGCCAAGTAGCTGCATGCAAGCCTTACATTACAGAGCACAACACAGTGTCAGATGCAGTGGTGCACAGCACACTGCCACTGGACTCTACAGCAGTGGAGACATGTTCCCTGGAGTGACAAATCATGCGTCTCCATCTGGCAATCTGATGGATGAGTCTGGGTTTCCAACATTGTGGGAACAGTTTGGGGATGGCCCCTTCCTGTTCCAACACGACTGCGCACCAGTGCATAATGCAAGGTCCATAAAGACATGGATGAGCGAGTTTGGTGTGGAAGAACTTGACTGGCTTGAGTCCTGACCTCAACCTGACGGAACACTTTTGGCAGATGAGGGAATACTTTTGGCAATATAGTGCATCAACCAAAAACCAAATGAAATTTTATTTACTTCATAATAGTGCTGAAGTCCTCCTCTTTCATCCCTCTCTCTGGATCCGACAGTCTGCTTATAATGTCTGGTAGTAGATTATAGATAGCATTATCCTGAAAGGGGAAATCATTGATGTGATTAAAGAAAGAAAGAAAAATGGAAATCAAGAACCACAACTTGCCCAGTAATACATCAAGATTCAAATGTACTCAAAATAACATGTCCATGTATTAAAAGTATTTCTTATTCATATAAAATAATTTACCCATGTTGGACTAATAGATTCCTACCTTTGCAGCGAGTTCATTGAAGAAGTTGACTGCAAGGTTGGCAATATGTGGCTCAGGGTCAAGCAAGAGTGCAGCAACCTCACTGACCTGACCTTTAACCTTCATCACATCCTTTAGCACAAGCTGGGTCAGAACCGTGATAGCAGTCAGGCGTACGGATACATTTTCATCACAAAGCCTTCACAGACACATAGGGAATGAGTTGTTTCACAATTCATTTCATAGGTAACAAATCATCTTGTTGTGCAGTGAGCTGTGCTGGATAAAGTTCAACAGGGTGTAGATTGGAATTTAGCAAATTAATATATTACCTTGGCAGTTAGCAGGAACCAGTCATACATGTACTTAAAGTTATCAAGCAAGTTGGCGTACCTGGCGTACAAGTTGGGGGTCCAGGGTTCCAGAATGTTGGGGAAGCGAACAGTCAGGTCTCCAAGGGCAATTATAGCATTTGCTCTGACGATTGGGAGAGGAGATTTCTCCAACACAGTGAAGAGTAAACGGATATTATCCTTACACACTGCTGGACTGAGTTAGATAGATAGTGAGAGACAGAGAAATGAGGGGAGGTGAGCAAAGATTAAGATAAATATTATTTAGAATTAAAGCTAAATCATACACATACAATACGATTTTTTTCTCATTAAAAACAATGGCTACAAAGGCTTAGTTTCCGATTTTCTCGTCACACTGTTGTTAATTAGTTGCAAATAGACATTAAACAAGGTTTTAGTTTCAGGACCAATCACAATAATTAAATGTGCAAAACAGCCACCACTTCCTCTACAATAATGTTGTTGAATTCTCCTTTTAATGAAAGAGAACAGATTCAAGTTAATTAATAGGTGAGTAAAGATGCATTTTGCTACAATGCATTGCGATGCAAAAGTGTGACTATGTGCATCATGGACAAAGTGCACTTTGTTTATAATGCCATTTAATGCATCTAATAGCATTTTTTGAACAGGGCTCCATCGGCACTAGCACATCATACGTCACGCTCTCATTTACCTCAGTCTGAGACGCAGCTTCAAAACAAAAGCAAACATGATGCAAACTTTGAAAGAGGCAGACAGTGTATCGATAACCACAGACAGGTGGACTACAAGGGCTACCCAGATCTACGTCACTGGAACAGCACATGTGATCACCAGACAGTGAGAAATTGAGCTTCATACTCCAAACTCACCTTTGTTTCAAGTCACACACGGGACTAATAGATGAGGAAATCAGCTGTTTCGGAGTCAGAGCTTGAAATACCAATTGCAACATGATGCTGTCGTGACGGACAACGCTCAAAATATGGAGGAAGAGCAGGGCAAGGTTGGACTAGCACCACATATAAAGTGTTTTGCCCACAACTAAAAGCTTCCATCCCAAGCAGGACTAAACCAAATCAATCGGGTGTTGAGTCGAATGAGGCACATAGATTAAACAGAGATTTACCGCATAAACGCATCATCTTTCTTTTAATTTGAAGGAGAGTAAAGTTTTGACTCAAGAAAACTACACATTATTTTAAAATGTTATTCTTCAAAAATAAAAAAGGAACGTTTTCTCCATGTTATTTAAGATATGGTGAAGCTGCAGAAAACATATACAAGAAAATGTGCATTGTTTTACACTAGAGAAAAAAGAAAAAAAAAAACGGTCTTTCATAATTGCTGTTTGAAATATCATGAGAAAATCAAATCGTGAATCAAATCATGATCAGACTATCATTACACCCCTATTACTGTAGAGAAACTCAAACCATGCCCTCAACACTAAATTTACATCAATTTATATTTATTACAGATTTGCTAATGATTACAATTCAGACAGTTCAAGTTATCATAAAAGTTTAATACAGTACAATTTGTGATTTACCTGATCATCATGAACTGAGAGAGAGCAAGGCAGGCAGCAGTGGTGAGTTGGGTATGAGCGTATCGGCCAGGTGAGCTGCATACCTTCACCAGCAAAGGCAGAAACGCACTGAGCATGTTCCCTTCTGTATACAAAAAAGGAAAAATTAAAGATCAATTAAAACCTAAAACAGTGAGACAGGAAACAAACATGAATGAAATTAACATTAAAAAATTAATAATTAATTTACTCCCATAGCCGAGATGAAATACGTGATTTCATGTAATAGTAAATAAAGAAGAAGACAGTCCTCACCGGCTAAAAGTTCTGTTTCACAGATTTTCCGTATGAATTCTGCCTCCGTGTCCTCTGCTGAGGCTCCAGTCAAGCCAAGTTCTTCCTCCACACAGCTGTCATTGGCTTCCTGTCACACAGGTTGCAAAATTATAAGAAAGACATCAGGATCAGAAATCTGTCAAGAATCAACATGTATTTGTGAAGGACGCAAGTTGTGAAGGACATAATTTTGATACAGACCTTGTTTTTGTTGACGGGCCCCTTCTCCTTCTCCTCTTTCTCTTCTTTCTCTCCTCTCCGTCGCCGGAGCTCAGCACTCACACTTCTCTCCAGGTGAGACACCTGCCAGAAGGCCACGAATCCACAGAGAGAGAGAAGCTGTGCCAGACTCACACAGTTTACTGCATACAGAGTATAAGAGAGAGAATGAGAGGGAATTAAATTTAATTTAATTGAGATTTTTCCTGCTGAGAGATTATTGCTTTTAGCCCACTCAAACCTTGAGCCAGATTTTGGTCAGAGATATTAGGATAACCAAACTGTAATAAAGTAAACTAACAGGAACAGGATTAAACCTGTTAAAAGTCAGTAGTTTCACTCGCATACACAAGGAGGATCCTTTACATTTTCACTGTACCTTTCGGCTCCTGGGAGTCCTGGGAGCCTTCTGATATTTGTGACTGATCCCCACTCTCTGTAATCTGCTCCAACAGGAGGTGAGCAGAGCGTTGGAGGAGGCGAGCACATAACTGATCAGGTGACTCGGCAAGGAAGTAGATCAGGCGGACAGCCTGCTCCATGAAGGTCTGCCAGTGGGGGTCGGACAGTATCAGTCCTACGTAGGGAACAGGGTGATGGTTGTTACCCGATATTTATAATTATATAAAGGTAACTGAAGGTATTTGGATTTTTCCGCAGATTTAAATGGGTTTAATTCTCTTACTATGAATGCTATGTTTTACATAAGACATTGCCCAACATTCTGTACATCAGACAACAACTAGAAAATGCATTAGATGTGTACCATCAGCAACGGCCTGCGTCAGGCAGCTAAAGAGATGGTGGTCCATCGGTAGCCTGAAAGCAGCTCCTTTAGATTGCTAAAACACAAAAGGCTAGTTATAAAAAACATTTCTGTATACAGAGCATACTGTCAAATCGGTCATGCTCAAAGATGTGTGGATGTTTATAATGTTATATAATGTTTCATCTTAACATACCCTTATGTGGTCAGTAATATTGGTGATGGTGATGACAGTGTCTCTGGCCAGCAAGTAATCTTCAGTCACTTTCTCTCCCAGTGCAACAGAGCAGAGTGTGTCCAGGTTACCAAGTACAACTTCCCTCTCAGCACTACACACAGAGAAACAGAACTTAAGATCCAAGGACCCAGTTTTGCTATATTATGGGGCAGTGAAGAGTGATACAGAATATGAAATACCCCTTGAGTTTGCCAGAGACTAACGTAAGCACTTACTAGCAGTCACCTTGCCAGATAGCTAGCTACAGAAAGCTCTAGTATTATTGGCATACTTGGAACAGATGGGTAAAAAGTGGTATGAAAATGTTTTCCCAAGTTTACTTCAGTGTTTAAGAATTCTTAAGCAGTCATCTATGAGTTCCTTGGTGACTAAGGGTACAAGTTTGAACTGATAAAGAAGTCAATTACTCTTACATATTCATCAACATGGGGAAAGAGAAAGAACACACAAATGAAATGAGACTTCCATTCCATTTGTAAAGATTTCACCTTTACCAAGCCGATACGATACGATTTGCCAATACAGCTGACAATTTTGATGCTGGTATGATGAAAACAGATTCTTGAAACTGTGTGAGTAGGCAGGGTTGCCCAGAAGTTCTTCGGATTAAACGGTGTTCAAAATTCAACAATATGCAAGAATTGGGGTATAAAGGTACAAATATACGACATGTCTCACCACAATGAAGGGTAAGATTTATGTCTCACCGTGCAGCCATTCCAAGCAGCAAAACTGCAGCTCTCCTGCGCAGTGCTGAGGTCTCCCTCTTTCCTGAGAATCTTTCCCACAGTACCTGCACCACAGATGCCTGCAGAGCACTCTCAGTGCTGAAAAACTCCTGCACCTGAAAACACAGCCTTTGAGTATGGTGTCTTGCTCGCAGAAACAAAACGAAGCATAAAATATATGGTTGGAATGGTTCTTCAGCTGTGGTATTTAATGACCTTTATTCACTGCTCTTTATTCCTTCGCTACCTATACTTTGGGTCAGTGAATCATTGTTTTAGGGTCACGTCAATCTTGGAAGAAAAAAAAAAAAAAAAAAAAAAAAAAAAAAAAAGACACCAGAGTACTTTTCCTCCTCACAATTTCAGATTTTTTTCCAATAAAATTCTGTAGGCCAGATGTGAGGTCAGTGCGTTTCTGTTCTTCTGCCATGGTGAGGTACTAATCCTTGGTAATCACACATATACTACAGTACAGATGGCGCTGATGGGTTTGACTAGAATAATCTATAGTATTACTTTATAATGTTCAGTTTGTTGGAACAGGACCAGAACTAGAAAGCATGGACCTGAACAGGACATTGGGCTTTCAGGGATTTCTTTGAACTGTTCTTTTTCTGTGGTGGAATAAGTGTACAACATAAACTAAATGATCACTAGAATAGAAACACCTGGCTAATAATGGTTTGGACCATCTTTCTGATTAATTACAGCACGGAACAGACTCCACAAGGTGGTAAACCTCCTCAATATGCAACCTGGCCCATGCTCACTGCAGCAGCTCCAGTAGTTGGACATTCCAGCATATCCCAAAAATGTTCAGTCAGGTGAGTTTGGGGGCCAAGGCAGGGTGGAGAATTCATTATCTTGTTCCTCCAACGATTCCTGGGTGATCCAAGCCAGATGACGGGGCATTGTACTGTTGCATTGTAAAACATGGGTGCAGGTGGCCAGCTAACAGGTCCCTGTAGCGTTCACCATTGATGGATTGTGGTACGATGACTAATGGTCCTAGCGCATACCAAGAGAATGCTCCCCAGACCATTACACCACCACTACCAGCCTATAGCACTCCAAAGTTGTAACCAGGAGATGCGGCTTCATGCAGTTTCTGCCAGATGCAGACCATCCATCAGCGTGTCTCAGCAGGAAGAGAGTCCAAAGTCCAGAGAGGCATTTCTTTGGACCATGTGAGGCATTAGTTGTGATGACGGGTGGTCGACAGCAGCACACACGTCAGGTCAACACTTTACGGGAGCCAATTATGATGTAACCACCAATTGGGTCACCATCAGTGATCATATGCCACATGTTTCTAATTCAGTGATAATTCAATGTACATGTTTAATAAAAGGAATTTAAAAAGAAAAAAAAGAATGAGTTTCTTTTGGTGTTTAAAATTCAATACAGGGTCAAATTTATATACATATACACCCACACCCAGAATAGATTGTTAATTCAGTTGTGCTGAAACTTACTAAATGTCTTTTAAATTGCCATGGCAAACTTACTTCTTTTTTAGTGATCATGACTGATTACAACTACCAGTCTAAACAACTGCAAATTCC
Organism: Leptodoras nelsoni; assembly: GCA_028566375.1. NCBI lineage: Eukaryota > Metazoa > Chordata > Actinopteri > Siluriformes > Doradidae > Leptodoras > Leptodoras nelsoni. The sequence continues at coordinate 8,623,646 of JAOVVG010000023.1, forward strand.
GAGATCAATAACAACCAAGTACAAGTTATTGAGAGATGCATATACTTTACCAAGGTCTGGAAGACAACCCTAACTGCCACCCTCAGCTGAGAGGAAATTGATTTGGATGGACAGGAACAACCCAAGAACCTCTATGTCACATGCCTACCATGAAATAGAATCTGCTGTGACACCAGTGTCACTGTCTACAAGTGGGTTTTACATCGCCATAGACTGAAAAGCTGCTCTCCAAGAAAAAAAAAAAGTCCTTGCTTCAAAATTGACACCTTCATGCCTTCATCTACAGTTTGCAGCTGAGCACCATGGCCTTCTGGAGGAGTTTGATAGCCAAATAAAAAAGTTCTAGTTGTGGCCACAATGACCAAAAGTATGTTTGGATGAGTAATGGTGAGGCATTCAAACCTAAGCACACTGTACTGACTGTTAAGCATGATGGTTTCACTGGTAACAAAATGGAACCGGTACCTTGCATAAAAGTGTATGGAATAACGAAGAAAGAGGCATTCAAACAATGAGCTAGATATTGAAACTTGGAACACCCAATTGTGTTCAACAGTACAATAACACCAAAGACACATCAAAGCTGGTTGTGGAATGAATAATGCAGGCTAGCATTCCACTTTTGGAATGGCCTTCGTAAAGTCCTGAATGCAGCTTAAATTTACATGAATTCTGCCAAGAATCGTGGTCAAATATCCAACCAGAATTTGATGGCTATCAAAAACAACTGGCCAAGGTGTAACTTGTTAATGGATTTTTAACCAAATATTAGATTGAATTGTGTGTGTATATTTTGACCCGGAGTTGATTTCAGATGTTTTTTCTACTAAAGATGTATGCTGTACATTCTGTCCTAAACAAAGATGTGTAGTGACCAAATAATTCAGTTACTCACTATTTCTTCCAAACACTGAATGGTTCCCAGTGAGGCATCAACCATCAACTCAGACAGACTGTCCACAAGAGTTTGGGACTTGGATCTAGCCAGGAACACAGACAAGAGGGAGATAACAGGACAGGGTTAATATTTATTCTCACTTATACCAAAGACAGCGTGTGAGTCATTAGCTGGATTAATCTTTCACACAACAAGATAGAACACACACACACAGACATACCTGGTATTGTCTCCTTGAGGGTTGAGGTAGAGGCGTCTGTATGCCTGGATGACAGCATCTTTGACTGCAGCATCGGAAGACCAGACCAACGGCAGCATCTTCCTCACCCCACACACTGAATCGGCCACACTGAACTCGCATGCGGTCACACAGAACTGTATTGCCTCCTGAACCACTGTGTGTTAGAAAACAGAATTATTTTACTTTTAAACAGTGACAATGTATGGAATATATATATACATATACATATACACAGATATATA
>JAOVVG010000023.1:8650705-8662924 GCA_028566375.1 Leptodoras nelsoni
GGTATGCTGACATTACCCTGGATACCGTGGCTCTTGATACATCACAAAGTCTTGCTGTCTTGGTCACAGATGCGCCAACAATTTGTCCTTTGAACTCTGGTATGTCACCCATAATGTTGTGTGCATTGCAATATTTTGAACAAAACTGTGCTCTTCCCCTGCTAATTGAACCTTCATACTCTGCTCTTACTGGTGCAATGTGCAATTAATGAAGATTGGCCACAGGCTGGTCCAATTTAGCCGTGAACCCCCCACAATAAAATGACAGGTGTTTCAGTTTCATTGTCTAACCCCTGTATATAGTCTTCTGTTCAGTTGTTTGGGGGTCAGTAAAACTTTGTCACTAAAGCACATTTTGAAAAATTAAACCCAAATAAATCATGTTAGATCTTTTTCTACTTTGTGGGCACCACTGTGGCATAACCAGGAAAAAGACATCAAGCGCCTGAATGCAACATTAAAGGAGCTGAATGAATATAGAATACTGGTCACTCCTTGCATGCGACTACAATCTCTCATATTCTTTACATGTCTAGGCTGTGGAGTAGGGTGGCTAGACAGAAACACTTTGTCATAAAAAAACATTCAAGCCCAACTCAATCACCCCCAAACTGTTGTGGTCTGATCAGACCAATGTACACAAAGATTTTTGGGCATACTTTAATTCTAAAAGATATCTTGGATGGAAAAACAAGACATAACACCTAAAGAACACCATAGACACAGTGAAGCATGGTGGTGGCAGCATCACACTATGTGGCTGCTTCTTTTCAGCTGGGTCTGGGGCTCTAGTCAAGATAGAGGGAATCGTGGATGTCTCCTAATACTCCAACTCTGTTCTGGCAGCCTTCTTTTATACAGTTTTCAGGTTGCAGCACAATAATAAACATAAAGCACAAATCCAAGTCAACAGTCAGTCAGTCATTTTCTGTACCGCTTATTCCCAGTTACGGGGTCACGGGGAAGCCGGTGCCCAGCCGGCAACTCTGAGTGCAAGGGCAGGAACCAACCCTAGACAGGGCGCTAATCCATCGTAGGGCTCCAAGTCAACAAATAAATGTAAATATAAATTCTATCAAAAATATGGAATGACTGAAGCAGTTTTATAAGGGTGTTTGGAATAATATTGCCACTTCAAGAAGTGCTGAGCTCTTACCCAGAAAAACTTGAGTTCTCTATCATAAGAAAAATGTGCTTTAACAGTATTATATAACAGTAATATAAGTATTACTTTTTCTTGGATTCTGTTGGTTGTTATTTAACATTAAATGTAGCAAAAGATCTGACATGATTTATCTTGTTTTTATTTTTTATGTCTGTATTATGTCCCACCTCATTTGTTAATATTGCTTTTTATAGAATATATTTATCAGCTAAATGAAGAAGTGTAAATATACAGTATTTCACTATTATTGAGTACGACAGCTTGCATTAATCCTGGGACATTAGTGAACTGCAGAAAGTGTTTGCTGTGTGAGTTCAGAGCCTGGTACAGCACAGCACATCCACCTGCATTATGTGTATTTATGCAGGAAGAAGATCATCCAATGTTAGCAGAAATATGCTCTCCATGTAATGTAAATGTACCCCCTGCCATTCCTCCAGAGGTGGCACAAATATTCCCATCTCTTATTTCAAAACAGTTGCCTCTTTTGTCCGCATTGATTTTTATAATCTGGCACTGAAGCCATCTTCGTCCTGGAAAAACACTAAAGTCCAGATTTTCACTATAATTTGGAGATATTATCAACCAAGAACTACTTTGCCAAAGACTGTCTGTCCAAATGCAGCAATGAAACCCCCTACGCCAAACAAGAATATCTGATTATCTACTGTTAGATATTGGAATTATTAAGAGATTAACTGTAACATCTTGCAGAATAGCTACCACTAGCTAATATTGCTGCTGGCCATACCATAATTATTCACATCAACCTAATTTGTTTTAAACTAGAGCTGAGTTTTGGGATTCGTTTGCTCAATCTGATGGCAGTTATTAGTGTATACATGAATTAGCATATTAGACAGAAAGCTGTATGAACCCTAAGGTCTTCTCTTCTCAGCGTGTTTCTTAGCACTAAAATGTCTGTTGTGCATGTGGAGTTATTGAATACACGCTGTTCATGTTGTGCTGCACTTCCTGAGTGCAGAATGTTCCTGAGTGACTAAGTAGGGACTTGCTAACAGTTTTTCCAGCATCAGCAATTGCTTTAAGCAACTGTTGACTTGGGAACGTGCGATCTTAGCGATGATGTAATGGTCCACGCCTGACCCAATTTGACATTGTCGTTTTGGGCGCTCTTTCCCCTTAGACTTCTCGTCAAGCTGTAATGAGATCCTTTTTCTCTTTCTCTCTCCTTTGCACTCTATTCATTCATGAAAAAATGTATAATTCAGTAGGGAGCAATTCACAGGGTGTGCTGCAGCCTGGGGGTCTGTATTTCTGACTCTTTGGAGTGTGTAGTACGTACAGAGGTAGCTGGGTTTAGTCTCTCTCTCTCTCTCTCTCTCTCCTATATGTTCTCTAGGTTTCTCTGTTTCTATCATTCTGTCTCTCCTCATCAGGTTTAGTGAAGCGTGTAATTCATTGAAGATTGTGTCTTTAGCCTGAGACTCCTCAGACTGTGGAGTAAATGGAAGCAGCTGTGTACGTCACAGCAGCAGTAATGGGCTTGGTTACGTTATTGATGATGCATGGTTACCTCCAGAAACAACATTTTAACATCATTGCCTTACCTCACCCTTCACGGTTTACACTACCCTACACTACACTACTACTACATGAAACAGATGAGGTATTCAAATTAAAATACCATAATGATTCAGTAAACATTCCAGGTTTATGGTTTTTGATATCTTCATTGAACATCCCATTCCAAAGCTCGTCTCCTCTTTGCTCTTCTGGGAAGGCTTTCCACTAGATTTTGGAGTGTGGCTGTGGGGATTTGATAATTAAGCCACAAGAGCATTTGTGAGGAGAACGTGAGGAGGCCTGAGGGGGCGCATTTGGCATTTGAGTTGTGTAGTTTATGAACACTTGGGTTCTGGGACTTATAATGATTAATAGGTAGTATACAACTATAATTCTAGCAGTATCCTAGCTCAAAGTAGCTTGAATTCAGCTTTAGCACTGGATATTCCAAGTTAATGACTAAGCAGTCGTGTAAGTCGCTCTGGATAAGAGCGTCTGCTAAATGCCATAAATGTCAATGTAAATGAGTTCATGCCAAAAGTGTTCAGTGGGCTTGAGGTCAAGGTGCCATGTGGGCCACTTGAGTTCTTTTACACCCCCATGTTGTCATGGTATATTGTTTTCATAGAACTCGAGGCATATAAGTCTTTCTGTAGCTGTGTGTAGTTCCTCTGTTTCTTATCCACTTTGGGCATGCAAATTTGACAAGATTCACTAGAAATAACAATATTATGTATTGGTCTTCTTTGTTTTTGTGTATGTGTGTCTGTTTGCATACAGTGTAGAAGTCAAATATTGCAATTCTGCATTTTTTTTGTTTAATGATTTGAAACAAGATCAGATAGTAATCGAGATCCTCAGGCACGGTGAGTGTGTGAAGCCTCGGTGTTAACAACGTTGTCCTCAGATGTGTTTTTCCACACAGTCAGAGGACAAACTTACATTCATTACCCTTAGTGCTGACAGTGTGGAAAGAGTTTTGTGTGTGTGTGTGTGTTTGTGTGTGTGTAACCATGTTTTTATATCTTTGTGGAGACAAAATCTTCCCCACAAGAATAGGAATGTGTAATATATTTGACCTTCTGGGGACATTTGGCTGGTCTCCATAAGGAAACTGGGAGCCAAAAGGTTGCATTTTCATTACTGAGGTTAGGGTTAGGAATAGCATAACATTAATCAGCTGCATTAATAATTATGTCAGTGAAATGTCCTCACAAGTATAGCAAGAAACGGGGTGTGTGTGTGTGTGTGTGTGTGTGTATGTGTATAAAAGAGGCTGCAGCTGGATTCTGATGCTTCTTCCCCAGACTTTTCTAGATCTCTCACTTTCTCTTTTCTTCATAACCTCTCCCTCATTGCTTATTCTCTTGTTCCCTTTTACTTGCACTCTTGCTTGATCACAATATAGCTTATTAATTGTATTTTACATTTATATTTTTAGAACCTTTATCAAATGTAATTGCTTTATCTAATTTATACAACGGAGCAGCTGAGGGTTAAGGGTCTTGCTTAAGGGCCCAGCAGTGGCACACAATGGGCCATATTCTAAACTTTAGCGACGTAAGTCCAAAAGTTAGGTCAAAATTTACACAGCGTAACTTGAGCGTATGCAGACCTGCTTAAGTAGATATTCTGGGTAGGTCACTCAGATCATGCAGATTACTTGCATGTAGGACAAACTTCTGCAGTTGCCTGTTTTTTCTTGACCAGAGGTGACAGAGATGAGGTTTTTCACTAGTGTCTAGACCACCGACTTTAAATGGAAACACGTGGTCCAACACATTCCATGACCATTTTATTTTTGTGTGTGCTGGTGCTTAATTATGTGTACCAGAGGTATCCACTCTATACTAAATTGAGATTATGAAATCATATGTGCATACTGTAGGTATTATCCTGTTTTACTATCATGATTTGCTATTTAGTGTTGTTGAATTAATAAAGGAATGCAGATGTTCTTATTAATTCAGTGTGCTTTCTCATAAACAGAATGTTCCCACAGTTTCAAGGATAAACAGGGCTGTTATACTGGCAGCTCACTTTCAATAAAAATGAAGTCCTCTTGACATATTGTAGTTAGATCTGACTGTCAGAGAGTAATGCTGGACTTAATGCTGTTCCTCTCCCTAGCTAACACTATGCAAGAAAAAATAGTGGAAGTGTCCCAGGAAACTGTGACACACCTTTGTTTTAAGCAAACTCTGCCATATATAAATAACGATTACAGAATAATGATTACAGATCTGTATGGCGATGTTTTTTTTTTTTTTTTCAAATCCGGTACTCAGTATCTTTTGGATCCTCTTCAGTCTGCCTTCAGAAGCAACACATCTGTGGGTGATGCAGTTAACATTGGGCTTTGCATTGTATTAAAGCACCTAGACTCTCCATACACATAGGCCAGGATTCTCTCTCTAGATTTCTGCTCGGCCATCAATATCATCAACCCTGAGCCTCCTACAAGAGAAACTCATCACTTTGCAAGTACCTGGCTATATCTCAGTCTGTGGATCACAAATCTCCTTTCTAACAGGAAGCACTTTGTGAGAATTGGTCAGAACACTTCTGATTCTCACCTCTCTTATATTCTATCTAGCCAAATGACTATGTTTTTAGTGATGCATCCATGAAACTGATCAAACTTGCTGATGACATTATTGTACATTATTGTGATTGGTCTCATCACCAACGATGATGAATCAAAGTACCACCAAGAGGTTCAACAACAAAAAGCCTCCTGGTGTAGCCAGAACAAGCATGAGCAAAACACAGAGATGCACATCTACTTCAGGAACGCCACATCATCCCCTACCCCACTCATCCTCGTTAGTGAGCACTGTTCTTTGTTCACTTTGTTCAGGTTTCTGGGAACTACGATCACATGAGATCTCAAATGGGAGATACATGATTAATCCATCAACATGAAAGCTCAGCAAAGGATGTATTTTTTGGCAGTTCTTATGGCAGTTGACAAAGTTCCATCTACTACAAACTGCCATCACTATCTGTTTTGGTGCAGCAAAAGAGGACGCATCAGCTGCAGTCTATCATCACTTAAACACCTGTACATCACCAGGACAAAAAGGAGTCAAAAATCCAGGCCTGTGTTGCCCTTCATGCTAGTGCCTTCTGAAATGGAGTAGGCTCAAAGCTGCAATAATTCAAAAACTGTTTTACCAAAAATTATATAAACATTTTTATGCCAGTTTGGCCTATAGGAGATGAATTACCCTAGCTAATTGTGCTTCATTTGTGCAGTAGCACCAGTAGTGAATAATGTTCAAAACAAAAATCTATTGTTTTACTATCTAGCAAAGGCTCAAACCTCACAAAGTTCACACACTGCATCATTACCACAATCTTTAGAGACACACCCAATTTTGTGAAATTTCATCCATAGGTGGTACTGCAACCAACATTTCAAATACTGCTTAAGCAGAGCTGTAAGTCTGTATTCTGGTCCGAATAATATTGTGTGCGATTTCAGTATTAAATCCTAACTAGGTATACGTAACTGAACTTAAAATATTACCTAATGAATGTGACTATAATGGAGCTGTTTTATTCAGATTCAGATATGTGACGTATAATCAATAATTTGATGTCATGTAAAATCAGTTTTGTTGTTGATTGGAAAGGTTTTGTCCCCGAATTGGTAGAATAACTGTGATTGTGATTTCTGTATTAGGCAAAAATGCAGCTTAACCTCTTTTTTGCCTCTATTAGTCATCAGCATCAGCTATATCTGCATATATATGTGTATCTCACTGATTTCGAGTCTTTTTCTGCAGTATTTGATAGTGGATATGGTGGTAGAGATTAATTAATGGATTAATGGTACATTGACTTGTGCATGAGTGAAACAGATAAACCCTGTGCAATTTTAACATGAGATAGCATATGAATTGGCTTGCATTGCTCATGCAGTGAAATTCTGCAAGGAGGTTTTTTCAGAGCCTTTATCACCAGCTAGATCCCCTACCGGCGTAACACGCTGCAGCTGTAGCATCAAATGCAGATGCGTCATGTCAACCCGGAGTACATCCACACACTTTATGAATGAACAAGTGAATGAATGTGAGAGAAGGAAAGCTTGAGCATGAATGAGTGGGCTGCCCAGATGAGTGTGTACTTTGTTCAGTTGCCATGGCATCAGCCCTGCCCACCCTGTTGCTTTGTTCACTTTCCTCTCCTCCTCTCAACCGATTGAGAAGACAGAGTGAAGAGGACGCCGCAGTATTGTGGGGTTATCCCCTCCCTCATTCTCACACATTCACAAATCCAATTCGTCTCTGCTGTGCTGTGGTTTGTGAATGAACATTAGTGTGCTTTTGCCTCAGTACTTAAAAACGAATTTGTTTACATTTATCCTCTGTCAATCTTTTTTATTTGTGTTTATGAATTAATGATATAGTTATTAATGTAAGGGTGTGGGTCAGTGTGGTTGAGTGTTGGGATATGTGTGTGAGAGAGCGACGGTTATCACATTTTCAGCCGCAGTCCCCTACCCATTTTAAACTCATAAGTATGCAGGTCAGGGAAGCCACACTCCCTTCTTTCTCTCTGGTTTGCACTTTTTTCTGTCCTTCTCTTTCTCTACTGTATAAAGCTGCTGTGACAGTGCTTGCAATCCTGATGGATGTAAATAACAAAAGTATCCACCCCCTCCATGTCCTCTGTTCAAACCTCTTTTATAAGCTACATCCTAGAAAACAATACTTACAACAACGTAGGTAGGTGTTACATGTCATAGTAACATCCACATGAATGTCGGGACCCAGTGTTTCCCAGCAGAACATTGCTCAGAGCATCTCACTGCTTCTGCCAGCTTGCACTTCCAGGTAAGTGACACACACACACTCAGCCATCCATATGATGTAAAAGAAAATGTGATTTGTCCGACCAGGCCACCTTATTCCATTGCTCCATGGTCCAGGTCTGATTCTCATCTGCCCATTGTAGATGCTTTCAGTGGTGTACAGGGGTCGGCATGGGCACTCTGCAACTATGCAGCGTCATATACAGCTGTGATGCACTGTATTCTGACACTTTTCTATCATAACCAGCATTAACCTTTTCAGCAATCAGTGCTGCAGTAGCTCTTCTGTGGGATCGGACCAGAGGGGCTAGCCTTCATTCCTCAATTTTGAGAAACTCCAAGAGTCTGCTGTGGTGGGTAATTGAGATTGTAAAGGGTGATTTATTCAAGGACAAAACTTAATCTGTGCCTGGAAAATGGCCCAACACAATCTACTAGAGAAGGAGAAGAAGAATGATGGGGCATGATGCTTGGACTGGAGGTTAAAAGAGACCGGAGTGTTGGATTGAATGTGAATTTATTTGTAATGGTGGTGGTTTTATTACTGCGATGGTGTGTTTTCAATTCAAGCAAAGTGTGCATGCAGCAGATACTCAAAGTTTATCAGTGCTTTGCCAGCTCCTTTTGTTACAACAGGTGAAGACATATAGGTACTCAGGAGGATGTTCGGTTCCTCTTAATTTTCCATTTTTTTCCTTTAATGGTCTTCTTGCTCACTGACTTCTTATATATCTTTTGTAATGTCTGAGCATGCATAGAATTGTTGCATAATACAATGTGGTCAAGGTTAATGATATTTAAATCTAGCAAAGTCTGACACTGTAAAGAATCTAAAGAAAGAACTGTTTGTAGTTAATTGAATGCAGTGCAATTTGACACTTTCATATGATGCAATGCAAAAGAATATGTTGCCAGCTCTTATACCTGAATGATAATCTGGGAATGAGTCAGAAATAAGATCACTGATTACTTTGGTTTACGCATGGCTGTGAAAGAGAGAGAGACATGAGCCTGTATAAGTACTGTCACTATCATCGTGTGTATGTGTTTGTGTGTCTATATGTGGACTGTGTAAGAGAGAGAGAGAGAGAGAGAGAGAAACGCGTGTGTCACTACCATTTTGTCTGTATGTGAAGAGAGAAATGTGTAGGAGTGTTGGGACTACCAGTAATATCACAACTGTGTGAGAGAGTGACACTTGTTATGACCAACGTGTGTATGTGTGAAAGATGAGAATAATTTTTTTTATGAATTTTAGGATGGCCCATACTTTTCTGTGTGAAAAAGAAGAGATGTAATCAGTGCTGACTCACATTGTGTGTGTATGTGTGTGTGTTGAGTTTAAGTGTATGCACAAGTATTTACCTATACCACATATATCTTCCATATAGACAGGGGATTTCTTCTTTTTGATACCCTTTGTAGGAATGCTAGTATTTGAGGAACTGAGCAGTGCACTTGAAGTGGAAATAAACTTCTTGGAACCTAGCAGCAAACTTAACTGGATCTACAACTGAAAAGGTGTTGAGTACAAAAATGTTGAAAGTTGATAGTGGAACAGACATTTCAATGTCTGTGACATTCTCGTCAGATCCCACTGGTCTAATGTAGTTCTGAACAGTGAGCAATGTTTTTGGCTGTTGTCCAGACCCTGTCCCTCAACTCAACCCACAGACACAGGCTCCTGCTAGGGACCTGAGAGTGTGACTGTCAGTGTAGAGCTCGTATGAGGCTGACAGAACTTATGTGGGTGCCTAGCTGGTAAAATATCCTTTTGTGATATGAAGGTGCCACATGGCTGATTCATTTGGCAATTCTGCTTTCCAGTTTCTGAGACCTGTGCTCGACTCTTCTGAGCTTTTTTTTGGCCAAAGCCCGATGACTCAGATCACTTTCTCAGCTTTCTTTCTCTGTTTACTGAGCATTGTTAGACATGAGTGATTGCATTTAGCACATTATTTAGACTGTGGCACTTTGTTTAGATAAGGATAACATATTAGGCTACCTACGATCAGCATCTCAACATACAAGCAGTGTTTAGCCACAAGCCCAGTGGTTGGCTAGATGGTGAGCCATAGTAATATGGATCAAAGAGGTCAAGGGAGATGGATCAAAGTCAATGTGGCTTGTGGCTGAGGTGAAGTGCCAAGGGAGGCTCCACTCTGTGGATATAGCAGGAAACAGAGAGGAATCCAACTCAAGCCCTTGTTAGCCTTGTGAGTCCAGTTAACTTCTAAAGATCGATGTTGCAGAGAATGGTATGGTGAAGGAGAACCATTCAGCCATGCTAGGGGCTCAAAGCAATGAGTAAAGATGCATCTGGCAAGTGATTGCTGTACTGAGCAATAGAACAGTTAATCATTTAGAGATAGTGATAGATGACAAAGATAGCATGCTAAAGAGGGAGAGGCTGTCTGAAGCTTTGGTACCTATAGATGCCACTGCAGTCCCAAGCTGTTACCATGATGGCTACATGTGTGAGTTGAGATGAAGGGGGAAATGGCCAGTATTTCTATCAATATAAAGGTCTGTCTGGAAAGTTCTACATCACAGGAACAATACAGTTGAGTTTGCAGCAACGGTATGTGATCAAATTATATGTGAAAAAGTGCAGCAGAAACTCTTGAAATGTTGAAGAAAGGTTATGGACAAGCTATCCTGTCATCAGCACAAGTCAGCTGATGACCCAAAGCTTTTCTAAGGGGGTTGTGAAAATGTTGAAGACGAACCACGCTTTGGATGCCCATCCACATGAAAACAGATGAAAAAGTGGCTGCAGTGATGTCTGAATTGAACCGTGACCGATTAATGAATGTCAGGATGATCGCACATGAGTTAGGACTCACTAAAACCATCATTCATGAAATTGTCACACAGGAGTTGAGCATGAGGAAAGTTTGTGCAAAACTTATTCCCAAGAACTTGATTAGAAGGAACATTGTGCGCTTATTAAGAGCACCCAATTTCCTGAACAGTGATCACAGGTGATAAATCATGGGTGTTCAAGTATGATCCTGAGACAAAAAGACAAAGTGCTGAATGGCACATGACAACACACCTCACCCAAAGAAAGCTCACATGAGCAATCAAAAATCAAAGTCACAAAAATCAAGTTCATCGTCTTTTGATTTTCAATTCAGTTCAGTTACATTTTATTTCTAAAGCACTCTGTAGCAGAACTAGCAAATTCTGAGTTTCTCCAACCACAGATTTTATAAGGATTATAATGCTATAGATTTATACTCAGATAATTGCAGGGCACCACCTGATTCATTCATAAATTGGGTAATCAGGGAAAACCAATTTAGTTTTAATTAATAACCATCTGATATCAACAATTTCAATCTCAAATCTGAACTGGCTCAACTTTTGTCATGGATTCAGTTGCTGGATTAAAACAAACTCCAACTCAGATCATAATAAAAAGTATAATTTTATTAACTAACTAGGAATGAGAATAACAGAAAGAAAAGGGAAATAAGAAAAGAACAAAAGACAAAAGAAGATGCAGGAAATACTGAATGATAACTAACAGTACCAGCTAGTGTAATGAATGGCTCAGACCAGTCTTATGAGAGATGATATGAACTAACTTGCAATGGCGATGTACCCTAGTTAATTAATCGAAAATCTTGAATAAAAAAAAAAACACAGAACGGAAAACAAATAGGAAGCACCAAATTTGGCTGTATAAATGAACGTGTTACCAGCTCACACTCGTCTGCGATTAACACAGTGGCAGGAGATTCAAAGGTCCTGCGTGGAGTGACGAGGCGAGCACTACAGTGCGGGGGTCTGACATGCTTTCAGTGTTCAGCCTTGTTGGCCTGCGGCTTCACTGGCTATGAGGCAGATCCATCCAGTCTGGTGTGATGAAGAACTTTTACACATTCGTACACAAAGTGTAGACAGATGAGGGCACACAGGTGCTCTTTTACGCTTATTGATGCAGGCTTTATTTCTGTCTGAGATCTTAGACTATATGCGTGGAGAATTGAGACATCAAAGATGCTGGCAAGGCCCGGTTGTTTCTGGGATTCCAAGATGGCGGATAGGGTTACCTAGGTGATGTATTAAACACGTGGTGAGCAAACAATAAAACAAACGCTTAAATACGAACACAAAATAATAGACAAAATTTGTTGTTAAAGGGGATAGCCCCCAAGGGCTTTCGCCCTCTGGCTCTGTTCCTCCAGATCCTCCAGTGTCTATGTATGTGTCAGGGTGCTTTTGAAGACGCTCTGAAGGGGCATGGTTTAAAGTTTGGATGAGATAATGCTTTGTTCGTCTGAGCACAGATTTCTAAATTATTCTAAAGAATCATTATATGACCTTCCATTACGTTTCTTGCACAGGGATTATACATGATTTGAAGCAACAAAAGTACAGGGGGGGAAAAAAGGATAAAGATAGCATACAATTCTAAGATTATTTTTATCTAATGCATTGGCTTAGACCTAATGACACGTGATTATTATGAAAAGGTGATCAAACAAATACAGTGTGCAGTTTGCTTCTACAAATGACCAGAATCATAACAAAACTAAAATAAAAATAAAACACAATAAAAGAGGATATGTCAGTTACTAAATTCCTAAACATAACAGATTAACATCTAGATAAAAGTATATATACAGTACAGGCCAAAAATTTGGACACACCTTCTCATTCAATGCGTTTTCTTTATTTTCATGACTATTTACATTGT
>JAOVVG010000023.1:8696947-8721070 GCA_028566375.1 Leptodoras nelsoni
AAACATTTAAGTGTGACAAACATGCAAAAAATCAGGAAATCAGGAAGGGGGCAAACACTTTTTCACACCACTGTAGTTCTGATACCCATCTGCCCATTGTAGGCAGTGGACAGGGGTCAACATGGGCCCTCTTACTGGTCTTCTGAGATCTTTCTATCATATCAATTTCTGCCATAGTAGCTCTTCTGTGGGATCAGACCAGACAGGCTAGTCTTTGCTCTCTAAATGTATCCATGACCCTGTTGCCCGGTTCACCAGTCATTTTTCCTTTGACCACTTTCGTTAGGTACTAATCAGTGCATACTCTACAAGTCTTTTGGAGATGGTCTGACCCAGTTATATAGCCATCACAATTTGGCCCTTTTCAAAGTTGCTCAGATCCTTACGGTTGCTCACTTCTTGCTTCTAACACATCAACTTCGAGAACTGACTGTTACCTCACTGCCTAATATAGTCCACCCTTGACAGCTGCCACTGTAATACGATAATCAATGTTATTCTCTTCACTTTCAGTGGATTTAATGATATGGCTGATTGCTGTACAATCACCGTCCACTTATACAGAACACCTGCACACTGCACATCAATGGAAATATCTATTTAACCAATCATGTGTCGGCAGCGCAGTACAAAGCATTGTGCAGACACAGGTCAACAGCTTCATTCACATCAATGAAGAACAAGTGTTATTTCTTTGACTTCTTTGATTGATTATGGTTGTTGGTACCAGATGGGCTGGTTGGAGTGATTTAAAAACTGTTGATCTTCAGGGATTTTCACACACAACAGACTCTAGAGTTTGAAATTGGTGCAAAAATACAGAGTGAGCAACATTTCTGTGGGTAGAAACACCTTGTTGGTTGGAAGAAAATGACCTGATTGGTTCGAGTTGCCAGGAAGGATAGTAACTCATATAATCATTCTTTACAACCATGGTGAGCAGAAAAAGCATATCAGCATACAGACATCATCAAACCTTGTAGGGGATGCACTATAACAGTAGAAGACCACATCAGGTTCCACTCCTGTCAGCCACATAAACTTTCCAGTTTGTGCCTATGATTGCCTCAGATTCTTGTTCTTGACTGACAGGAATGGATCCCAATATGGTCTTCTGCTGTTGTAGCCCATCTACCTCAACGTTTGTTGTGCTTTCTAAGATGCTTTTCTGCTCACCACAATTGTAAAGAGTAATTATTTGAGTTACTGTAGACTTCTTGATTTCAGACCAGTCTGGTCATTGTCCTCTGCTTATAAACAACATTCATTTAGGCTCATACTATTCCTTATCGGAAACTAAAAACACAGAAGATTGCAACACCCACACATTTGACATGTGTAGAACACTAATGTAAGAAGTTCACTGAGCTTACTGTGGACGACATCACTGAGAAACTATAAAGAATAAAAAAAATAAAAAAAATAAAAATTGCTTGGGACTGCAGTTGCTACAATAGCCTTGAGACTTCCACTCAAGTCTCCATTACTGAACAGTTGATAAACTCAATAAAATAGATTTAATGTTAAAACTGTAATGAATTCAGAATAAGGTTTTGGTTATACAGTTGCACCCTTTGCCTGTAGATTATACAGGTATAGAGGGGAAAAGCTTTACAATTGCACTAATCCAGTGTCACCCACATGAGGATAGATTCCCACTGAGTCTGGTTCCTCTCAGGGTTTCTTCCTTATGATGTTGTAGGGGGTCTTTCCTTGCCACCAACACCTCTGACTTGCTCATTAAGGATACGTTTAATAAATCCATATCTGTAATTTATATATTTTTGTAAAGCTGCTTTGTGAGAATGCACATTGTTAAAAATGCTATACAAATAAAATGGAATTGAATTAATTACACATAAATACTAAGTGACAAGTAGAACAGGCAACAGGTAAAAAAGCAAATATTCACAAAAGTGCATCAGGAAGGTAGGCTAGGAGAGTGAAACACAAGTTCACTGTAGATGTATTCAGTGGCCTTTTATTTTCCTGATTGTAGTTCCATCAGATGTTTTGTGTGTTTGTTTGTTTATGCCTGACTTAGTAACCTTTGGGTCACTTTACTTCAAAACCCCCCTCTGTCTGTCTGTCTGTCTGTCTGTCTGTCTCTCTCTCTCTCTCTCTCTCTCTCTCTCTCTCTGTGACTGTCTGTGAGTGTGTGCGTGTGTGTCTAAGTGTGCATGTGCAAGACATGCTTTGCATGCATGCTAGAAGAGCAAGCATGTTTAGTACTGGCTGTGGGGTTGGAAAATACCTTCCATATCCTGTCACAGAGTGGGGAAATCCCAGAAGCCCTACCAATGCACCTCACAAAGAGGAAAACAGAGGTAGTTAGTTAAGATGGCAGATTAAGAGAGTTAAGAGAGTGGAGGTGAGAGAGTGAACAAGAATAGAGAGAATAGAGGGAAAATAGGAAGAATCTGGGAATGTTTCCACCCAGCCTTCGTTCCCACATACTGTTCACAGATCAGTCTGTAAGACCACTGTATCCTGAGATTCAGTTATAAATTCAGAAATCATCCTATAGAAGAAGGTTCAATTCAATTTAAACCAATTATATTTCTAAAGCGCTTTTAATGAACAAGGGACATTGTCCCAAAGCAGCTTTACAAAGACATAAAATCTAGACATAACTCTGTGGATTTTCTCCCTAAAATTTGTCCCTAATTAGCAAGCCAGGGGCGACAGTGGAAAGGAAAAAGTCCCTGAGATGTTAAGAGGAAGAAATGTTGAGAGGAACCAGACTCAAAAGGGAAACCAGCCTCATTTGGGTGACATGGGATAGTGCAATAATAAATAATCCCTTCTATAACTGAGTGCTATATAGTAAAAATACTGCAACAGTAAGCAATTTTAACATGAAATCTATTTTGTTGAAGTTATAAAGTGTTCACTGATGGAGATTTGACTGTACTGTTCATGGCAATTAGTCCTTGCCATCATATCAAGTCTGTTTATATCAGTTACAAAGCCAAATTCATGTTTTCTTAAAGGTGAAACTTTATGCTGTCCATCATGGTGATCTTTAAGCTGGGCCATCCTCAGCAGCAGCCAGTGATGTTCTGGCAATTAGAGCTCCAAAGAAAGTAGAAAAGGATTCGTAATCACTTTTATCTTATGGTGTCTCAGGCATAGCATATTTAACTCCATATGGGAGGGGGGAATGGGGTAGGGAGAGAAAGTGAGAGGTGGGGGAGAAAAGAATACAGATTATTAGATATGCTCTTTCACATACCTACATTTTGTGCGGAGCGCAAGCAGGGACGACTGATTAAAAACATTCCACATTATAAAAGTACTTTAGAATGACACTGAATTTGTGTCATCCATTCAGAAACTTGGTAGCATAAAATCAAACAAAAGCTGACAAAGAAAATGCAACAAAACTAGATATGGCTTATTAAACATTAGCTCTCTGACTGTACCCGGTGTGACACATGAGGATGTGTGCCTGAAGCACAAGAATTAGTGCTGGTATATTGTGCTTATATTCGGCACATGACTGCTTTGGTCCAAAACTCACTGGCTGTCAGCATTGTAATTTACCGGGCATGCATCCAAAAGATGCAGTCTATATGGGAATGTTTGTGGTCAACTGACCATAATAATAATAATAATAATGCATTTTATTTGACGGCGCCTTTCTGACACTCAAGGTCACCTTATATGGAGTAAAATAAAATAAGACAAATAGTAATAAAACAGAAATCACAGCTACATGTGCTTTGTGAACATCCCTTTCTAGATTTATTCCCCTCTTTGCCATTATAACCACCACTTTTCTGACAAGGCTTTCCACGAGAGTTTGGAGTGTCTGTGGGGATTTGTTCATTTAGACCCAAAAACATTAGTGAGGTCAGACCAGCCAGCGTTCAGTCAGCGTTCCAGTTCATCCCAAAGGTATTCACTGTGCAGGCCACTCTAGTTCTTCCATATCAACTTTGTGCTTACTTAGACTCATATTCAGCATTATAGATTTCATCGTTAGTGATTTATTCCTGATGTTTGCCCACTCACATATCTTTAGAAACAGCATTAACCTTAGATGCTGTATGAATTGATGTGAAAACTAAACTTAAGAGAGTGTTTGTTATCTTTCAGTGAGACCTTAAGGCATGCAGATGATCAGTAAGAAGAACTTCGTACTGATTTGCATTGTACCCTTCTAGAGTATAAGTGTACTTACACCGTGTTAGCAAAATGTCCCCCACAGCACATCAGAGCTTCTACTTTGTCCTTTGTGACCTGTCTGTAATTGTGTTGTAAATAATTATAAGCATTATAGAACATTTTTAGAAATTGTTATGTCAAAATTAGGTAGCTTTGATTACTCAGTTCTTACTTCCTATAATATTGGTGCATTGCTATGGCTACTACAGGAATGACAATTCCTATGCGATAATATATTTCCACTGCTGGCCCTTATAACTAATTTCTCTCTCTCTCTCTCTCACACACACACACACACAAACACACTGGCCTATATACCCAGTGCTTCTGGCAGTGGCCTGACTACTACTTTTGTCACCTGGGATACACACTTTGGTCCATTTTTGGTCCAACAGTTACAGTGACACAGTACTACAGCAGCCTTTCAGGAGTGCAAGGAACTTTCTATACATGTATTAATACAAAACAGTCCCTCCCTCTCTCTCTCTCTCTCTCTCTCTCTCTCTCTCACTCTCACACACACACAAATTCATGATTAATGATTAGCAATTGCTTGATGTCTAGTTGAGACATCTGAATTATGATAGTTGTCAAACAATCATGTTGGTCAAGTGGGTGCAATTTATTTATTTTTTTTATTTTTTTTTTCAGGAGAGGGACAAAACAATGGGGGGAAAATCAATAGATGGTTTAAACTAATTAAGATTTTACCTTGATAAGCTTCACCTTTTTTCCAACAATGGGGTTACAGTAAGGTAATTAGCCATCAGGAATTTTGTAGAATGGTCCCCAAAATCGAAGGATTTTCTGCATCTCCCTCACAAAATAATAATTTCACTGGTTACAGGGGAAAATCAGTATGAAACTGTTTTCTGTCAAAATTTAATTGGCAGGTCTGTGTAAAATTTATGTTAATCTAATTGTTTGACCATGTCTGTTTAAATACTTAAAAAAATGCTCTTTGGGAAAGAAATGATGTAACTGACCAAATGTTGTTTGAGTTGACGTGTTGTTTGGCTGCCAAAAGAGATGCACCTTTTCATGTAAATAGGAGACAATGGTGGGAAAAACAAAGTTTTAATGAGCATTTTCTCATAACTAAAATACACCATTGTCAGTCAACAGCTAAAGTGACTAATGCCCCATAACGAGCAGCATGGTTTATATTGATTGGGTGGCTAAGGTTCTAAAATTTTCAAACATATGTAACAACGTATCCTAGAGTAAATCTAATTTCTTTCTAGTTGTAATTAAAACCTATGTATTTATTTGACATTCAGATAAATACATAGCAGCTTTGTTGTTCTGAGTCTGAACAGCTCTGATCTGATCATTGAACTTTACTAAATGAGTCTGAGTGTCACAGTTTAGATTAATACATCATCATCCCTCATCATTGGATTTGCTACCAACAAAGCCAGTAAGATTTAAGGTTGTATGCAGTAATAATTAATAACAACAATGTCAAAAATATCCGTGTATATCACAACGACCCATCTGTGCATGGATAAATATGATGCAGAATGCCTTCTATGACTTAAGAGCCATGTTTTTTCTCTTTTACCTATATAGGTCCAGAGTGCAAAATTCAATTCTCTGTGTAGTTTACATACTCATGGTGTCCTGTATTTTTTAATGTACATTGTGTTTGGGAGGAAATCAAATATTAATATTTTTAAAATATTGTCACATTGCTGTAACTGATTGTAGATCAGATGGTAAACACTAAAATAGATTAAGCAGAACTTAATTACATTAAGCAGAACATTGCTGATTGAGGAGAACATAATTGTTTCATGATTCCTAACCCACCGAACCTCTTAAGTGTATTCTGTTTAATAATGGCAAGTGTATTCCAAATTCAAATGCTGTATTTTCTGCAGCCACTAAAATGAACACATGAAAAGTATCAGACAGAAACTTTTTGATCCCTTTTTGTTGTTAGATATTTCTTTGGACTAGATAGAGAGCTTGAAACTTCAGTTTCCATGGTAACATTGCGTAGGAAGCAGAGAGGTGGCAGGTTTCTTCCGAGTCATTTCAGAGAGCTTGCAAAGACAGAATGCTTAAAACACATACCAGGAGGCAGTAGAACACCAAACTTACCCTGATTTAACCTTTTAATCTAAAGAAATAGACCCCATTTTCCCACAGTGCCTCAGCAGCTCAACCTGAATCCAGTTAAAAACACGCTGCAAGATAAAGCCCCCGCTGTACTGCAGTGTGTGAGTGCACCTGCTTATCTGGTCCTGCAGTGTGTGTTGTCTCATAAAGGATGGTGGAGTTGTGTAATACTAAGGTTACATAACCCACAGTCACAGAGCAGCAGATTTAGGGAGTACTAAATTCATTTACTATCCTTTTCAATGAAGTTTCAGAGACAGTTTGGCAGTTGGAAGTTTATTTGTTGGAGAAATTTAAACAAAGGCACTTTTTTTATTCCAATGCAACTTTAATAAGAAACATTAAGTGAAGAGCTTACATCTATTCATATATGAAACCTTTCTTAGTTTTGTAATGAAATAATTCAAGTATATTGATTTATCTATATATTGTTTAATCTAGCATGTATTTATAAATGTTCAATGTTTGAGCAAAATTACATAAAATATCCTTGTCAGGAAAAAGTACACAAGTCTTTTCTTTCAGTAACCGGCGTACCTTTGTGCAGCTTGAGGATTGAATATCAGTCACCAAAAACATTTGGTTGAAGTTACTCAACCAGATGTTTTTGGTGACTGATGTTCAATCCAGCACAATGAGTTGGAGGAGTTTTGTCCCATTTCTACTTACAAAACTGCTTAAACTCAGTGATGGTGAGTTTCCTTGCATGAATTGCTCTTTTAAGTCCTTCCACAACATTTAGATAGATAGATAGATAGATAGATAGATAGATAGATAGATAGATAGATAGATAGATAGATAGATAGATAAACTGTTACATTTCCTCTTCATTTCTTCATTCCTCTTCAAACTTACATGCTTAGGGTCATTGTCTTGCTTCATGACCCACTTACAGTTAAGCTTCAGTTCATGGACAGTCTAAGATAGAATTTGCTGGTACAGTCCAGAATTCAAAGGTCCATAAATAATGGCAAGCTCTCCTGGACCATGATACTGCCACCTCACAGCTTCACAGTTGGGATTGGGTTTTAATTTTGGAATGCAGTGTTTGGTTTTTGCCAAACATAATGCTATTGTGGATTAATCTGTCCACAGAACATTCTTTCCATAGGCTTCTGGCTTGTCCATGTGGTCTTGAGCAAACATTTTTGCAGACTGTTGTTGTTCAGTGTTTGCCTGATGATGGACTCATGATGGACATTTATATTACCCAATACAGCAGTGGCCTGTAGGTCCTTAGATGTAATCCTGGGGTACTTTGTGAGTTCCTGTAATATTATTCACTGTGCCTTAGAGTGATTTTTGCTGGATGACCACTCCTTGGGAGGGCAACAGTGTTGCTGAATTTCCTTCATTTGTATTTCTTCTGCCTCACAGTGGAGTGGTGGAGGCCAAACTCTTTAGATATGGTTTTGTATCTGATAACATTTCAGGTCAAAGTTATGCAGAAATACAGAAACGTGTAAAGGGATAAACAAACTTTGTAGCGGCACTGTAGGTTTGGTCTTTATATGATAAACTGAACATTACACATTATACATTATAATGCACACATGCTATTTAAATGGCACAATGGAGGTATAATACAAGTGCAAAAACTGAGCATGAAAAGCAAAGCAGGACTAGCAAACTGGGTTCACCTTGAAAACTGGCCCTCATTCAGACAGGGGTGTATTAATTATAACATTCTTCCATAAAAGCTACAGAAAAAAGATGACTGTTGGGTCAGGGGAAAAACATATTATAATATTTTTTTTTTTAGCTGCTCTGAGTCATACTGACAATCCTGTAATAATAAATCACAGTCAGCACTGTGTCATGGGTCCCAAGTTTGGAATAGTGTGTGTAAAATGTGTGCATATCCATCATTTACCAGCTCAGATATTTCAAACATCACAGCCCAACTTGTACCATTTAAGTGTGAAGTTTGATCAGGGGAGAGAGAATCAGAAAGAATAAAAGAATAAACACACAGGAAAGTGAAAAGGAAATTGGACATTTATTTGTTCTTTAATTTGGGAAACTAGTAAATGTCAGTTGATTTATTCTCATGGAGAGAGTAACCAAGTTGAGAATTCATGATAGAGAAACTTGCTGTTGTAGTAACTTCCAGTCTTCTGGGAAGGCTATTTACTACTAGTGAGGTCAGGCACATATTCCAGTTTGTCCCAAAGATGTTCAGTGGGGTTGAGGTTAAGGCACTGTGTAGACCACTGAGGTTCTTCCACTACAGCGCTGGCAACCCATGTCTACATGGACCTGTTTGTGCATAGGGCATTATCATGCTAGAATATGTCTGGGCCACTTACTTCCAATGCAGCATCCAAAGACATTTTATACATTCTTTTAAGTTTGTGGCAACAGTTTGGGGAAGAAACACATAGAGGCATGATGTCTCCACAAACTTTTGTCAATATAGTAAACATGGAGAACAGGGGATAGAATATTTAAAGATAAAGCAACAGATTAAAGTGCTGGGTGGTGCCATTTCCTTGTTGGAGGCTGATGTAGTATTTTTACATATTATTTAGGATGGCAGTGTGCAGTTTGGGAGTTAACTTTGTACATGACATTGTACAAGTGACATTAAAACAGATGGAAGGAAGTAGAAGGACAGTACAGCAGTCAGTGTTATGTTCCCTTTCTTACACACTGGCAATGAGTCAATGCAGTAAAGCATCTGTTAGTCATACATACAATTGACACTGAAATAGCACTCAGTGAAGACATTAAAGTGAAGTTGATGAAAATAATAAGCAGTAAAAGTGAAGTGCTCTCCCTCTTTTTGTCTCTCCTTGATAATGAGGGGTTAAGATGGAAATTACTTGTATTGCATCGTTAGTATAAATGTGAGTGTACTACAGTCAAGGTTAAGATATAATAAGGGATGGGTTGCAAATGTCTGAGAGTGTGTGTGTGTGTTTCTTGCTCTTGCTGAGTAGCATATGAATATTATTTTTCCCATCATCATATAAGCAACATCTGACTACACTTAAGGTTTTGGCTAAGGCTAAGGCTAAGATTTTGACTGAGACCGATTAAGTTCCAAAAATGTGCATTGCTCTTGTTTACTTGCCCTTACGTTTTACACTTAAGGGTGTTTATTAACTGTTCCCACTTGAAATCAGCATGATTGTAGACCTTAGGAGCATTGCTTTTCCAAAAGGTTTTAGGATACAATTTTTTTTAAATACACAAAAATACAACTACATTTGTTTTACTCAAATTGCACATGACATAACTTTGATCTAATAACTAGTTTGCCAGCATTTTGTTTGTGTCCGACTGGCCAGGATTCATGTTACATCAATGTCTCAAGAATGAGTGGATGAGTATTTCTACGGTCTATATGAAATAACATTATAACATTATAAATAACATAAAAGGTATGTGGACAGTTGACCATCATTATCAGCATGTGCTTGCTGGGTATTAATATGGAGTTGGTCTCCCTTTTGCTTCTATAATGGCCTGCACTCTTCTTTTCTACTAGATTTGGCTGCTGGGGATTTGTTGCCCATTTAGTGCATTAGTGAGTTTGGGCACTGAATGTTGGACAATTAGGCCTGGATGTGTTCCAGTTCATTGCAAAGGTGTTCAGTGAGGTTGAGGTCAGGGCTTTGTACATGCCAAACAAGTCCGCCTAAACTCCTGGCCATGGGCAGCTATGGCGTCATCAAGACTTGACTAGTGATCTCCAAATGACAGTGTGAATGCTTTGCGGGAGCATGACCGTTCTGTTTAAAGTCTGGTTGTTCATACACCAGTGGTTTCTTTCTTTTTCGGGACATTTCAGACTGTTGTATTGGCTATGCCTTGTCCTTATGCAGTGACTCTGATTAGTGTTCCTTCTTGTTGCAGCATCAAAATGGCTTATTGTTCTCCATGATGGTCTTCATGATGGTTTATACTTTTTAAAAACAAATGCAGTCTTCACAGGCAAAACCCAGGGTTCACCACAAGTAGACATTTAGAGCTATTAATTATTTATTCAATTATTTAGTCAATCTAACTGGGCAACACCTGGGCAACAAGAACACCTGTCAATCACAAGTTCCTATTTTTTCATATTCATCTTTTTAACTCAAACCCAAATTTCCACAGTGTAAAACCAAAACAAAAGAATAGGGCTTGCTGTTCCAATACTTGTAAGAGACTGTAAAAACTTCCAGGTTTGCTGTAATTGAATTAAATGTGTGTTGCTCTCTGTGGGTGAAACAGCTGAATAGTTACTGTTCCTGTCAGGGTCAGCCTCTCCTGTCTTCACATTTTTAAATACTTTATAGAGAAGTTGGAGGTCAAAGTGTATTTTCCCCTGTTGAGTATGGTGGTCCATTATTACATAATTAGACTTTTGGAGGTTTGAAGAACAACTTTTTTCCTTTTTTGACCTCCCAGCTGAGGCTCCCAAAGCAGTCACAGAATATCTACTGACCTAAAAAGTGCATAATTACTATTGGTTTTATAAGCATGCAGGAACATTCCGGACATTATTTTAATTGGAATCCAGCTTTTGACAGCTGGCATTCTTCCCTGGTCACAAGAGGATAAGAATTGTTCTATTTTAGTCTCATGCTATTTTTCACCTCATCTTTATTTCTATTGCACATCATCACTATCCTCACCAAGTAGTGTCTTATG
This sequence comes from Leptodoras nelsoni, assembly GCA_028566375.1. Taxonomy (NCBI): domain Eukaryota; kingdom Metazoa; phylum Chordata; class Actinopteri; order Siluriformes; family Doradidae; genus Leptodoras; species Leptodoras nelsoni. The sequence continues at coordinate 8,707,883 of JAOVVG010000023.1, forward strand.
TGTCCCTTAAGGCAGATGCTTAGATACTTCATAGCTTATTGTCACAGGATACCCATATGATCATGGATGTATCTCAAGCTGATTGTATTCCTTGGTCTTGAGTGTGATTTTGATTATAAAATCTCCAACTGTGCTAATGGCTCATTCTGTATGGATTATGTAAAGCCAAGTGCTATTAATTGCTATTATTGTTATTAAATGTTATGGTGGTAACAGTTTTCTTTTATTTACTGTGTCTGTCTGCAAATCTGTCTATTTAGTATAGATATCCACATATACTATATAAGCATAGGTAATAGATATTTGAAGATAAATAATACTGATGGTTAATTTTTTTTCATCTCATGTTTATCTACAGATCAGTCGTGTCCTGAAGCCTGGAGGACGTTTTGTGTCAGTGACCTTTGCCCAGCCACACTTCCGGAAGAAACTGTACGCTTGCCAAGAATATGGCTGGTCCATCAACCACTATCACTACGGTGACAGCTTCCACTACTTTCTTTACATCCTCACCAAAGGGGAGGAGCTTAGCCCAGAAGATGCTGCATTGCAGAACAGGGTGTGTTCCCAGAAGGAAGACACGCCCACTGTGGTCACTTTTCAGGAAGCTGAGAATGAAGACTTCCTCAGTAACATTGACCTGTGAAGGCCTGCAACACTGAGCTCAACCAAAGGAAACATGACATCTGCTTTTCTGACAAGTTACTTCTACTTCTTCTAAATGTTTTACTAGGGATTCATTGTGGGCAATGTTATAGATGGAACATCATAATCTTTTGCCAGTATTTAACTCTCTAATTCTCCTCGGTCTTCTGAATGTGATTTCAGATTTGTACAAATGCAAAGTGAGATTCAAAGAGAGGTCAAGTGAGATATTGTTAGCTTTGGATGTGAACTTGAGTCATAAATTTCTGGCATTCATAATATTACACGCAATGTTCATATCAGTAGGAATTTTAATTAATTTTGTCATTCCTCCTTTTTAAAAACATAATTTGAGATTATTCCTCTTTTCCTTCCCTTTGTCTCCCTCTATTTCATGATTTCTTTCTGCCTCTGTCTTCCAGTCTGGCCTAATTTCCAACATGCTATGTTGTGGATATAAAATAGGCTGAACTCATTTGACATTTTTACATTCATACAGAGACAGCCCTGTCATAGATTAATCACCAAACAACAAACTGTTTCATTTGCTATTTTCAGGAAACAGTGTATGGGTGCAGACATGTCCTGTTTTAAATGAGGTTTAAATATTGTACTGGCCACCAGGACCTGGTGACAGTCATTAATAAACCAGAAATCATTTATTTTTAATTTTGCTCTGAAATCTAATTACTAGCTATTTTTAAAGGCTGGAAAAAGGTGCCTACATTTCAGAACTTCCTGTGCAGATGTACTGCAGATCAGAGCAGGACTGCAGAATTTAAACTCATCTTGCAATCAGAAGAGATTACATCTTTTAATGGACTTTTCATGTGATGAAACAGTATTTTTATGATACAAGCTCAGGTAGTGTAACTCCAGAGTTATACAGTATTATTATATACATCTTGGCAAAATTTAAACTTTTGATTTATTCCTGTTTTTATTGCAATACCTTAATGAATGATTCATTCTTAATGAATAGTTTGTAATCTGTAAATCTTTTATGTACAAGTTTCTGCGGATTTTTATAGTGAAATTTTATTTTGTTCTTCCTGGTCTATCACAGTGTATAAAAAAAACAACTTTATTACAATATAAAAAGTATAATCACCTTAATTCCTCCTCAACAATCCCAGTATGGAAGATTATCTCAGTTGGTCCTAAATTAACTACAAATTGTGTGGACTTTAATCATTCCTAAACAATTGGGTAATTAACCACGTTATCCTGTAACAGTTAGGGTACATTTCTAGTTAAAAATAGTACTGAGGTGCATGTCAGCTAAATGCTATGATTTGCCTCATAAATCTTTTAGCTGTGCTGAGCAGTCCAGCAGTCAGAGATGCGTGATGGTTCATTAAGCTGCATAAAGGCCTTTTCATCTTCTGTACAGCAGCATTGAGCTATGGTACTGTATCAGGTGAGCTGCAGGTATTATGTATCAGCTGATCCTGTTGGTTTCTCTACTAAATCACCTGGCTGCTTTGGTGCCTTGAATTAGGGGGTAGAGGTGGGACATGATGTCTAATCTACTCAGGAAAGCTGATATGAGGGTCAGAGAGAGAATTATAGTGAGTGCTGAGATGTGCATTCTCTTGTTACCACCAGCCACAGTACTAGTTTTTTTGTTTACCCAGCTCCGTCCCCCTGACTGAGCTCATGTCATGTGAAGGGCTCCATAGTACTCTTATGATTAGAAAACATTGATGATGATGGAGTTTTTCCAGTTGTGTTATTTGTGTCTCTTTGTATAGAGATTGCTCTGTGCAAAACATCAAATTCAAAGAAATAAAGATTTTGAATTCTGAAATAAATGAGAGAATTTAAAACAAGGTTGGATATGCCTGGTTTTACCAGATCACCATCTCCTGCTTAAATGGCCATTCTGCAGGAACTGTAATATTTGATTGCAAAAATATCTCACTACTTAAAGACCTGCTAGTTTGCCAGGCATTTTTCTGGTGTTGGTGAAATATAACTCCACTTTGTGTTTTTCTGTTGCAATCCTTGTGTATGTGCATTTCAACTATAAGGAGCCAGTCACTCATGCATCTGTTATGTAAATATATAAAATCTATTATTAGTTATGGGCTGTTCAATTTTATATTTGCCAGCTGGGCAAGTAGTTTTAATGACCCAAAAAAAACTGCTTTGAGACAATGTCCATTGTTAAAAGTGCTTTAGAAATGATAATTGAATTGAACATTTCCTCCTACTGACTTTTGCAAAAACAAAAATCTTCATTTGGCATGTGCTTCAACATAGTGCACTTTACACTGGTGTGATGCACCTCAGTACTGTAACTATAATGCATGCTTCAGAATCCCACTGCCTGCCACACTACACACAACTGACAGCTGAAGCCTGAATGTCAGTAGAAAATGTAATTAAAACTGTAAGGAATTTCCTGGTTACACAATTGCACTTTTTTTTTTTACTATATAGCACACATCGCACAATCTGGTGTCACCCAAATGAGGATGGGTTTCCTTTTGAGTTGGGTTCCTCTAAAGGTTTCTTCCATGCATCATCTCAGGGAGCTTTTCTTTGTCTTGGTTGCTCATTAGGGATAAAATGTATATAAAATGCATAGAAATTTAAACATTATGTCCAGATTTTATGTCCCTGTAAAGCTGCCTTGGGACAATGTCCATTGTTAAAAGTGCTATATAAATAAAATTGAATTGAGCATTTTTTTCCTAGGTATATTATATTGTGTGCACAGTTGGCAGACATTGTACATTTTGCTGGTCTGAATGTATTAGATGATGCAACTGTGATTTTTTTTTATTTGCTAATCTCCTTATTGAATATAATTAGAGTCAATTTCTGACCCTCTATATCTCTGGATGGTAGACTCAGCACATTAGCGACATTTATGTGCTGTCTGTGTTTTAAGATGGTTCTAATTCAAACTCTTGACACAACTAAGCAGGGTCATTGTTGAATGATCATTTATCTGTCTTATCTCTAGATTCAGTGTGGAAGCAGGTACTGAATGGGTTGCTTTAATAATTAACCCTACGTCCAGCGCTTGTCAACAGAGAAAAATATCAGCCACTCAGAATAAAAAAAAGTCCATGTTTCTTCCCACCATTTATTAATTCACCAAGTACAGTGAAAATGGCATCATGATATACAATGAATCATTCTCAGAATGCGATTACATTTTTGTTGCTTCTTTGCTTCATAAAACGATGCCAGTTGTTGAAAAGTTGGTTTCATGCACAACAAACCATAATCAAGTTCTTTATAAGAATGGTACAAAATAAACAACAAAACGCATAGATATAATGCTCAGAAACTCATCAAATAACACTGTGTTATTTGAGGATAGTCGTAAACAGTGCAGTAGAGTCTAAAGTCGACATTTTCTAACAAATTAATCAACGAAGCTCAAGTCACAGTATACGATTTCTTAGTTATAGTAGTAACATTGATTTGTGCAAATAAACCCCGAACACATTCGGCATGTCCCTTTGAAGGGAGAGAAAGAAAGACAAAAAGAAGTCCCATGTCTGAAACTAAATGACTTTACAACCCTTTCAGATGTGCCATCTTCTTATCCCTTTAAACATTTTTCTATTGAATTTTAAGACAAAATAGCAGAGGCTATATATAATAAATACTTAGATGCAAAAAAATACAAAACTGACTCTGTTAAAAAGAAACGTGCCAGGAGTGTTGCTGTATTCATATCATTGTGGAAAATGTTTTGCATGGACATAACCTGAATTGAGAATTGTCTCTATACCTTTTCCACCCTGTGCTGGTATAGTGCAAGGACAAAGGTTCAAAATATACTTGAACCCCAGTTGTGCACGGATCTTAAAAAAAACAAAAACTTTAGATGCTTTTATGGTGTTAACATCTTGTAAGGATACTTAGTTAACCTGAAGGTTAGTTGAAAAATGTCTGTGTAATAGTAGCCTTGTTAGAGCTTCCTTAGTCTAATATGCTACCTGTTTGAAATGTAGCCAGAGGGAAGGTCAAATGGGTGGTACAGCTGTAGCACTTGCCACCCTTTAAATTAATCATGCCACTCTGATTCGGACCTCACATCCCATTTCTACATGTCTGTTATTCTTATGCAATTCATGCAGAATGAATCACATCTAGCTTGTGTTGATTAAGTGATCATTGTGATGGTGTAGGCATTTCAATCAAGTGGCTTTAGTATTAGAACTATTTTTTTTAACTACAGGGTCAATACAGTTATTTCATTATATGGTCACCTATTTTGCCCTAAACAACTTCAGCGTTTTTCTATAGCTACATAACTGAGTGGTGCTACCCCTTAGTATAGTCTTTGCACCCCACATTTACAAACTTGAGCATACTACTATATGCAGCTCCATGGACAGTGCTGCAGTGAGGAAATCATGTGCTACGTTGATTTTCCGCAGTAATGTGAATACGGCTGAAAAGTTTTGACGTCAACTGCATTGGCACCAAAGGTAAAAGTTCATGCAAAGAGATGGAGAAACAGAACTCAAAAATTTGGACAACGCCATTTATCTTTGTAAAAGATAACATTGACTTGATTGCTGAGATTTAATTACACTGGGCCATTTTTATAAGCTGCCCTCTGTTATTCGTTTGGAATCATTTTGATTTGTGTGAAATCGTTTTGATTTAATACCCCGCCCATCATGGTCCATCGAGGCGGGATCGGGCGCCATCACCACGAAAACCGGACAAAAAAACTCTCAACACGCGTTGTCTACGAAGACATGAGTCATTTTGAATGAAGAAATTAAATACAGTTATTAACATCGCACCATCCACTGGGTCTTGTGATTTTCAAATGTCTTGGTCTGTGTGTGTATGTGTATGTGTGTGTTAGAATATAAACAGCTCTAGTAGCAGCTGGAATGCACTCTACACTGGGAGAAGGGCGCAGGTGCTGTTTCACTTCACACCCGTCGCTTTTCACTTTTTTTGAAGCGCGAACGGGCTACAGGCTTAAACATAAGTCTTTCGAGTTTTAGATACTGTACAAGTACGATAATAAAGCTCGAGGTGTGCTTTGTCCTGCGTGCTCGAAGGTCAATGCTTATACTGCGCATTTTGGAAGAAAATGGTCGTGGAGCAGGTAATGGCAAGTCCGTCCACCGTGGAAAGCGGAGTCAGAGGTCGTTAATGGAGCCCGCGGAAGCCGCGGCAGCGTGGATGACTTTCTTCGCAGCTATGCTTTTGTTTATTTATTTATTTTTAAACTATCAATCAGCTTTTCGCTTTGTAGAATGTCGACACGAGTGAATCTCGTCGTCGCCACCTCTCTAGTTTACCCTTGTGTCGCCTTTAGGCAGCGCGTCGTGTCTCTCCGTCTCCCTCATTCACGCACAGCCGACCACTGCTTCAACCCGGTTATGTTTACAAATGAAATGTCTGAGGCGTCGCAGGAGCTTTAGACGCCCGGGGACGCTTTGTCCGTCATTCCCTTCAAGACCTCGTCTATTCGGTCGTCCTCTATGACCACTGTGAGGAAAAAAGACAAAGAGATAAATATTGTTTTATTGCTACGCAATCGGCTTGATTCCACACTTCGCCCTCGTCAAAGGCGCAAAATCCGCAAACATGTGTACAAACACTGCTCTATTCTGAAGAATTTTCTTTTAACTTTGACGAATACCAATTTGTCTCACTTTTAGTGATAGCTGCAAAACTCGCAAAAAAGAGTTTGATCATGAAGCAAAACATTAAAGGTGTTAAATGTGTGTGTAGTCTGCAGATTCTGTTTTCAGTCACCTGCCTTGAAAATATCCAACAGGCTCTTTAGAATAACCGAATTAAATGTTGTCCAATAACAACGCATGGGTGTATAAACACGCAGAATTACAATATCTATAAGCTCGTCCTCACCTCTCTTTGCTCTGCCTATCTGGCCCAGTTTTGGGGGTCTTTTCGCCTGCGATGCCCCGAAAAACGAGCTCGTATCTTGCAGCCCGCAGCTGAAGGACATCTGGCTGACGTCGTTGTCCGCGCCGTAGCCGCTCATCTTCCCCTCGGTGTACGGCAGAACCTCGGACATGATGGCACAGAAGTTAGAGCTGAATAACAGACGACAGAGTCAGGAGCGCTCCCAGGTCGAGTAATAGTTACAAATCCTCTGAATATCCGCCAGAGTGGTTTTAAGACAGAGCAGGGTTTTTATTTCGGGTGCGTGAGAACGCGGAGTCGGGGCGTCCTGGCAGGGAAGAGCTGAAGGAAGAGCGCAGAGTGTTTGTGTGTCTGCTGGAGGATGGGGGAGATCCCGCGATCATAAAGGAAACCCAGGTGGAAGAGTGAAGTCATCCGTGTGTATGTGTGTGTGAGAGAAAGACAGAGAGAGAGAGAGAGAGAGAAGGGGGGAAGCAAGACTGTCCCCTTCAGGCGAAGCTAGAAAACACAGGAAGGGAATGTGTGTATTTACTGTACTCGGCCATGTGATTAGAAGAGACTCTGGGTTAAAACGCTGCGGTGCACCTATACGCGTCTTTCTCAAAATGTTCACATCTAGACCTGAAACATCTAATTGATGTAATCGATAAAATTTTATAATAAAAATGGGTAGACACCGAATTGCATTACTGATTAGCTGAGCTGTCTTATGAAGCACACAGTGATGTGCGGTACAACACATAAAACACATTGAAAAACTAGGACTACGGTATGGAAACTTTTATTCATTCATTCATTTTCTTAACCGCTTATTCCTTTTTATAGGAATAGCCTAGCCGGCAGCATAGGGCGCATGGCAGGAACAACCCTAGACAGGGCGCCAATCCATTGTAGGGCACACACTCACACCCACTTTAGAGATACCAATCAACTTAACATGCTAGTCTTTGAACTGTGGGAGGAAACCAGAGAACCAGGAGTAAACCCACGTGGACATGGGAAGGACCCAGACCGCCCCACCCAGGGATCGAACCCGGGACCTTCTTGCTGTGAGGCGACAGTGCTACCCACAGAGTCACCGTGTTGCCCGGTATGGAAACTCATTGTTGTTCTGAATGTCAATGACACTTCAAAATGTTAATTTACATATGTAAATATAGATTCTGTTTATTTGATAATCCTATAATAATTATTTATCAGTTTATCAGTTTAAAGAAACTATCAGTAGATTTTCTTTAACTTTACACACACGCATGTATACTGAAGTATACACATGTTACTGATTAAAATCTTCATGTATCTACTTTCTTTTCTACTTTATCAGCTCCACTGACCATACTGGGTCACCATGCATTTCTAGATACAGACTGTAGTCCATCTGTTTCTCTGCAGCCTCATTTTGCCCTCTTCTTCAGTGGTCAGGACCCCCACAGGACCACCACAGAGCAGGTATTATTTGGGTGGTGGATGATTATCAGCACTGCATTGACCCTGATGTGGTGGTGGTGTGTTAGTGTGTATTGTGCTTGTACGATTGGATCAGACACTGCAGTGCTGCTGAAGTTTCTAAACACCAATCAATGTCCACTCTATTGGACACACCTACCTAGTTGTGCCACCTTGTAGACATAAAGTCAGAGACAGTAACTCATCTGTTTCTGTAGAGTTTGTGTTAGTCATACTCTAGTCCTTCATCAGTGGTCACAGGATGCTGCCCACAGGACACTGATAGCTGATAAAGCTTTAAAAACTCCAGCAGCACTGCTGTCTAATCCACTCACACCATTCCAACACACAGTAACATAACATCAGTGTCACTGATAACTGAGAATCATCCATCACCCAGATAGTACCTGATCCATCACCCAAATAGTACCTGGTCACCCAAATAGTACCTGACCTTAGAGAACAGAATAAAGGGGACTAACAAATTGTGCACAGAAACAGATGGACTACAGTCTGTAATTGTAGAACTACAAAGTGTAGCTATATGCTATATATTTATCCATAATGCAATTAATTTAGAGATAATTTATAATAAAATCAAAGACTAAAGGTACCTGCCTATCACTATACATCTCACCTAAGATTACCCTCCTGTTGAACCACCTCTTTAACATCCTGACAGGACTGGGCCTTTCTGCATGATTTTTTCACTGAGCCACCACTGAGATAAACATTTGCAGCATAGTTCTGTAGATGTTGAAAGATCTGAGCGGCCACATGACAATGATGAAAAAAGAGTTTTTGTGAAAATGTAAAATATTTCTTGAGTTTTGGTCTTTTGTCCATACAACAACATTTTCAGGGCCTGAAAACTTTTGAAAAAGGGGTCTAGAGTGGAATCTTATGAAAATACATCTATGTCACCATGTAGAAAGGAGAATACAACCTTTTGAAAGCAATGACGACAGAGCCCCACCTCATGCATAGCTATTTAACCTGTTATCAGCCTGCACCAGAACAGACAATAACAGTGGCAGACTATTGACCTGTGATTGCATGCATACTAGATAGAATACATACTACAATGTTTTCATACTTTTTTGTGAATCCATGTGGATGAGTATGAGTTCTCAAAATGTTGTTTGAATGGGAATGTAAAAAAAAGCATTATTTTCAAACATTTCAGTGGTCAAGTGGAGGGGGACTGAGTCCCCTGACAAAATAGAGATGTAAAGAGCTTCTGTGGTTTTATCCAAGTTTATCATATTGCCTATGTGGACACCCAGGTACTTGTAATTCTTCACAATATCCACCTCTCTTCTCTTCTCCCCTGATGCTGACTGGGTTAGGACAGGTCCTTTGCTTTCTAAAGTCCACCAACTCCAACATCCAACTCCTCAGTGTTTGTGATCTTAAGTTGCATATGATTTAGTTCAAAGCACACCACAAAACTGTTCACCATATTCCTGTACTCGGCCTCATGTCCCCTGCTGATACAACCCACAATGGTAGAGTCATCAGCTAATGCAAATGGCAGGACTATGAGCAGTGTCTGAAGTGTGAAGTGTAGAGTGTGAACAAAAAGGGAGGACAGACTGTCCCGTGAGGTGCCCTTGCTGCTCTCTACTATGTGCAACATGTTGCTCTGCAGTCTCACCATCTGTGGCCGACCTGTCAGGTAGTTGGTGTTCCAGGCCAGATTTGGAACCTCTGCTTGCATTGGGATGGCCACTTTCATAACCCTAAAAAGGAGGACATCACACACCAAAGGGAGGACATGACACCAGAATATCGGGATTAAAAAAAAACAACCTTTATCTGAGAATGCCACAGGTGATGTACCTGCACTCCAGACATTGCTTGCGCTTGTCTGTATCAGCATGGCGTTCACTAGCACCCTTTCCTTTGCTGCTAATGTCTACATCACCTCAGCAAAGCATACAGAAAGCATGGAATTCACCTTTCCTACTTTTTGGCATTTTCACAGCGTTGCTTGCATCAGGGGTAAGAACTTTTGACCAGCATTGAGAGGGTTTTCTGTGTTTAGCTGGTTGGTGAGAGCACATGGCGATGCTATTAAACCAATTAAACCAATATATTCATTTCGGCATGTTCGTGAACCAATGACACACAAAATGCAACCTTAGCTGCCTTCCAAAAGGAGAACTAATAGGTGTCCATCCAGGCATTGTCGGCAGGGAGTCAAAAATTCTAATATGTTACCTGCCTCATCCAGGTGAGTATAAGCCTTGTTTAGCAGAAAAATCTTACATGCCAGTGTGGGGCTAGTAGGCAAAACGCAGACTGTCAAGCAATGTCAAATAATGACTGGAGGTACTACAAAACTAGCCGCACCAGTGAATTCATGATATGTGAAGTCAAAGCCACTGGTCAAGGCATGAACAAGGTATGGGGATCTGGTCATCAGGATTTGGCTGAAGAGGTGCTGAAAAATCCTGCACAGCTGAGTAGCACATACTATGAGCCATACAGAAGCATTTCTATTCTGTAAACACTACTGTCATGTGACAGGGACATCACATACCAATCCTTGGGCTGATGCCTATGAAAGGTTAGAGGCTGCACACATACTCATACACACACCCACACACCCTTTGTATACATTGATAAAGTGTGTGTCAATGAGTAATAATACATTATTCAGAAGAGTTGCTTTTGCCTTGTTGTTACAGTTTGGAGCAGGTATTTTTTCTTTTGCTATTGTAGTTTGAGTTATGAGTCAGTTTTAACTTACAGTTTATAATAGAACATGCCTGTGCAAACACAGGCACACACACAAACAGATCAACACTCACACACTCTCGACACCTGCATTTATAACACCTGTTTATAACACCTATGTGGAGCATACACTGATCAGGCATAACATTATGACCACCTTGTTTTCACACCATCACCACATCAGTGTCACTGCAGTGCTGAGAATGATCCACCCCGCAAATAGCACCCCTGATCCCTGCTGGTCCTGTGGGGGGACTAACAAAGTGTGTAGAGAAACAGATGGACTACAGTCTGTAATTGTAGAACTACAAAGTGCATCTATATTGTAAGTGGATCTGAGAAAATGGACAATGAGTGTAGAGGTGGTCATAATGTTATGCTTGATCAGTGTATATTTTTGGTTCATTATTTGTTGTTTCAGACTGGTTGTGGAGCAGTGAGAGTAATGTTCATGTGTTATTGATTAATAAACAATTTTTTACTTGCATATTTGTTGCAGGTAAAAATGACTGACAGTTATATTGATTACTTGACCACTTCACCAACTTGGTAAGAAATTGTTGAAGTTGGTTAGTAAACTACTTTTGCCATACATGCTGTAGCATAGCTTGCTACATTTCTCTGGGGTTACCTTCAGAGTCGGCTTGAAAGTCAATGTGCACAGCTTCTTTCTTTCCTTTGCACAAAAAAATGCTTACTTGGTGCTTGTTCACCCAGGTACCAGACAACACCTGGTCTCAATAGAACACAAACCTTGGGCATCTGGTAAATCTGTCTCGATGATGAAAATGGCCTTGGCTGTCTCAAATAACTCATTCACTGTAAATTTTATTTAATTTAATTTTACATTTCATCAAAATTATTTTTTTTACTTTTTGAGAGCTGGACTTTTTCATTTTATTTGAAACATGGATCCAAACTAAAGATCTGCGTTTGTTCTCAGATGTGTGCCCTACCGACTTTTTAACTCTTAGACATTTTTAGAAATGAATACAAATGCCCTGTTATCTGTCCTGATGTGTATACTAGCTATAAATCACTTATTGAATCTCTGGATTGACTGCTTTGTATTGTTATTTACAGACCACCTAAAACAATTAAAGAATTTTCTGAACTTTTATCCTCAGTAACTCTAATGTCTGACCGGCTATTGATTTTGGGGGCTTCCTTCCATATATGTTGCCCTTGCAAGCCAATGGTCAGTGTCTTGAACCATTTGTTGAAATCTCTTGCTTTAATTCAGCATGTAGTGGCTCTATTCATGAGCATGGGCATACACATGATCTTGTTTTGTCACATCGTTTTAATGTAGATTATATTAAAATCATGGAAACTGCATTTTCACACCACATGCCTATTATAGTTTAATTCACTGTTAGCTTCACAACCTGTGAGCCTCATCAGAGCCTCAGAGTCATCTCTAGATAATACTGATCTCAGATTCAGTATTAAAAACTTTTCCATTTAATAGTCCTGAAGCATATTTAAACATTTGTGAGGATTTTGGGATTTCTTTTTAGCTAAGGTAAAAAATTTTAGAGCTAACATTTCAAATTTGGTGACTACGCTCATTTTGCTTCACACAGGTATTCCTGATTGGACCTATTAAAGGTAATAGCGACCCTTAAATAGTAGTGACAATGTTTAGATGATATGTTCTTTTTAAACTTACCTTTTTACACTATTTCTTTGTTCATTTAAGTCAAAATTGAGTAAAATATATTTACAAAACTGGAAAATTGCTTGTTAAATGTACTTACATTTCAAGGAGAACAATTCTTCTTGCTATGTTCATGCAAATATTTTTTTCAGTGTACTGTGTATTTGTACACTGTACATTAGTTAGTCAAATAACCAGTCTTTTCATAGTTAGTTCAAGTGACAGGGTGCATATTTATTTACAACATCTGATAACATAGTAGGGACCTTAGCCTTTCAGATAGACCAACTCCAAAAGGAACTTCTTGACTCAAATCTAAAAACAGTGTGGGTATGTGCATGCGTTCTCAAAAGGTTGTCAGAATAAGTGACAGAAGGAGAGAGAGAGAGAGAGAGAGAGAGAGAGAGATAAAGGGAATTCCTGTGTATGTTTGTGTCCAAAAGTAACTCTAGCAATCTAAACATCTGTAGGTATAAACATGAGTAATTTTTTTCGTCACCATCCTTGACTTCTACAACACCAGGTCAGCTGGAGGTTCAAAGTGGAAGACCCATCATATTCAGTTAGACATCCCTGGTTGATCCTAAAGTAAAACATGTGACCTTTGACTGTAGCATGTGTTCTGGTCAAACAAGAATTTCAGCTGAAATTGTCATGCACAACAAGAAGTGTCAATGCTGTAAAAAGTACACATGTAACTTAAATATATTTTTTTTGTTATAATTTTGCCCCTCCTCAAACTGCCACCTTATCGTGGTGGAGGGGTTTGAGTGCCAAAATGATCCGAGGAGCTATGTTGCCGGGGGGTATTA